>OY978508.1:4213991-4587866 GCA_963854855.1 Nasturtium officinale
TAGAAATGTTGATTTTAGAAGTTTAGGGAGAGATAAGGATGAAGATAAGAGGATTGGCGTAATAAGAGAGAGAGAGATTGCTGAATTTTTCTTCTTATTCACACTCATTCAACCAATACAATGCACAAGTATATATAGACTTTACAAGCATAAGCTAAGGAAAAAATATCTAAGGAAGAGGAAGAGAAGAGGTGTGATGATGGAGTGGTTGAGCTGCTCCAACAGTGCAGCTGCGCCCATGCTGTTCCCATGCTGTGCCCATACCTTCTCCCTGCAGCGCCCATGCCTCCTTTGCTTCCTCACTTGGTTTAGTTAGCTTGTCTAGTTGATATCCAACAGCTTCCTTTTCTTCTAGTTCCTTATAAACTAGCTCTCCTTCTAGTTCCTTCACAACTAGTTCTTTCCTTTTCCCTCCTTTTCTTGAGTTTGAATTCTTCTTCTTGAGATCACATATTTCAACACTCCCCCTCAAGATTGGTCGGTGAATATCCTTTAGACCAATCTTGCCATATATCTGATCCCCAATGATCGAGGATGTTGCCTTGGTGAAGATATCCGCTAGCTGTTCCCCACTTGCTACAAATGCGGGTTTGATGATTCCTTCTTGAATCTTTCCCCTCACAAAGTGAATCCACTTCTATATGCTTGGTCCTTTCATGGAATACCGGATTGGATGCTATATGTATTGCAGCTTGATTATCACAATACAACAGCATCTCCTCAGCCTCAAGTATCCCAAGATCTTCTAGGAATGCCCTCACCCATATCAATTCTTTTGTCACCTCCTTCATAGCCCTATACTCGGCTTCAGCACTTGATAAGGCTATAACTTTCTGCTTCTTACTTCTCCAAGTGACTAGATTACCTCCCACAAAGGTACAAAAACCGGATGTGGACTTTCTATCTTGCTTATCTCCAGCCCAATCCGCATCACAATATCCTTGAACCTTTGTGTTTCCATTAGCCTTCATCCATATGCCTTTTCCAGGGCTGTTTTTTAAGTACCTTAGCAGCCTCTCAATCATGTTCCAATGCTGCATAGTTGGTTTTTGCATATGTTGACTCACACGGTTTACTGCAAAGCAAATATCCGGCCTTGTAATAGTAAGATAGATGAGCTTGCCCACCATCCTCTGGTATCTTTTAATATTCTCCAATGGCTCCCCCTCAGGACTATCTTGGTAGCCTTCTTCTATTGGAGTTTTGGCCGGTTTGGTTCCTAACTTCCCGGTTTCTTCCAAGAGATCCAGCACATATTTCCTTTGGGAGATGAACATCCCATCTTCAAACCGTGTCATTTCAATCCCTAGGAAGTATTTAAGCTCTCCTAGATCCTTTATATCAAAAGCAACCTTCAAGAGTTCCTTGATTCGATCTACTCCATCTTTGTCACTTCCTGTGATGATTAGATCATCAACATAGATCAAGACCACCACTACTCCTCCTTTACTTTTCCTTGTGAAAAGTGTATGATCAGCTTCCGATCTTATGAACTCCTTCTCCAAAAGACAAGCACTTAGCCTTTGGTACCATGCCCTTGGAGATTGCTTTAGCCCATAGATTGCTTTCTTCAATCTACAAACTTTGTTGCCTTCCTTATGATTTCCTTGGGGTGGATCCATATACACTTCCTCTTCCAAATCCCCTTGCAAGAAGGCATTCTTGACATCCATCTGCCATAGATCCCACTTCAAGTTCACTGCCACCGAGATTAGGATTCTGATGGAATGGAGCTTAGCAACCGGAGCAAATGTCTCGGTATAATCCTCCCCATAGATTTGAGTATACCCTTTTGCTACCAACCTTGCCTTGTATCTTTCTATCCTCCCATCACTTGTGTATTTGATTGTATACACCCATCTACACCCAACTGGCTTCTTATCCCTTGGTAAATCGGTTAAGTACCAAGTATGATTCCTTTCCATGGACTTCATTTCCTCTTCCATGGCTTTTACCCATACTCCACTCTCACACGCTTCTTCATATGAGTTAGGTATGGATTCCTTGCTGATTTTTCCAAGAAAAGCTTCATGCTCCATAGGTAAGGATGCCAACGAGCAAAAATGCTCAATGGGATATGTAACAGTGCTAGTTTGAGTGTTATCTCCCCCTTGTGATAAGAGAGTGCTGTCGCCAATAGGATCGAGATCTAAGCTCGCCGTACGCTCAGGGCATTCTCTTATCACACAAGGAAGATTACTCGCACTAGACTCTCCTTGGAGCATGGCAGAGTTGTTGTAGCCATAGTAAACACGTTGTCGCCTCTGTCTTGTACTTCTTCTTAGAGGTACTGTTGGCTCAGGTTCTTCTTTGACAATGTCAATGCTTTCTACACCTGGATTAGGTTCACTTTCCTCATCCGTGGCTTCATGATCTGAGGTTGGGTCATTCTCCTCATGTACATCATCCCTTGTTCTTGAATCTTCAAAGAACGGTATCCACTCCATAAATGGTGAGCTCATACCTTGAGGGGTATCATGATTCTTAGCTCCATAGAAGCTCTCCTTTTCATTGAACCTCACCTCTCTTGATACATAGACTCGTCTTGTCTCCGGGTTGTAGACCTTGTATCCTTTTTGTGTTGGTGAATATCCAATGAATACACACTTCATGCTTCTAGGTTCAAGCTTGTTTCTTTGACCTTCTAGTGTGAACATAAAGCAGCTACATCCAAAGGTTTTGAGATGATGTAGGCTTGGTTTCTTGTTGTACAATGCCTCAAATGGTGACTTATTATCCAGGTTCTTGGTTGGAAGACGGTTGATCAAGTAGTTTGAAGTCATCACGGCATCTCCCCAATGAAGTTTAGGTACTCCCTTGGCAATCATGATGGTCCTTGCTACCTCCATTAGGTGTCTATTTTTTCTTTCAGCTACTCCGTTTTGTTGTGGAGTATAGGCGCAAGATGTTTGATGGATGGTGCCAAGGTTGTTGAGTAATTCCTTGAACCGCTTGCTTATATACTCTCCTCCATTATCACTTCTTAAGATCTTGATTGTTGTTTTGAATTGTGTAGACACATAGTTGATGAAGTTGGTGAATGCTTCATAAACTTGATCTTTGGTATGTAGAAGAGTAATCCATGTGTATTTTGAGTAGTCATCTATGAATGAAACAAAATACTTATATTGATCTCTTGAATTACAAGGAGCGGTCCATACATCTGAGTGTACAATGCCAAAAGCTTCATCACAAAATGTAGATGAAGTAGGAAACACTTGTCTACAATGTTTCCCTAGTACACATGCTTCACATACTACTTCTTCTTGAATGAGATTGGGTAAGGCCACTTTGAGAACTGCAGAGCTTGGATGTCCCAACCTTTCATGCCATAGTGGACTATCTCCAATCTCCTTCTTACTAGATACTTCTACATCCGCCTTCATTCCAAGCGCTTTCATATCCGCTTGTTTATTTGTGTGCAAAAGATATACTCCATCCTCTACCTTCCCTTCTCCGAGCACTTTGTTTGTTTTAGGGTCCTGAAACTTAACAAAGTCAGTCCCAAATAATGCCACACAATCCAAATCCTTGGTAGCTTTATGAACTGATATAAGATTAGATGAGAAACTAGGCATGTATAAGGCTTTTGTTCCTTTTTTGAAAAGTTCTAATTCCCCTATCCCTTCAATCGGAACTGAACTCCCATTTGCCACTTGCACATTCCCATGATAAGGCTCAAGATTTTTAAGCATGTCTTGATCCTTAATCATGTGATGAGAAGCCCCTGAATCCACAATCACTTTGTCCTTTTTTATGGAGCTTTTAGAACCGAGGAAGCCCTTACCAGATTCAGTGAGCTTGGCTAGGCTCTTGATGAGGGCTTCGAATTCGGACCTCTTGACCGTATCCTCAACTGGTTGTGCCACACCCATGAAGGCTCTAGGTCCACTTCCATTCTCCTTTAGCCTCTTAGGCCTCAAGTGTGGATGAAGGGTCCAACACTTCTCCTTAGTGTGTCCCTTCATTTTACAATGCTCACATTCCAACACCCTCTTGTCGAATGTAAGATTCTTCCTTGCAAGATGTGCAGCCTCGCTTGGTGCACGAAATAGGTCTCTTGACCCTTCCTCTCTTTGAATCATGCCACATACTTCCGCTAGACTTGGCAGCTTCTCAAATCTAAGTATGTGCTTGATAAGATCTTTGTAGGATGCGTTGAGCGCCAAGAGAAGCCCAAACACTTGATCTTGGTCACGCCTTTCTCCTAACTCCTTGGGGTCCATAGTTTGTGGCCTCAAGATCTCCAGTTCGGCCCACAAGCTTCTATACTCCCCAAACATTTCCTTGAATGGCTTCTCTCCTTGTTGAAGCTCATTCAACGCCCTCTTCACCTCAAATATCCTTGATATATTTGAGATGTTTCCATATACTCCCTTGAGTATATCCCACAACTCCTTGGCGGTATCCGCATATGAGTAGGCCGCCAGGATAGATGGCTCTAGTGAGCTTTGAAGAAGTGAAAGAGTGAACTGCTCTTCTTGCTCTTCCTTGTCATTGTATGGTTCGGCTTCTTCCTTAGGTTCAATGAACTTCCAAAGTCCTCTACCTCTTAGAACGGTCTTAGTAGTTTTTGCCCAAAGAAGGTAGTTATCTCCTTTAAGAACAACAGAAATCGCTACTCTATTCACCTCCATTCTCCTGTAGTAATACACAATCCCAACTCTTTCACAACTTGAAGATCAACCGATCTCAAGGATATTAATCTCAGAGTGAATAGAACTTGGTAAGATGTATTGCTATAGATTAGAAGGTTTTGAAGATAGCTTAAAGGGATTATGAAGAGAGTTTAAGCGGTTGGATAAAGAACCCGCTCTGATACCATGTTGATTTTAGAAGTTTAGGGAGAGATAAGGATGAAGATAAGAGAATTGGCGTAATAAGAGAGAGAGAGATTGCTGAATTTTTCTTCTTATTTCCTCTCTTCAACCAATACAATGCACAAGTATATATAGACTTTACAAGCATATGCTAAGGAAAAAATATCTAAGGAAGAGGGAGAGAAGAGGTGTGATGATGGAGTGGTTGAGCTGCTCCAACAGTGCAGCTGCGCCCATGCTGTTCCCATGCTGTGCCCATACCTTCTCCCTGCAGCGCCCATGCCTCCTTTGCTTCCTCACTTGGTTTAGTTAGCTTGTCTAGTTGATATCCAACAGCTTCCTTTTCTTCTAGTTCCTTATAAACTAGCTCTCCTTCTAGTTCCTTCACAACTAGTTCTTTCCTTTGTTGAAATTAAGAGTATGGAGGCTTAGGGATAGTTGAGAGAGTGATAGTTGTGGCGTGAGAATGATAAGGAGTTTGAGGTTTGGATACTTGGAGAATGTTTAGGATAAAGATGGTGGCGTGAGTATTGATGTAATGAGGGATTATTGTTTGAGAATGATGATAAGAATGATGATGAGAATGAGAATGATAATGGTTGATGAAATAAGATGAACTAAGGAGAAGCATGGCGCCGGAGAGCTAAGGCTCCACCGGCGCCTTTAGGGAGATAATCAAAGCTTCCTTTTACTCTTTTAATCTTTTTATTCTCTTATTCACAACTCTCTTTACATCACATTACATGTATATTTATAGAGTTTTTACATAGAGAAGAAGAGAAGAGGCGTGAAGAAGGAAGGAGAGAAGAGAGGAGTTTGCGTGAAGAAGAGAGGAGGGAAGGGAGCAGCTCACTGTTTGACTCCTGTTCAAGCTGCGCCCATACCCTGCTGCTGACGCCTCCATGCTTGTGCCCATGCCCTGGTTCTGGCGCCCCATGCTCTCCTTTGCTTCCTCTTTTCCACTTAGTTAGTCTTCTAGTTAGTATGTAACAGCTTCTTTTCTTCTAGTTACATCCTAACCAAGACTTCTTCTAGTTCCTTGTGAACTAGGTTTCCTTTCTCTCCTTCTCTTAGATTTGAATTCTTCTATCATAGAGATCACATATTTCAACACTCCCCCTCAAGATTGGTCGGTAGGTGTCCTTAAGGCCAATCTTGCCATGTACGTGATCCTCATTGAAAGAAGATGATGCCATGATAAGGATATCCGCTAGCTGATCCTTGCTTGCTCCAAAGACGGTTTTGATGACTCCTAACCTCAATGAGACCACGGCTTCCTCTCCTATGGCCTTTACTCTTTCTTGCGGATTAGGCTTTGTCTTCTCTAAGCTTCACTCGGATCATGTCTCCTCGGGCTTCTTGTCTCAAACTTAATCTTGACTTCAAGCTCCTCGGATGACATCTTCTAGCTCACAGAATACTCACATTGTCATTGGCTTCCTCTTGATGACTCTTGGGAGTATACTCTATCCGTTGGACGCCACTTCCCGCTGCTTCTCGGATCACCACACCTAATAAGGTCTGCAAGGTGGTTTCTCCTTCGGTTTCCTTACAACATCATCCATAGCTACTCATATGTGTCTCCCGGCTTCCTCTCGCCATCGTCTCCTCATATGGTGCTTGGATTCCCTTGTTGCCTTGTTTACTGTTCCACAGCTTCCTAGGTGAACGCCTCTTGGTCTGAACTTCACTCTCCATCTATCAAGATCAATCTTGGCTTTAACCCTTCATAGATTTGATCTTGATTCTTCAAAGAGCCATCCGCTCTAAGCCACTTATCATAAGATTCTCCCGGCTTCCTCTCGGAATGCCACACCTATCCATGGTACAATGTGATAGTCCTCTTCTTCTTGGACCATCACCTAACTTGGTGCTTCAACGGTCTTCTTCAACACTCCCCCTCAAGCTTGGTTCGAGTATGGGAAGAACCAAACTTGACAAGGAAGACCGTTGCATAATTTGGAGCTCACCGCTTCTTCAACACTTCCCTTCAAGACTAGCCCGTTGCCAAGGGACCACTCTTGCAAAGGAAAGAGCACTAAGCTTGATTATGCCAATGATGCCGCCTCCTCTTGGACTATCTATCCCACTTGCCAATTAGGACAAGCTTTTGTCTGCTAGCCATTTTGGATTAGGCCGCAAAGGACATCATCTACCTCCACATAACACCACCATGAATAGCTTGCTTGAGCCTATACACACTTCTTCTCGTAGATTGCTCCGCTTGGATCGCCACATGGTTAAGTATGATCACCACTCTCTCAAGACCTCCTGGATCAAGTGATTCGGCCTCAAGAGAGGATGAAGACCATGTGGAAGAATATGACCCTTCATAAGCACCATTTAAACAATACCTTGGAGCAACTACTTCTTGGACCATATGAATCTTCCGCTTATTGGAAGACTCACCAAAGAATTATAGCATAAGCCTTGTGCTTCATCTCCGTCTACTGCAAGTCTTCTACGTGAACTCCTCTTGTCACGTCCCTTCCGCAAGTCTCTTCCGGGGTTGAAGACGTGAACTCCTCTTGTCACTTCTCTTCCGGGATGCAACCTTCTTCAGCTTCCTATCTCTTAGGTAAGCTTCTCCTTTTCAACTCCAAGTTTCACTATGAGCTGTCTCATATTTTTCTTGAAGTCTCACGTGAACTAGATTTTTCTTTGGCTGTTTGTGCAGCCGGTTTAATGCTTCCATTCATTCTGAGGCAAGCACCTCTTCTTTCTTGCTGAATGTCTTCATTTGAACACCAGCCACTTTACTTCCTGTTCAATGATTTGTTTTCACTTGGAGCTTGCTTGGATCACCACTTAAGGTCACCACCCAGCCTTCTCCTCTTCCAAACCATCACGCCAAAAACATTCTTCATCTCCTAGATGCCTTATTTCCCACGCCATACATGCCAAAGACCATCACGCCATGACAAGCTTCTTTTCGGATGAATGATTCTAAAAATCCTCTGGATCTTGTTTCCAAAGAGGATCACCGAGGGATTGATGTTGATACAACCCCTTTTCAAAGTTTTGTATGTGGATCTAGACTCCACACACAAGAAACACAAAGAAAGATATTTACTCTCTCACACACACCCTATTAAAAACGCATGGGAGGAACAAATTACCCCAGAAAATCTCTCTCTCATGTGTTTAACAAAAGATAAACGAGTTCCTCAAGGCAAGGAGCCAAGGAGAGCCCAACGAAATCTCCCTCAATTTGTCATCATTTTCTAGTAACAATACACACCCTTAGTCCTTTCACAACTTGAAGATCTTATGATCTCAAGGATATTAATCTCAGAGTGAATAGAACTAAGAAAGTGTATGGTTATAGATTAGAAGACTTTGTAGAGAGCTAGAAAAATAACAAGAGATTAGGCGCTAGATCACTCAACTTGCTCTGATACCATGTTGAAATTAAGAGTATAGAGGCTTAGGGATAGTTGAGAGAGTGATAGTTGTGGCGTGAGAATGATAAGGAGTTTGAGGTTTGGATACTTGGAGAATGTTTAGGATAAAGATGGTGGCGTGAGTATTGATGTAATGAGGGATTATTGTTTGAGAATGATGATAAGAATGATGATGAGAATGAGAATGATAATGGTTGATGAAATAAGATGAACTAAGGAGAAGCATGGCGCCGGAGAGCTAAGGCTCCACCGGCGCCTTTAGGGAGATAATCAAAGCTTCCTTTTACTCTTTTAATCTTCTTATTCTCTTATTCACAACTCTCTTTACATCACATTACATGTATATTTATAGAGTTTTTACATAGAGAAGAAGAGAAGAGGCGTGAAGAAGGAAGGAGAGAAGAGAGGAGTTTGCGTGAAGAAGAGAGGAGGGAAGGGAGCAGCTCACTGTTTGACTCCTGTTCAAGCTGCGCCCATACCCTGCTGCTGACGCCTCCATGCTTGTGCCCATGCCCTGGTTCTGGCGCCCCATGCTCTCCTTTGCTTCCTCTTTTCCACTTAGTTAGTCTTCTAGTTAGTATGTAACAGCTTCTTTTCTTCTAGTTATATCCTAACCAAGACTTCTTCTAGTTCCTTGTGAACTAGGTTTCCTTTCTCTCCTTCTCTTAGATTTGAATTCTTCTATCATAGAGATCACATATTTCAACATCCTTTTCCCTCCTTTTCTTGAGTTTGAATTCTTCTTCTTGAGATCACATATTTCAACAAGAAAGAAATATGCTGTTATGGTAGATCTGTATAGTTCTTAAAGGGGAAAGGAGAAGAGACATGATGTTTGGTTCAAAGCTAAGACAAGGTTACAGTAGCGTCACTCAAAGTTATTAGAGTAATGGGTGATTTTGTTTTAGAACAGAATATGGGAGCATCTCTGAGGGAGTCAGAAAACTATACAAGTGTTTACCCAAATCTGAAAATTGGGAATACCTCTGAGAGAGCTCTCTTAGCTCTACAAGTATCAACCCAAAATTTAGAATATAAAGGTCAGACATACCTCTGAGAGAGTTCATAAAACTCTACAACCTCACATGGCTTTGGAGATTAAATGCCTCTACAATGAAGTTAGAATTTGTTTTCTACTACTTCTCCTTGTGATCTGCAAATGTTTTTGTCAAGTTTACCTTCAGTTCTGACAAGACTAATACTTGCTGAAGCTTGATATTGGTCTTCCTTTTTTTGAATTCAAACTTAGCAACGTTGCGTTCACACCGTTGATAAGTTTGCGGGGGAGTATTAGAGAGTCTCAACCAAGCCCAACTCAATGATTAACAAGTCTTAATATAAGCCCATATGTTTAGGGTTTTTGCACAAGCAGTTTCATATAAATATGAATCTTATGTAAACATTGACAATACAAGAAAACTACCCAAATCTGAATGAATTTCTGATGGACATCGAACCCATCGGAAATTTCTGATGGAATAGCAACAGAATATCAACAGATTCTGTTTGATATTGGAGTTTCAGTCAGAAATCCGTCAGAAATCCATAAACCACTGATACATTAGTTTAGCCGTTGTGTTGTTTTATGTTTTCCGAGGAGCCGTCGGAAATCCATTGGAAATCTGTCAGTCGTTGGTAGCCATTAAGGTGTTTATGTTTCCGTCGGAAAATGTGACCGTTATTCTAGCCGTTTATAAATTTAAATATATTTACGGAATTCCGGCAGATTCCGATGGACTGCGAGATTATATATATGTTTCACACAATCATTGATTTTTACACAACATATTACATTCCTTTCTAACAAAATATTCTACAAAAGATGTAACTAGGATTTTGTTCATGGATGGATGAGTCAATGATAGATCCTGAGTCAAATTTAGTGAAAGACGAGTATGCTGTGGGTATTTGCGAGTTCATGGAATTGGCGGGAAATCAACCAGGAGCAAAAAAAACTCGTAAGTTGAAATGTCCATGTTCTATTTGTGTGAATTCCCATAATCTTAAGATAGAGATCGTTTGGAGGCATTTATATTACAATGGGTTTATGTCGGGTTACAAAATTTGGTATCTACATGAAGAAACAAATTATGAATATGGTAGCACTAGTGAACAACATATTGCGGATAACCTAGGAGAAGATTGAGCAGAAGTAGATTTTGGTGTATGTACCGATAATATGGTGAACAACGCGTTTAGGGAGAATATGCAGTCAGTTGGTGTTGATGGAGATAGGGTTGAAGAACCAAATGTTGAAGCTCAAAGGTTTTTTGATATGTTAGATGGAGCAAAACAACCACTATATAGTGGTTGTAGAGAAGGTCATTCACCTTCATCATATGCAAGTAGAATGATGAGCATAAAGACGGATTACAATTTGGCGGAAGAATGTGTAGATGCGATAGCCGATTTTGTGAAAGATATATTGCCCGAAGATAATATTTCACCAGCATCATATTATGAGGTACAGAAACTAGTAGCTGGTCTTGGTTTACCTTATCAAACGATAGATGTGTGCATAGACAATTGTATGATTTATTGGAGAGAAGATGAAAACCGGAAAAGATGTCGATTCTGTCATAAACCCAGATTTCAAGAGAGCAATGGCAGAGTTCAAATTCTATATAAACGGATGTGGTATTTACCATTAAAAAAGAGGCTGAAGAGAATGTATCAATCTGAGAGCACAGTAGAGGCAATGAGATGGCATGGAGAGCATAGGCAAGCTGGAGAAATTACGCATCCATCAGATGCAGAGGCGTGGAAACATTTTCAATCAATGTATCCGGATTTTACATTTGAGCGAAGAAATATCTACCTTGGATTATGTACAGATGGTTTCAATCCATTTGGAAGGCATGGAAGACAGTATTCGTTGTGGCCTGTAATCGTAACATCTTACAATTTGCCTCCATCATTATGCATGCGTAGAGAGTTTTTGTTCCTTTCTATTTTTGTTCCCGGACCAGAGCATCCAAAGAGATCCCTTGATATATTCCTCCATTGATCTATGAGTTACAAATGCTATGGAAACATGGCATGGAAGCATATGATGTGTCATGCCAACAAAATTTTAAATGTGTGCAGTTCTTATGTGGACCATAAGTAACTTTCCAGCATATGGTATGTTATCTGGATGGACAACTCATGGAAAATTATCATGTCCATATTGCCAAGATAACACTGATGCATTCCAATTGAAGCACGGAAGAAAGACGTCTTGGTTTGATTGCCATAGAAGGTTTTTACCAAGTCATCATCCTTATTGTCGGTCTAGGGTGTTGTTTACAAAAGATAAACTAGTGGTTGATGCTCCACCTCCTAAGATAGAGGGCACAAGACTATTAGAGCAGTTATGAGATTTTGGTGCTGAGAAAACTTCTGATTGTGGGGGTAATGGGCATATTCCTATTTATGGTGCCATTGAACATCATAACTGGCATAAGAAGAGTATTTTTTGGGATTTACCTTATTGGAAAGATCATCTATTGAGGCACAACCTAGATGCTATGCACATTGAGAAAAACTTCTTCGAAAATATCATAAACACTATTTTAAACGTCCAAGGAAAAACGAAAGATAATCTAAAGTCTAGACTAGACTTGCCATTGATTTGTTCTCGAGATCTACTTGAGATTCTACCGAATGGTAAATGTGTTCTTCCTGCTTATCGGTTGAATAATGATAAGAAAAATGCATTTTTTGATTGGATTCGAGAAGATGTGAAATTCACTGATGGGTACGCATCAAATCTGCGGAATTGTGTTGATTTTGAAGAAGGAAAGTTTATTGGAATCAAGAGTCATGACTGTCATGTTGTGATGCAACGCCTCTTTCCATTTGCCTTTGCGAAACTTCTGCCCGAAGATGTTCACAATGCAATTGCAGGTATATTTATTTAGATTTCATAATGTTGATAGTTATTCATTTTCATATGTCTATTAATGTATAAAATGTTTAAATACAGGAATTGGTGCTTTCTTTCGACATTTATGTACGAGATCACTTAAAGTTAACGGTGTTCCTAATTTAGAGGTCAATATACTAGTGATTCTTTGCAATCTCGAAAAGATATTTCCCCCATCTTTCTTTGATGTTATGGAACATCTTCCAATTCACCTTCCAAGAGAAGCAGCACTAGGAGGCCCTGTTCAACACAGGTGGATGTATCCATTTGAACGCTATATGTTCCATCTGAAGAAAAAAGTTAAAAATTTAAGTAGAGTTGAAGGATCAATCATTGCACAAAGTATCAACGAAGAAGCTTCACACTGCTGAATATTACATTCCATCAGAAGTTCATACAAAGATTCGAAGACCAGCGCGCCATGATGATAGAGGTGAGAAACCGACTTATCCATTGTATGCACCTGAGTAATTTGTCCAAGTTGGTCGGCTTAGTGGTAAAGGAAAGAAACAAAAACTGACGGAGCAAGAACATGCACACCTGCATATGTATAATCTCACAAATTGTGAGGACATTATGGAATATGAAAGATATGTCGAATTGGTTACATTTCAATTAAATATTAATTATTTTTATTTGTTAATGGATGTTTTTCATTAACTATTAAAGCATTTGTTTTCTCAGAATTTACATGGCAATAGTTCGTGGTTACTATCCCAATAAGAGTGAAAGCAAACTAGAAGAATTAAAACACAATGATTTCTCACCTTGGTTACAATATTATGTAAGTTGTATTATATTCAAAGTTTTGGAATCATATTTATATATATTTTTAATAAACTTGTAATGACATGCTAATAATTGGTATGTATATAGGTAACTGAAGGAATAAATAATGGTCAAACATTTCCGACATGGTTAGTCGAAAATACGATCCATTCATCCTTGGATCACAAGCGGACCAAGTAAGTTATAAATCACGTCTATAAGTATTCTTTATACATTAAATTTTTGATTTTATTAAAAATAATTTCTTTTAGGTTTCTTACATTCCTTATCCTCGAGTAACAAGGATGTCTGATCCATGGATCAGAGTAACGTCAATTAATCCAAGAGGAAGAATTTATGGAGTTCCAGAATATGATGCTTTACAACCGGCCAGAAGTGTGGAGATGGGTCCAACTGATCTTTCGTCTGTTGTTGATTTGGTCGTCGATTTGACAAATATTGGTGGCGTTTATTCAGACTCCGAAGAATCACACGGCGAGTTTTCAGAAGATTTAGAATCAATTCCTTCAGAAAGAGGTTCGTCAAATAATTCAGAATAAATTCATAACATTATGGATTTTTATTTTTATTTTTGTATGTATTAAAAAAGTTGTATTTCAATACAAATTTATTATGTTTAGCATTGATCGATCTCAAATTATACGCTATTTCAACTTTCAAATTATAATGGTAGATCGATCATAAATGAAAAAATTCAACTTTCAAATTATAAATAAATACAATATGTATATCGAATCATAAATGTAAAAATTCAACATCAAATCTCTAAATCCATCGGAAATCCGTTGGCAATTTCCGACGGATTTCCAATGGAAATTATATATATATATTAACCCACATTCAATGCATGCAAAATGTCTTTTAAAGAATCCATCAGAAATTTCTAACGGACTTCCGATGGATTTAGGGATTTAATGTTGAATTTTAACGTTTATGATCCGATATACATTTAATTTGAATTGTATTCATTTTTGTTTAAGTTAAAATACCAAATTTCAATCTAACATAGATAAAATGATCAATATTCATATCAAACGTAGTTTGTTAAGAAGTGTTAGAGAACAATATATATATAAATTCTGTAAATATGTTTCAAAAGTGTTAAAATTTAATAAAATTTAAATTTTAAGTTCAATATGATGATTGAATCATGTGTTTAACATTTTTAATATATATATATATATATTATATAATCATTGTAACTTTATAATTTCAATGTTTTAACTTCTAAACCCTATATCCGTCGGATTTAAGGACACGTCGATTCAATTTGATGATATAATATTTGTCCAAATTTTTGACGGATAGCAAAATCTTACCCACGAATAAGTTTCTTTTCATCTCCCACATTACAAAAATTTACAAATCATCCATCGGAAATCCATTGGAAATTTCCAACTTATTTGTGAAATATAAGGCGCATAACTTCCCAAAATAACTTGAAGACCACGCGAATTAAATTGTATTTAATTACCGATGGATATATCCATCAGAAATCTGTAATATTTATCATCCATCTTCTTCCTCATTTCATTACACGATTTTGTTCTAAAAAAAACTTCGGTTTCTTCTCTCTATTACGCGAGAAACTTTGAATTCCTCCTTTCTCAACTTCCTATGGCCAGTCTTCCATCTAACATGTAAGTTTAATGATTGATATGTTTAGATTTTTAGATTTAGGAATTGTAATTGAGATTTATTGATTTAAAAATGGTTTTGTAGGATTTAGGTTGAGATTTTTGTGATACTTTTGTAAGATTAAGGGATTGAATGATTAGATTTAGGAGTTGGATGTTTAGATTTAAAAGTTTGATGAATTTGGAGGAATTGGAGTTAGATTAATGGATTTAGGGGTTAAATGGTTAGATTTAGGGGTTTGAATGATTAGAATTATGAGTTAGATTGTTAGATTTAGGGGTTTGATGGTTTGATTTTGTTTTTAAAAATAAGGATAACTATTTAATAAATAATGTTATTGTTATAAGTTTTTTGTTTTTATAAAGTTATATTTTTTTCATATTTCTAGGTTTTAAAAATTATTTATTTTAGTTTAAGTTTTGTTTCTATTTGTTTTGTTAATTATATTGTTTTATAATTTTAATATTTTTGTATTTTAGGGATTACGGTCGCTACACTTCATCCACGGTACGAGGACGTACAAGGCGAGGAGGGAGTTCCTTCCAAACACAATCTACTTATATTCCGGATACTTTTCCGGATATGGACAATGACATAGGAGCCGAGGACCCTACTCAAATGTCCGTTGATGACTTCGCTTCTCAACCAGGTCACAGCCACACCAAGAAATTTCATCCAGAACGTCTTGACGGAGTGACTTGGTCATTTCTGATTTAATTAATATTTGTTATTAATTTTTTTCCTCTAATTAAATTTTATTTTTGCAAGGTTTCAATATTCCCATAATGGGATTTCAAAGTCCATTAGCAACATGATGTTTGGGATGTTGAAGTATCCTTTCGAGACTTCTTCAGCATGCTAAACCAAGATCAGGAGATGTGGTTTAGGCAGTTTGCGGTAAATATTTTTTTCCATTTACTATTTTTGATGTAAATAATATTTATTCAAATTTAATAATTATTTTTGTTAATGATTTTGTTTTATTTTTCAGCAAGAATTTTCTTGGCCAAGGGAAATTTCGGTTCTAGTCAGACAGGAGTTTGACAAAAAAATAGCATTTTATACTCGAGAAAAATGAACAGTGGAAGACAAAGTGGAGGTCCAACCAATTCCCAAAGGAGTTTCTTGGGAACCAAACCCTATGGAAAGGGTTTGTCGACTATTAGAATATGGAGCAGACCGCTAACTCTCCAAGATTGCTTCCAACAATAGGAACAGTGATCGCAAGGGCAAAGGGAAAGCAACACATAACTTAGGGGCAACTAGCAAAGCTTTACGACAAGAACAATTAGTAAGTTTATTTTAAAGCTGTTATGAATTTAAATTTATTTATTTTATTATTAATTATTTTTTTGTAGTTTCGAAAAGATGGTGTACGTCCCTCGCATCTTCGCTTGCTAGAGGATACGCACACAAACCGAAAGACCGGAGAGATTCAAGATCCGGTAGCCTGGGAGGAAACAACAAAGCAGAAATGCATTCAATATTCAATAATAGTCTGAAGGTTACAAGCGAGGTTCAGCCTCTTTAAATAGGCTGCCAAGGAATGTTTACAAAAAGACAAGGCCCAATACTAAACCACACGCGCAATTTGGGCTAAAGGAGAATTAAGCAGAAAGCGAATAAGGGAAAAGGAAGGAAGACAAATGTGTTGGGCCTTCCTTGGATAGGATCATTGCCGTGATGTTTAAGTCCAACCAATCTGGCAATGATGCACCAAGTCTCCTTGTCTCATTAAAAACCCATCCGGTAAACCTCTTTGAGATAAACCCGAATGGGGAAAAGAGTACAATTCTCTTGGCATCTTGACGAGGTCCTTACCAAGTGATGGTAAGGACACTGTAGATAGCTTCGGTCTTGTCCGACTGGTCTTCCTATTGCGGGTCTTGGTTCACCGTCCATTGCCCATAAACTCCTCGATCAATGACATCTGAAGGTAGGCATTGAAGAGCATCCTATATCGTTTGGTCTTGGTCCACTTGATGTTGCCATGCTGGATGGTAGGAATGGCCAACCTTGTTGAAGCATGTGGCCTATGGTTGGGTTGGAGCAGATTGGTTCCATGATGCCATGTGATCCAGGATGATAGTCCATGCCGGATGGAACCTCAGTATGAACCTCAGTATGGACCTCAGTATGGAAATTTGTGTTTGATTTAAAATTTTGTAAAACTAAAAATAAAATTGTTTTATTTTCTATGCACAATGGGCTATTAAACTTGTTACCTTGATAGTTCATATTGTTATATTGTTAAACTTTCGTAATTTATGTATTATAGTGGCATAATCGTGGTGATTTGTATATTTACAGAAATTAAAATTTTTTGGTAAACGTAAATTGCAGAGAATGGTACGACTGGTACGAATGATACAACTAAATGACATTGGTAATACTGGTACGATTACATACTAATAACAACAACCAAAAAACTAAATTTTTTTTTTTTATTTTATTCTTATCAGGGGAAATAGAAAATACTCTATGTACAATCATACATTTTGATTATGGAGGATATTATTTAAATGAAGTGGTTGACACGATATCGAGTCAAAGTGGACGAGGGTCATCTCAGAGTAGAGGAGGGATATATAATTGGTTTCAGTGTAGCACTGGTGAAAACTAAATAAGTGGTCATTTGTCTCCAAGCACGAGAAACGGATGTATTTAACATATGTGATAACATATGCTGTTTAGAGAAATGCGGAAAATGGTTATGCTGTTTAGAGAAATGCGGAAAATGGTATCATTTATTTGAATCTTTGATTGGTGGTGAAATGTAATTAGATTGTTATTTATTGTTTCCATGCAGGCATGGAGAAAGAGTATCATCTATTTTTGTTCAAGTCAGGAAATAAGCCTGATGTGGATCATCTAAACAATTCATGCAGAAGTTCAGTTCTCAAGAAAATCAAGGAAACCTTTGTTAGATTTAAGCTGTCGACAATGGATAACACTGTACTTTATTAGATTTCCAATCGAATACAATGTATAAGTAACCAGAAACGTGATTATGAAACAAGAAGTTAACAATTCTCAGCTCAATCCGAATTCTCAGAGATTACATCAATCTCTCAAGCACATCGCCTGATTTAAACCCAGAAAAAGCATAAAAAGTTCATTTCCTCTACAAGTCGCTATTTATTTGAAAGTTAAACGCCTAACAACAAAAACTCTAGATCAAAGAGAGTCTTTGCTTAACGTTATCCTTCCTCTGTTTCCACAACATCCGTAATCTGATTTTGTGTTCCCTTCTTCTTCCTGTAAAACACTTGGTAAATCTTATCAATACTCCCCTCCTCGAAAACGAGCTTGTCCTCAAGCTGAAAACTAGGAAACTGTTGTACAAAGTCCTTTGAAGGCATCCAAGAATTGAATTCCAATGAATGATTTTGCCATTTAATAAGCAACTCACGAATACCCAACTCTGAATGACGCACATCCACAATTGTCTCTGGAAGTCACACTTCATCCTCCATAACAACTGGCGGTTCCTTAGACTCCACAGACTGATTAATGCCCAATACCGCCTTTAATTGAGAAACATGAAATACATCATGTATCTTAGAAGACGCTGGAAGTTTCAACTTATAAGCGACAGCTTCTATCCTTTCCAAAACCTGAAAAGGTCCAAAACACTTGGCCGCCAACTTGTAACCATTCCAGCGAAGAACTGAGAGCTGTCGATAAGGTTGTAACTTCAAGTACACCCAATCACCAACCATAAACTCCACTTCCCGTCTTTTTTATCAGCATGCCTCTTCATAAGCCCTTGTTCCCTTTGTAGATTCGCCTATATACTCACCAGCATTTCATCTCTTTCATGTAGACTAGCTTCCAACTCCCAGTTTTTCGTTGAACCTGGCTCAAACTTAAACAGACTTGGTGGATCTCTCCCATAAACGATCTTGAAAGGAGTTGTTTTGATAGAAGTATTATACGCAGTATTATAGGAGTAATCTGCCCACGCCACAAACTTAAACCACAACCTAGGATGACCTGAAGCAAAACACCTCAAATACGTTTCTAAACATCGGTTTAAAACCTCCGTCTGTCCATCTGTTTGAGGGTTATAGGCTGTGCTATGTTTGAGTGTAGTACCCGAAAGCCAAAATAAGTCCTTCCAAACCTCTCCCATAAAAATTCTGTCCCTATCTGACACAATAGAGTTTGGAAATCCGTGTAAGCGCACAATGCTGTGAACGGATGTTTGAGTCCTAGAGAATGAACCACCTTACTTAAGCGATCTACCACCACCAATAAAACATTCACACCGCCAGATAATGGTAGACCCTCAATAAAATCCAACGAAATATCCTCCCAAATCGCTGTAGGAATAGGCAGCAGTTGAAGTAAGCCCGCTGGTGACAATGTTGAATTTTTATGAGTCTGACAAATAGTACAAACCGCCACATACTTCTGAACATCTCGCTGTATTCCTTCCCAATGAAAAAATTGTTGAATCCGCTTTAACGTTTCGCGAATGCCCCCATGGCCACCAATCTTACTATCATGAAATTCTTGAAGTATTAACGGTACAAAAATAGACTATTTTGGAATGACCAATCTATTCTTATACCATAGATGATTCTCAACCAAATGAAAATGAGGACCAACATTCTTATCGTCTTTCAACATAGCTACTTGGGCTTGTAAAGCTGTATCCTCATCAATTTCTTTAAATAAATCTTGTACCTGGATGACAGCAGGAATTGTTAAAGCTAACAAGGATGCAGACACCTCATGAGGAATTCGAGAAAGTCCATCGGCAGACTTGTTTTCCACACCAGGTTTGTATACAATGTCCATATCAAAACCCAACAATCTTGTTAACCATCTTTGATATTCCAAATTTACTTCTTTCTGTTCCAAAAGAAACTTCAAACTTCTCTGAGCTGTATGAACTTCGTAACATCTTCCCATCAAGTAATGTTTCCATTTTAACACCGCCATGACAATAGCCATTACTTCTCTTTCGTAGGCCGACTTTAACTGCTCTCTGGGCGTTAAACCATGACTGAAAAAATCTAAGGGACGTTTATCCTGCATTAGCACCGCTCCAACGCCGGTACCAGACACATCTGTCTCCAAAATAAACATCTTCTCAAAATTCGGTAAGCCAAGAACTGGGACACTTTTCATTGCCTTTTTGAGAGTATCAAAGGCGACACTAGTTTCCTGATTCCAATGAAAATTATCTTTCTTGAGTAAATCTGTTAAAGGCTAAGCAATAATCCCATAGCCTTTAACAAATTTTCGATAATATCCGTTAAGCCCAAAAAACCCCAGAGTTGTTTGAGAGATACAGGAACAGGCCATCTCAACATCGCCTCGGTCTTAGCTCCATTCGTAGCTACTCCTGTTGCTGAAATAATGTGACCAAGATACTCGACTTGAGGTAGACCAAACATACACTTTTTTGATTAGCGTAAAGTTGATGATCAGCCAATAACTGCAGGACCAGCCTCAAATGTTCTATGTGCAACTCCACAATGCCACTGTAGATCAAAATATCATCAAAAAATAGCACAACAAATTTTCTCAGAAAATGTTTAAAGACCATGTTCATTAGAGCTTGGAAAGTAGCAGGAGCATTAGTTAAACCAAAAGGCATAACTAAAAATTCTTAATGACCCTCCAAAGTCCGAAATGCAGTCTTCATAAAGTCCTCTTCTTTCATAAAAATCTGATGATAACCCAAACGAAGATCAATTTTAGAAAAAATTACTGAGCCATGTAATTCGTCTAATAGCTGATCGATGACCGGAATTGAAAATTTATCTGGTATAGTTGCCCGATTGAGAGCTCTACAATCCACACAAAAACGCCATGAAGAGTCCTTTTTACCAACAATACTGGGCTTGAAAACAGACTGCGGCTAGGACGAATAATTCCCTCATTTAAAATATCACTCACCATCGTCTCCATAATTTCTTTTGTTGCATGTGGATAGCGCTAAGGATGAACAGTGATCGCATTTACTCCTGGTTTAAGAATAATGGAATGTTCCTGTCCCCTAATAGGAGATAGGCCACTTGGTTTAGCAAATACCTGTGAAAACATATCCAAAACCCCCATCATTGCAACCTCTGTTTTTGTATGAGGCTCTTTCTCCAGCGATCTTAATGAAAGGTGAGGAGAAAGTAAAGCCGGATCTCCTAGTAAAGTAACCCTTTGACCCTGGTAATTTAAATTCCATTCTTGTAACTTCCAATCTATCTCACATTTGCCAAGGGTATCCAACCATTGTACTCCCAAAATCACACTAACACCTCCCAATTCCAAAGTGATTAAATCAGTTTGAAATTCTACTCCCGCTAACACAAAGTTAATCATCTTACAGACGCCATTGCCTTGAACGGAAACACCATTTCCCAGCATCACTTCCATATTTTTATCACCACAAACAGTTAACTTCAACCTTTTGCAACCGTAGGTGTAATAAAATTGTGAGATGCTCCAGAATCCAACAATACCACCACCAAATGTTTGCCAATAGCCCCCAACAACTTGGTAGTCTTAGGTGAATGTTTCCCTAAGAAAGAAGTAAGAGATAAACTACAAACCATTGGCTGCTCTTCCTCCACCAATTCAACATGGTAAGTACATTCCTCATCCAAAACCTCTAACTCCAATCCTTCCACCACAGTTAATAATTGAAGTTCTTTCAAAGGACACTGATGTCCCTAAAATACTTCCCCTTACATTTGAAACAAATCCCCTTACTTCACATTGCATCTAATTCCTCAGCTGTATGTTTCTGTCACGGTGGTACTATCATTCGCGGGTTGCCTCCTTGTCCTTGGTTCAAAAATAATGGTCTTTGGTGTTGAACCGCCACCAAATTCTTGCCCGCATTTGGTTTAATACCTGAAAGAATTCTTTCAGATTTTTCTCCCACCAACTGACAGAAAGAGCTTGACTCCATCCGAAGCACATCAACTTTTTGATGAGGTAAATCCCAAGGTTCCTTCAGTTTAAGCACCTCCTTCATCTCTTGTTTCAATCCATTATAGAAGATTTTTTTTCAAATGAGAATCATCCAATCCCGATACTTGTGTTGATAAATCCTCAAACTCACTAACATAAGCAGCGACAGACCCTGTTTGTTTTAAACAACCTATTCCCTGGATCTTCTTCCATTGATTCACCAAATCTCAAGAAAAAAATGTTGCTTGAAATCTTCCCAGGATCTAAATGATTGTCTATGTATTTCCCAATTGAACCATTTCAACACATCTCCAACTAAACTCAAAGAAATCAAATCCAATTTATCATCCCCTTGATAACGTCCAATACGAAAGAATTTTTCAACCTTCGAAAACCATTCATATGGATGAGTACCATAAAAATTTGGCATCTCAATCTTTCTTAACATACTTGAACGATCATCCATTGGAATGTAAGAATGATCGGCAGCTCGCCGAAAGTGATTGAAAGAAGACGATACCTGAGGAGGATGAAAACACAGCTCCGACGACTCTGGAAGTTTTCCAGCTTGAATCTGCATTCTCTCTAATGATGAAACCATCGATCGCAACAGTTCGTCCATAGAGCTCAGCTTCTCCTCTTGCACCACTTTAGCCTCACACAATCACTTAAATCCTCCTCGCAAAACCTTCAAATGTTGTTGCAATTCTTCACCACAGTAATCGGAATCTGCATATTCAGGCTCTGCGTCAAGCCCCATCGTGAAATCGAACCAGTTTCACCACACCAATGTTAGATTTAAGCTGTCGACAATGGATAACACTGTACTTTATTAGATTTCCAATTGAATACAATGTATAAGCAACCAGAAACGTGATTATGAAACAAGAAGTTAATAATTCTCAGCTCAATCCGAATTCTCAGAGATTACATCAATCTCTCAAGCACATCGCCTGATTTAAACCCAGAAAAGCATAAAGAGTTCATTTCCTCTAGATCATCCATAACATTTCCATAAATCCTTGTTTGTTAATTTGATTTTAAATACCATTTTTAGTGATTTTCCTGCTTAATTTACATTTCCAAATTCTGTTTTCAAAAACGAAAAACCATATTTACTTAGATTAAGACATGATTCGCATTCATAATGTGTAGAAACTAGATTCCAAGTTGGATTGATTCACTTTTATGCTACAACGCATTTAGGGTAATTGATAACCTAGATCGAAAAATCTTAATATCAATTTGGCGCCGTTGCCACTTGGAACTTGTTAAAACCATTAGGAGTTAATTGTGTTTTGAGACTAAGTTTTCTTTCTTGTATTTACTACTTAACATCTCTTGTTTCCACTTTGATCTCTCTCTCTTGTAGGTGCATGAACCTTAGAAGCCACGGTCCACAAAACTTGATTGATTCTGCTGAAGATATTCGCCGGGTAGAAAGAGAGGGTAGAAGAGCTGCAAGAGAGCGGTTACAACACTTACAGTGTTTAAGAATGAATAACGAAGAATTCCCCCCAGGATTTCCGCGGGTTCCTTAGTAGGGACAACCAGTCCTTCGACCTATTGGAGTATTCGATGCACCCAACATCAGAGTCTAAGCTACTGGAATTCCAACACCTTCAAGTGCTGCCAACAACTTTGAGATAAAGTCAAGCTTGATCAACATGGTTCAGAACCAGAGGTACAATGGATTGTCTTTGGAAGATCCTCTAGATCACTTAGATCAGTTTGAGCGACTATACATAACAGTGAAGATGAATGGAGTTCCCGAAAAATCCATCAAAATTATTCTTTTCTTTTCTCATTAGGGAACAAGGCCTCCCAATGGGAGAAGAACATTGGTTCAGATTTGATATCCACTTGGGATTGTAGAAATATAGATTTGAAGTTAAGAGAGAATGAAGAATGATTGGAGAATGAGAGAAAGAGTAGCAAGAATGGAGAGAGTTTATGCAAGTCTTAATAATCTTATTCAGTTCTTTTTCTTTCTCATGTCTTTTACAAGAGATTTACAAGGATATATATAGACTTTACAAGGAGAAGAAGAAAGGGGCGTGGAGAAGAGAGAAGAAGAGAAGGAGACTTGTGGCTGAGCTACTCCAACAGTTTCTCAACAGTAAATGGTGCCCATACCTCACCCATGCTGCGCCCATACCTTCTCCCATACCTCCTTGCTTCCTAGTTTGCTTATCTAGTTGATATCCAACCGCTTCCTTTCTTGTCTAGTTCCTTTTCAACTAGTTCATTCCTCTTGATTACTCTATCACTTAAATAAGCATCTATCTCAACACTCCCCCTCAAGATTGGTCGGTGAAGATCCTTTAGACCGATCTTGCTATGGATGCGATCACAAGTAACAGATGAGGTTGCTTTGGTGAAGATATCAGCTAGTTGGTTCTCACTTGTTACAAAGGCAGGTTTAATGATTCCTTCTTGAATCTTTCCCCTCACAAAGTGACAATCCACCTCTATATGTTTGGTCCTTTCATGGAATACCGGATTAGATGCTATATGTATTGCAGCTTGATTATCACAATATAGCAACATTTCCTCAGTTTCATGTATTCCAAGATCCCCTAAGAATGCCTTTACCCAAATAAGTTCTTTCGTCACTTCCTTCATAGCTCTATACTCGGCTTCAGCACTAGACAAGGCTATAACCTTCTGCTTTTTACTCCTCCAAGTCACTAGATTGCCTCCTACATAGGTACAAAAACCGGATGTGGACTTTCTATCCTTCTTATCTCCAGCCCAATCTGCATCGCAATATCCTTGAACCTTTGTGTTTCCATTAGCCTTCATCCATATGCCTTTTCCGGGATTGTTTTTCAGATATCTTAGCAGCCTTTCAATCATGTTCCAATGCTGCGTGGTTGGCTTTTGCATATGTTGGCTCACACGGTTTACTGCAAAGCAAATGTCCGGCCTAGTGATAGTAAGATAGATGAGCTTGCCCACCATCCTTTGATATCTCTTAATGTTCTCCAAAGGCTCCCCCTCAGGACTATCTTGATAGCCTTCTTCTATTGGAGTTTTAGCCGGTTTGGATCCTAGCTTCCCAGTTTCTTCTAAGAGATCAAGCACATATTTCCTTTGAGAGATGAACATTCCATCTTCAAACCGTGTCATCTCAATTCCTAGGAAGTACTTAAGTTCCCCCAAGTCCTTTATATCAAAATCGGCCTTCAAGATCTTCTTGGTTTGATCTACTCCATCTTTGTCACTTCCTGTGATGATTAGATCATCCACATATATTAATACCACAACCGTTCCTCCTTCACTTTGTCTTGTGAACAATGTGTGATCAGCTTCAGATCTTATGAACTCTCTCTCCAACAGACAAGCGCTTAGCCTTTGGTACCATGCTCTTGGGGATTGCTTCAGCCCATAGATTGCTTTCTTCAATCTGCAAACTTTGTTGCATTCCTTATGATATCCTTGGGGTGGATCCATATACACCTCTTCTTCTAAGTCTCCTTGCAAGAATGCGTTCTTGACATCCATCTGCCATAGATCCCATTTTAAGTTTACTGCCACTGAGATTAGTATTCTTATGGAATGAAGCTTAGCAACCGGAGCAAATGTCTCGGTATAGTCCTCCCCATAAACTTGAGTATACCCTTTTGCTACCAACCTTGCCTTGTACCTTTCTATCTTCCCATCACTTGTGTATTTGATCGTATACACCCATCTACTCCCAACCGACTTCTTATCCTTTGGTAAGTCGGTTAAGTACCAAGTATTATTCCTTTCCATGGACTTCATTTCCTCTTCCATGGCTTTCACCCATACTTCACTCTCACATGCTTCTTCATATGAGCTTGGAATGTATTCCTTGCTGATTTTTGTGAGAAACACTTCATGCTCCATGGGTAATGTCGCCAAGGAACAGAAATGCTCAATGGGATATGTGATAATACTAGTTTGAGTGTGATCTCCTCCTTGTGATATGAGAGTGCTGTCGCCAATAGGATCGAGATCTAAGCTCGCCGTACGCTCAGGACACTCTCCTATCACACAAGGAAGATTACTCATACTAGACTCTCCTTGGAGCATAGCAGAATTGTTGTAGCCATAGAAAACACGTTGTCGCCTCTGTCTTGTACTTCTTCTTAGAGGTATGATTGGCTCAGATTCTCCCTCCTCAACATCCGCTTCTTCTTCAGCTGAATCCTGATCTGGTTCCATATGTGTATCATCTGCATCTCCATGTTCCATGATGCTCTCAGATGGTGCATTCTCTCCTTGTATTTCATCCCTTGTTATTGGCGCTTCATTGAACAGCATCAAATCCATAGATGATGAGACTATACCTTCAAGAGTATCATGATTCTTGGCTCCATAAAAGCTTTCTTTTTCATTGAACTTTACATCTCTAGACACATATACCCTTCTTGTCTCCGGATTGTAGACCTTGTAGCCCTTTTGAGTTGGTGAGTATCCAATGAAAACACACTTCATGCTTCTAGATTCAAGCTTGTTTCTTTGTCCTTCTGGTAGAAACATGAAACACTTACATCCAAACGCCTTAAGGTGATGTAAGCTTGGTTTCTTTTTGTACAACACTTCAAACGGTGATCTATCTTCCAAGTTCTTTGTTGGAAGCCGGTTAATCAAATAGTTTGAAGTCATTACCGCATCTCCCCAATGAGATTTAGGTACTCCTTTGGCAATCATGATAGTCCTTGCTACTTCCATTAGATGCCTATTTTTCCTTTCTGCTACCCCATTTTGTTGTGGAGTGTATGCACAAGATGTTTGATGAATGATGCCAAAGTTGTTGAGTAGCTCCTTAAATCTCTTGCTTACATATTCTCCTCCATTATCACTTCTTAAGACCTTGATTGTTGTTTTGAATTGTGTAGAAACATAGTTAATGAAGTTGGTGAATGCTTCATAAACTTGGTCCTTGGAGTTTAAGAGTGTGACCCATGTGTATCTTGAGTAATCATCAATGAAAGAAACAAAGTACTTATATTGATCCCTTGAATTACATGGTGCGGTCCATACATCCGAGTGTACAATGCCAAAAACTTCATCACAAGTTGTGGAGGAGATAGGAAAAACTTGTCTACAATGTTTTCCTAGTACACATGCTTCACATACTACTTCTTCTTGAATGAGATTGGGTAAGACCATCTTGATAACTGCTGAACTTGGGTGTCCTAGCCTTTCATGCCATAATGGGCTATCTCCAATCTCCTTGCTACCAGAAACTTCTACATTTGCCTTCATTCCAAGAGCCATTGGATCCTCTTGTTTATTTGCTTCCAAAAGATACACACCATCCTCTACCTTCCCTTCTCCGAGTACATTGTTTGTTTTAGGGTCCTGAAACTTAACAAAGTCAGTCCCAAACAATGCTACACAATCCAAATCCTTTGTAGCTTTATGAACTGATAGAAGATTAGATGAGAAACTAGGCATGTATAAAGCTTTTGTTTCCTTCTTGAAAAGTTCTAACTTTCCTATCCCTTCAATCGGAACTGAGCTTCCATTAGCTACTTGTACATTTCCATGATAAGGCTCAAGATTTTTTAACAAGTCTTGATCCTTAATCATGTGATGAGAGGCTCCGGAATCTACAATCATTTTACCCTTCCTTATGGCGCTTTTAGAGCTGAGGAAACTCTTACCAGATTCTGTTAACTTAGCTAGGCTCTTGATAAGAGCCTCAAACTCTGATCTTTTGACAGTATCCTCAACTGGTTGTGCAACCCCCATGAAGGCCCTATGCCCACTTCCACTCTCCCTTAGCCGCTTAGGCCTCAAATGCGGATGGAGAGTCCAACACTTCTCCTTGGTATGCCCTTTCATCTTACAATGCTCACAGTCCAACACCCTTCTTTCAAACATGAGATTCCTTTTTGCAAGATGTGCAGCTTCACTTGGTGCTCGGAATAGGTCTCTTGAGCCCTCCTCCCTTTGTATCAAGCCACATACTTCCGCTAGACTTGGCAGCTTCTCAAATCTAAGTATGTGCTTGATAAGATCCTTGTAAGATGCATTGAGTGCCAAGAGAAGTCCAAACACTTGGTCTTGGTCACGCCTTTCACCTAACTCCTTGGGGTCTATAGTTTGTGGCCTCAAGATCTCCAACTCGGCCCACAAGCTTCTATACTCCCCAAACATTTCCTTGAATGGCTTCTCCTCTTGTTGAAGCTCATTCAGCGCCCTCTTCACCTCAAATATCCTTGATATGTTTGACACATTTCCATATACTCCCTTGAGTATATCCCACAGCTCCTTAGCGGTATCCGCATATGAGTAGGCCGCCAAGATGGATGGTTCTAGTGAGCTTTGAAGAAGAGAAAGAGTGTATTGTTCTTCTTGCTCTTCCTTAGCTTCCTCCTTCTCATTTCTCACCACCGCCTCCGCTTCCTCCTTTGGCTCAATATACCGCCAAAGTCCTCGGCCTCTAAGAATGGTTTTAGTGGTTTTTGCCCAAAGAAGGTAGTTGTTCCCTTTGAGCATGACTGAGATTGCTACTCTATTTGTCTCCATTTTCTAGTAATAATACACAATTCTAGTTCTTTCACAACTTGAAGATCCTATGATCTCAAGGATATTAATCTCAGAGTGAATAGAACTTAGAAAGGTGTATTGTTATAGATTAGAAGATTTGTAGAGTGCTAGAAGAATTATAAGAGAGTTAAGCGTTTGGAATGCTCAACCTTGCTCTGATACCATGTAGAAATATAGATTTGAAGTTAAGAGAGAATGAAGAATGATTGGAGAATGAGAGAAAGAGTAGCAAGAATGGAGAGAGTTTATGCAAGTCTTAATAATCTTATTCAGTTCTTTTTCTTTCTCATGTCTTTTACAAGAGATTTACAAGGATATATATAGACTTTACAAGGAGAAGAAGAAAGGGGCGTGGAGAAGAGAGAAGAAGAGAAGGAGACTTGTGGCTGAGCTACTCCAACAGTTTCTCAACAGTAAATGGTGCCCATACCTCACCCATGCTGCGCCCATACCTTCTCCCATACCTCCTTGCTTCCTAGTTTGCTTATCTAGTTGATATCCAACCGCTTCCTTTCTTGTCTAGTTCCTTTTCAACTAGTTCGTTCGTCTTGATTACTCTATCACTTAAATAAGCATCTATCTCAACAGGGATATGTGTAAGAAGGAATTTCTTAATAAGTTCTTTCCAAAGTAGAAGAAAACAAAGCTTCTAAATGACATTGCTATTTTAAACAAGGTTACCAAGAGAATCTATATGAAGCATGGGAAAGATTAAAAGGTTACACTAGGAGTTTCCCTCATCATGGTATCTTTAGGGAAAATTTGCTTGGCATCACTGAGCAAGGAATTTACGTTGAAGATAATGGAGAGACACAGGAAGAAGTGAACTATGTGGGGGAACCAAGGAGGGTTTCAAAACAAAGGATTCAAGCACAACTACCGTAACCACCCTAACCTCTCCTACAGAAACCCCAATGTTGAAAACCCACAAGACAAAACCTATCCAAAACCACAAAACCAAACCTTCCAACCACAAAACCAAAACTTCTAACCAAAACCTCAATACTATTGACATAGGGAAATATCATCAACGCATCATTGGAGGAGTTTGGAAGTTTCAGTCTGTACATGTCTGCGCATAATCCAGGATGTACGGACCATACTTATCCGTGCAAAATCTGAGTGTACAAAATCCGGGAATCCGTGTTTAGGTTCTAGGATGACTTGGGAGAAAGTTTGAAGATTGAGGATCGTGCAAAAGTAGTGTTAAAATATAAGGTTCCAGATCTTTCTATTTTGACACATGTATTTTGTTTTAATCCCTATTTTGTCTTCTAGTCCATTTATGGCTTTTCCTTAGCATATAAAAGGGGAGCCAGCAGCCTTTGTAAAAGTAACCTAATAATGAATCTCTTTCTCTCTTTGTGTGGCCGCCAGATCTCTCCTCTTCTCTCACTCTCTTGATTCTTCTTAATCTCTCATCTTATAAATCTCTTAATCTCTTATGGTATCAGAGCATGGTTTATGATTCTCTCATTCTTATCTCTATTCTAGCGGATCTGGTGGTTTGAAATCTCTTGAAATCTCTTAAAATCTTCTTGTTCTCTCTATTCTCTCGAAATCTCTTCTTGTTTCCTCTATTCTCTTGGAATCTCTAATCTAGCATTTGATTGTCTAAAATCTCAGTTTGTTTCCTCTATTCTCTTGGAATATCACTTCTAATCTAGCATTTGATGATTTAAATCTGTGGATCTTTGATTTGGTGGTTTGATAGATTTGGTGACTTTGTAGATTTCGTGGTTTTAGTAGATTTAGTGAAGGTAGAACTAGCAATTTGGTAGATCTAGTGAACTCAAAGGAGTGAACTACTTGCAGTGGACTAGAACCACATAACAGCTCTTTGTGGTCGTAGCCTTTGGAGCCATGTAGAAGATCAAGCTCAAAAGGGAATCACAAAGGAAGGGTGATGGAAAGTATTGAAGATAAAAGCTCTGAGCGTAGCAAATGGTTCCAAGAGGATCAAAGTGTTCTTGAGCTACTTCAAAACTCCCTAGAAGCGCCTATACTTGAAGCCTACACCTATTGTGAAACGGCTAAAGAATTGTGGGATACTCTAAAGAATGTCTATGGGAATGTCTCTAACCTCACCTGTGTGTTTGAAGTGAAGAAAGCTATCAAAAATCTCAACCAAGAAGACCTAGAGTTCACTACACACTTTGGAAAATTTAGATCACTTTGGGCTGAGTTGGAGATTCTTAGGCCTCTCTCGGTGGATCCGGTAGTTATCAGGGAAAGGACTGAACAAGACAAGGTCTTTGGCATTCTACTTACCTTGAATCCTGCCTATAATTACCTGATCAAGCATATCCTTAGGGCAGAGAAGCTACCAAGCTTGGAGGAAGTGTGTTCTCAAGTGCAACGTGAGCAAGGATCGGTTGGGCTCTTTGGCGGGAAAGGAGATATGGTCATGGCTCACAAGGTAGCATTCAAACTTGAAGATAGGAAGACCTTGGTGTGTGATTATTGCAAGAAGAAAGGCCATATCAAGGACAAGTGCTGGATCCTTCACCCACATCTCAAGCCAGCCAAGTTCAAGACACAAGCTCAAGTACACCTTGCTGAGGATATCAGCGATCAGGGACAAGCTGGATCATCTAAGCAAGGAGAGGAGCTTGCTATGGTTGCCTATACCAATGTTGTTGTGAGGAAGTCAGACTTGGAGGTCCTTATCAAGTCTATTGCCGCTCTTACCAATAAGGAATTATGTATCACTCATTTAGCCTCTTTACCAAATTCACCTAGTAAAACATTGGTAATTGATTCAGGTTCTTCACATCATATGATTAGTAATCCTAGACTCATTAGTAATATTAGACCAGCCGGTGGAAATATGATAATTGCAATTGGTGATAGGATTCCTGTAATAGGAATAGGTGATTTAAAACTGTGTGATAAGAACTCTAAAGCCTTTTTATCCCTGAATTTACTTCTAATCTTGTATCAGTAAAAAGGGCAACAAATGATCTTAATTGTTATGCTATCTTTGGTCCTAACAGTTTTCATTTTAAGGATATTAAGAGTGGAAAGGTTATTGGAGAAGGAGAGACTAAGGGAGACCTATAAATTCTTGAAGATCCTTCACCTAACAGCTCTCCATCATCTTCTTTCAAATCATGTTTTGCATCTAGTTCCAATACATTATGGCATGCTAGACTAAGACATCCCCACTCACGGGCTCTTGAAATAATGATACCCAATGTTGTCTTTGATAATTCTAGTTGTGAAGCTTGCATTCTAGGCAAACATTGTAAAACCGTATTTCCCAAGTCTTCTACTATATATGAACAATGTTTTGACTTAGTGAACTCTGATATATAGATTTCACCTTGCTTATTTAGGAATAATAACAAGTATTATATCACATTCATTGATGAGAAATCAAAGTATACTTGGATCACACTATTATCATCTAAGGACAAAGTATTTGATGCATTTCTCAACTTCCAATCTTATGTGACTAATCAATTTAATGCAAGCATTAAGGTACTTAGGTCTGACAATGGTGGAGAATACACAAGTCACAAGTTCAAAGATCACTTGAAGAAACATGGGATTTTACATCAAACTAGTTGTCCTTACACACCACAACAAAATGGAGTGGCTGAAAGGAAGAATAGACATCTCATGGAGGTAGCAAGATCTATGATGTTTTACACCAATGTTCCAAGGAGATTTTGGGGTGATGCGGTCATGGCAGGATGTTATCTCATCAATAGGATACCAACAAGGGTCCCTAATGACATATCACCATTTGAGGTACTAAATAAAACTAAACCCTCCCTTGATCACTTACGTGTCTATGGGTGTTTTTGTTTTATCTTAAGGCCAGGTGAACTAAGGGACAAGCTTGAAGCCAAGAGCATGAGAGGGATGTTCCTAGGATATTCCACTACTCAAAAGGGCTACAAATGCTATGACTTCTCAAAGAACCGAACTGTTGTGTCAAGAGAAGTCAAGTTTATTGAGAACCAAGGGTACTATGAGAAGAAGGATTGGGAGAGCTTCAAAAATTTGACAAACTCACCAAATGATAGAGCTGCAAGTCTGAAATACCTCCTAAGTCACCTTGGAAACACTCCAGAAACTTCTTACACCATGGAAGAAACCAAAACCATTCAGCCAGAACCAAACTCACTTGAAAAGGAACAAGACCAAGATCAAGTGGAGGAAGTTCTTACTGAAGAAATGGTTACAGAAAGCTAAGATCATGGGTTAGAACAAGAGGAAGAGAATGTTGTTCCTCTTAGGAGAAGCAAAAGGCTAAAGAAAAAAATGGTCCAGGAAAAGCAAGATCATGGGTTGGAACAAGGTGAAGAAACTATTCCTCATGAGTTAGAACAAGAAGAAGAGAATGTTGTCCCTCTTAGGAGAAGTACAAGGCGAAAGCAAACAAGGGTTTACTACAACAATCAAGCTGTGGCACATCCCATTCAAGCTGTGTTCTCTTGACCTTTTGCCAACAACTCATCAAGCTTTCCTAGGCAAGATTAAAGCTCAATGGATTCCCTAGAGTTATGAAGAAGCCAAAGGTAGTAAACAGTGGTTAGATGCTGTAGATGATGAAGTTGGAGCTATGGAGAGGAATCATACATGGGATGAGGCTGATCTCCCTTCGGGAAAGAAAGCGGTTAGCTCAAAATGGGTATTTACCATCAAATATCTCAGCAATGGCGATACTGAGAGGTATAAGGCTAGATTAGTAGCAAGAGGATTCAGACAAACATATGGAGATGACTACACGGATACCTTTGTCACGGTAGCCAAACTTCACACAGTTTGGGTGGTCCTTTCCTTAGCAACAAATCTAGAGTGGGAGTTATGGCAAATGGATGCGAAGAATGCATTCCTTCAAGGAGAACTTGAGGAGGAAGTGTACATGACTCTACCACCGGGACTTGAAGACTCCATTGCTCTAGGGAAAGTACTCCAGCTTAGGAAGGCTATCTATGGGCTTAATCAAACCCCAAGGGCGTGGTATCACAAACTAAGTTCTACCCTTAAAGACATAGGCTTCAAAAGATCTGATGCTGATCACACTCTCTTCACCCTTCAAAGCTCTAAAGGAATTATTAAGGTCTTGGTATATGTGGATGACCTTATCATTTCCGGCAATGATAAGGAAGGTATTCAAAACACTAAAACCTTTCTTAAGACTATCTTTGACATCAAATATCTTGGAGAACTAAGATATTTCCTAGGGATTGAAATTTGTCATACTCCAGAAGGCTTATTTCTTTCACAAAGAAAATATACCCTTGATTTATTGAGTGAGACAGGAAATCTTGGAGCAAAACCAGCCAAACCTCCACTTGGAGATGGCTACAAGGTCAAGCGAAAGGGAGAGAAAACTGAGGGAGAAGAAGAAGACCCATTACACAAGTCTTATGTCGATCCTCTCCAATACCGTCGATTAGTTGGTAAGCTTATCTATTTGACTATCACTAGACCTGACTTGTGCTTTGTTGTGAACCAGGTGAGTCAACACATGCAAACACCCACAGTATACCATTGGAACATGGTGGAGCGGATCTTAAGGTACCTCAAAGGGACTCCCAAACAAGGCATATGGATGGGAAAGATTGGGAATGCTGAGATTGTGGGCTATTGTGATGCGGACTATGCTGGTGACACAAAGGATAGGAAGTCAACCAAAGGTTATTGCACATTCATTGGTGGGAACTTGGTTACATGGAAGTCCAAGAAGCAGAAAGTAGTGTCATGCTCAAGTGCTGAATCCGAATATAGGGCAATGAGGAAGCTCACAAATGAACAGGTTTGGCTTAAGGCAGTAATGAAAGATCTACGCATTGAAACCACAAGCCCTATCATGATGCATTGTGATAACCAGGCAGCCATCCACATAGCTAGTAACTCAGTGTTTCATGAGAGGAAAAAACACAGAGATTGACTGCCATAAAGTTCGAGAGAAGATTGAAGAAGGAGTGACTCTACCGTGTTATAACAGAAGTAAAGACCAACTAACAGATATCTTCACCAAAGCCGCAAGTCTTAAGGTTTGCAACCGTATATACAGCAAACTAGGTCTTGTGGATCCAACTCACCCTTGATCATATCCTCTACACCCATAGAAGTTATGCTCTTTTCCTCATCATAGAATTTTTCCCAAGTGGTTTTTTCTATGATAAGGTTTTTACCGAGTAACGCCTATGGGGTATCTAAGCTTAGCCTTTGCTCACCGACGGCTATGCTTGAGGGGGAGTATTGACATAGAGAAATATCATCAAGGCATCATTGGAGGAGTTTGGAAGTCTCTGTCTGTACAGGTCCTTGCATAATTTGGGATGTACGGACCGTACTTATCCGTGCAAAATCCGAGTGTACAAATTCCGGGAATCCGGGTTTAGGTTCTACGATGACTTGGGAGAAAGATTAAAGATTGAGGATTGTGCAAAAGTCGTGTTAAAATATAAGGTTCCAAAAATTTCTATTTTGACATATGTATTTTGTTTTAATCCCTAGTTTGTATTCTAGTCAATTTAGGGTTTCTCCTTAGCATATTAAAGGGGAGCCAGCATCCTTTGTAAAGTTTAACCTAATGGAAACTCTTTCTTTTCTCCATTGGCCACAAATAGCCTCTTTCTTTCTTACTCTCTTGATCTTTCTCATCTCCTAAATCTCTTGAATCTCTTAAAACTCTTAAAAGGGAGTGGTGATAGAAATAGAGGATGATGAAGTAATTGGCAACAGAAGTGGTTTGGAAGACATATATGAGAAAGATGTATTTGATAAGGGTAAAGGAAAGGTTAGTGATACATCTACTAAGGCTTTTCCGTAGGAACACCTACCAAAGCAAAAACTTTTGAAAAATCTCATATCCCTTTTGTGCCTCCACCATATGAACCCAGACTTCCATTTCCGGGCCATTTCAAAAAACAGCTCATGGAAAAATAAAGAGTAATGTTTGATAAACAAATGTGTGAAGTCACAGTCACAATGCCACTTCTTGATGTCTTTGTCCTATTTCCTCCATATAGCAAATTTCTCAAGGATGCAGTGAAGGATTTTACCGAGGTAACGCTTATGGGGTATCTAAGCTTAGCCTTTGCTCACCGACGGCTATGCTTGAGGGGGAGTATTGACATAGGGAAATATCATCAAGGCATCATTGGAGGAGTTTGGAAGTCTTTGTCTGTACAGGTCCTTGCATAATCTGGGATGTACGGACTGTACTTATCCGTGCAAAATCCGAGTGTACAAAATCCGGGAATCCGGGTTTAGGTTCTACGATGACTTGGAAGAAAGTTTGAAGATTGAGGATTTTGCAAAAGCCGTGTTAAAATATAAGGTTCCAGAAACTTCTATTTTGACACATGTATTTTGTTTTAATCCCTAGTTTGTCTTCTAGTCAATTTCTTAGCATATAAAAGGGGAGCCAGCATCCTTTGTAAAGTTTAACCTAATGGAAACTCTTTCTTTTCTCTCTTGGTCGCCAATAGCCTCTTTCTTTCTTATTCTCTTGATCTTTTTCATCTCCTAAATCTCTTGAATCTCTTAAAAGGGAGTGGTGATAGAAATAGAGGATGATGAAGTAATTGGCAACAGAAGTGGTTTTGAAGATTTATATGAGAAAGATGTATTTGATAAGGGTAAAGGAAAGGTTAGTGATACATCTACTAAGGCTTTTCCACAGGAACACTCTACCAAAGCAAAAACTTCTGAAAAATCTCATATCCCTTTTGTGCCTCCACCATATGAATCCAGACTTCTATTTCCGGACCGTTTCAGAAAACAGTTCATGGAAACATAAAGAGCTATGTTTGATAAACAAATGAGTGAAGTCACAGTCACAATGTCACTTCTTGATGCCTTTGTCCTGTCTCCTCCATATAGCAAATTTCTCAAGGATGCAGTGAAGGAGAGACAAAAATCGTTGGAAAGTGTAATTGTCTTAACTCATGAAGTGAGTGCTATCATTCAAAGGAAGGTAGTAGCTAAGAAGGAGAATGACCCTGGTAGTTTCACTCTCCCATGTTCCCTTGGTCCCTTGTACTTCAATAATTGCTTATGTGATCTAGGAGCTAGTATTAGCCTGATGCCACTCTCAGTTGCTTAACGTCTAGGATTCAAAAGTACAAAGATTGTCAAATCTCTTTGGTCCTTGCAGATCGGTCTATTCGAACTCCTATTGGACTTTTTGAAGACTTACCAGTAATGATAGGACATTTTGAAATACCAACAGACTTTATTGTCCTTGATATGGATGAAGAGCCAAAGGACCCACTCATTCTGGGATGACCATTCCTAAGAACAGCTGGTTCAATAATAAATGTAAAGAGAGGTAAGATCAACCTGCATCTAGGTGGTGAAGTATTAAGCTTTGATATTCATAAGATGCTAAAGAAGCCTACTATAGAAGGACAAGCATTTTGGGTAGAAGAGATGGAAAGTATTGCTGATGAAATTTTAGAAGAGATAGTACAGAAGGATACTCTTCAAAGTGCCCTGACAACAAGGGGATTATGGGTTGTTGAATGCTGAAAGCGAAAGATATGAAAAATTGTTAGATGTTGGCAAGGGATTTTCAGAAGATGGCGCATTTCGAGACTTGGATCGAGATCATGTTGAGCGTAACAGTGCTAAGGAAGAAAGAATTACCAAACCACATGAAAGAGAGGATGATTGGAGTGAGCTAAAGGCTCTAAAGTTGATCTCAAACTACTTCCACAAGGCCTAAGGTACGTTTTTCTTGGAACAAACTCTACTTACCCTGTGATAATCAATGATTTGCTGAATGATGAAGAAGTTTCCACCCTTTTAGGAAAATTAAAACAATTTAGAAAGGCTATAGGTTATTCACTTGATGATATCAAAGGAATCTCGGAAACCTTACGTACGCATAGGATCCACTTAGAGAATGAGTCGATGACTTCTGTTGAACATCAAAGGCGGTTAAATCCTAACCTTAAAGATGTTGTACAGAAAGAGATACTCAAACTTTTAGATGCGGGAATTATTTACCCGATCTCGGATAGTACTTGGGTTTCTCCGGTTCATGTAGTACCAAAAAGGGAGGAATCACAGTTGTCAAAAATGATAGAGATGAGTTGATACCAATAAGAACATAACTGGTTATAGGATGTGTATTGACTATCGCAAACTCTATGCTGCCTCAAGGAAAGACCATTTTCCCCTACCATTCATTGACCAATTGCTGGAAAGATTAGCAAACCATACCCACTATTATTTTCTCGATGGTTATTCTGGATTTTCCAAATTCCTATACACCCAAATGACTAAGAAAAAACAACTTTTACATGTCCTTATGGTACATTCATTTATCGTAGGATGCTATTTGGGTTGTGTAACGCTCCCACAACCTTTCAATGTTGTATGATGTCTATATTTGGGATTTGATTGAAAATGTGGTAGAAGTTTTCATGGATGACTTTTCCTTCTATGGAGATTCATTTGCCTCTTGTCTTTCTAATCTTTGCTGGGTTTTACAACGCTCTGAAGAAACAAATCTTGTGCTGAACTGGGAAAAATGCCATTTCATGGTCAAGGAAGGGATTGTTCTAGGTAATAAAATTTCTGAGCAAGGGATTATATGTTGATAAAGGTAAGATAGAAGTGATGATTAGTTTGGATCCCCCAGACTCTGTGAAAGAAATAAGAAGCTTTTTAGGCCATGCAGGTTTATTCAGACGGTTCATCAAAGACTTTTTGAAGATAGCTAGACCTCTTGTGTAAGGAAGTGACTTTTGAGTTTGATGATGATTGTTTAGAAGCTTTTGAGAGGATTAAAAAAGAGTTAATCAGCGCTCCAATTGTGCAAGCTCCAGATTGGGAATTGCCATTCGAAATCATGTGTGACGCGAGCGACTACGCAGTGGGAGTGGTTCTTGGGCAGAAAGTGGATAAAAACTTAATGTCATAAACTATGCGAGCAGAACCCTTGATGATGCGCAGTGTAAATATGCTACGACGGAGAAGGAACTACTCGTGATAGTATTCGATTTTGAGATATTTAGATCCTTCCTGGTTGGTTGGAAGGTAATAGTCCACACAGACCACGCATCTTTGAGGCACTTACTGGCCAAGAAGGATGCCAAACCAAGACTCTTGAGATGGATTTTGTTGCTCCAAGAGTTTGATTTGGAAATTAAAGATAGAAAGGGGGTTGAAAATGGGGTTGCAGATCATCTATCAAGGATGAGAGTCAATTGTGAAATCCCTATAGACGATTCACTACCAGAAGAAGCGCTAATGGCAATTCGACTTCTTGAGCTGACAAATGCGACATACATTGCAAAAACTAGAAGAAGTAAGGAGTTTGAAAGAAGATGAACCATGGTACGCAGATATTGTGAACTACTTAGCATATGGAAAGGAGCCAATCAAGCTAAAACCTTATGCCAAGAAAAAGTTCTTCAGAGACATTAACCGATTTTATTGGGATGATCTGTACCTTTACACACTTTGTAAGGATGGTTTGTATCGAAGATGCATCGCTGAAGAAGAGGTAAATGGTATTCTGCAGCATCGCCACGGTATGAACGTTGGAGGTAATTTTGCTTCTTTCAAAACTGTTCAAAAAGCTTTTCAAGCAGGATTTTGGTGGCCCACGATTTTTAAAGACGCACATGAATGTGTAGCAAGGTGTGATCCATGCCAATGGAAAGGAAGCATAAGCAAGCGGAATGAGATGCCTCAATCTCCCATTTTCGAGGTATAAATTTTTGATGTTTAGGGAATTGACTTTATGGGACCATTTTATCATCCTATGGTAATAAGTACATCCTGGTAACAGTTGACTATGTCTCCAAATGGGTAGAAGCTTTAGCTAGTCCAACAAATGATGCCAAAGTTGTATTAAAGATGTTCAAGACAATAATTTTTCCAAGATTTTGCATTCCACGAGTTGTGATAAGCGATGGAGGATCACATTTTATCAACAAAGTCTTTGAGAACCTTTTAAGGAGATATGGTGTTAAGCATAAGGTTGCAACCCCATATCACCCACAAAACAGCGGACAAGTCGAGATCTCCAACCGAAAAATAAAGTCGATCTTAGAGAAGACAGTAGGTGTAAAAAGAAAAGATTGGTCTGCCAAGCTAGATGACACAATCTGGGCCTACTGGACAGCTTTTAAAACTCCAATCGGGATGACTCCTTTCAATTTGCTATATGGAAATGCTTGTCACATGCCAGCGGAGCAAGAATACAAAGCAATGTGGGCAGTTAAACTCCGGAACTTTGATATAAAAACAAACCAAGAGAAGACGATGTTACAATTGCATTAGTTGGATGAGGTTAGACTTGAGGCTTATGAGAGCTCTAAGAGCTACAAAGAGAAGACCAAAGCTTTCCATGACAAGAAGATCCAAGCTAGAGACTTCAAAGCTGGTGAACAAGTTTTACTATTCAACTCAAGGCTAAAATTGTTCCCCAGAAAGCTAAAATCTTGCTGGTCCGGCCCATTTACTCTAAAAAAAGTGAGACCATATGGAGCTATCATTCTTGAGAACAGATCTGGTGAAGACTTTGTGGTAAATGGTCAACGTTTGAAGCCATACATGGCAGGAAATTTCCTGGGAGAGGAAACAACAATTCCCCTATCCAAACCTCATTCCGAATGAAAAAGGAACGTCAAGCTCATGACGTTAAACGAGCGCGCTTGAGAGGCATTCTCATGTTAACATTGTATATATATATCTTCCTTTTCTTTATTTTTACAACTTTGTTTTCATTAAGTCTTGTGTTAAACTTTTAATTTCAGGAATGAGCTTGCCACCGGCCATCCCCATCGGTCATCAACCACCAATGGGAGATCCAGATTTTGCCTCGAGCTTGCCACCGGCCATCCCCATCGGTCATCAACCACCGATGGGAGACCCAAATTTTGCCCGCTCTCCACCGGCCATTTCCATCGGTCATCAACCACCGATGGGAGGCTCGAGGTAAGTAAAAAATGGGGGTAAAAGTAAAAAAAATAGAAAAAGAAGCATAAAACTTACCTCACTTCACATTTGATATTCTCCTCCTTCTCTCTACACCCACGACATTTCTCAACATTTTCATCTTCTTCTTTCTCAACACAAAACTTCCAAGAACTCTCACTATTCTTGCTTGTTTTCATTGATTTAAAAGGCAAACTTCATCATTTTCTAGTGTCTTTTGAGTAATCCCTACCTCTTTCCCTAATTTTTGGCCATTACACTCTCCACAAGAGGTAACAATTTCGCCCTAATTGTCAAATTTCTGGGTTTCGTTTGATTATATCTCAATTGAACCACAAAGGTGTCAATTACGCTTTTGAGAATGAATATATAGAAATCCTTGAGCTGGGTAATGTGATGTGGTTGAATTTGTTGGCTAATTGATAGTACTTGAGACAAAAGATTTCGATCTTGTTAATATCTTTGGGAAATTTTGAGGATTGTGGTTTCAATAGACTATTATTGTTGAAATATTGTCACTTTTGAAAGCTTACATTGTTTAGCTTTGGATTGATTGAAGTTTGATGGCAAAAGAATTAGGGAATTGTTAATAACTTCCAAGCTTTACATTTGTTTAATAGGTGACAATGGTTAAATTCAAGGGAATAGTTGAAAAGAACACAACGAAGAACGACCCTAAGCAAAAGAAAAAGGCACAACCATCTAATCCTCGCACAAAAGGCAAAGCAATTGCGGAAGAACAGAGCGAAGATGAAGATCTTGAGTTGTGCTTGGGAAGCAATAGCTCCAACCAAAGTGGTTCTGAAAGTGAAGAATTTGTGACCAATAAGAGGAAAGGGAAAGGAAATGCTAAAGGGAAAGCAACCGCAAGGAACAAACCCACGCCACCAAAGAGAATTTCGTACTCTCAATATATGGCATGGTTCAAAGAGATAAAGTTCATCGGAACTTGTTTCCCCAACCCGGTATTCCTTGATAGAGCTGGTATTTTAGAAGATGTCGAAGCCATACTAGACAACATGGGTCTCAAAAAATTTGTAATGACTGCTCATGCAACCTATGTTGATTTGACTAAGGAATTTTTCGCCACTCTACGCATTGAAGGTGAACCTAATGAGATCAACATGGATAGGGACATCTCTATGCACTTCCGGATTGGTGGAAAAGCATACTCTGTTACTAGCAAAGAAATGAAGAGAATCTATGGTTTCCAAGGACTTGGGCAATACACCGACCTAAATATATTTTCTCATTCGCCTAGGCATTTCTGGAACCGCATTGGTGATGACGCATACAAGCAAAGTGCTAGTAAAAGTACTCTAATCCGCAACCCTGCAGTAAGATATGTTCACAAGATTCTTGCCCATACATTCTTGTGTAGGAAGGAGACCGGAGTAGTGGCCTGGGTTGATATGCAATACATGATGCTTGGAATCATCCCTTTACTTCCCGACGAACCAAGACTTTGCAAGTTTCCCCACCATTTTCATGAACTATCTCCTATATATCCAAGACTGGCTCATGACTAATACGGTTCATACATTAATATTAAGCATTGGTGGCCTCTTGACCCTCATCTTCATGGCACAAGGGATTAGACTCACAGGAAATATTGAAGATTTCACCAGGATTGATGCATATTACCTTTATCGCTCTCTACATCTCGGAGGGACACTAGGCGGAACTTACGCCTGGAGGTTCAGACCTCTTCCTATTGAGAAGTGTGATCACATTAGTAGTGAACTAATCAAGGAGGGAAAGAAGGAAAGGGATTGGTTGGAAAGAAAGGATAAAAGGGAAGGAAAGCTGTTACAAATAAACTAGAGGCTAACTAAGTAGAGAAGTGGAAGCAAGGAGCAGCATGGGGAGCGTCAGAGCAGGGCATGGTGCCGCAACACTGTTGGAACAGCTCAACCACTCCTCTTCTTCTCTTCTCGCAATTATTCTCTTCTCCTAGACTCTTCTTCTAGATATTTTCTCTCTTATGTAAAGCCTATAAATACATGTAACCTCTTGTAAAGAAAGTAAGTGAATGAGAATAAGAAAACTTCATAGAATTCTCTCCATTATTTAACTTATTATCTCGCCATTCTCACTTGTATTCTCTACCATTCTCCATCCTCTCTAAACTTAAAACCTATATTTCTACATGGTACCAGAGCGGGTTAAGTATTCAACCGCTTAACTTCTTTTTCATAATCCTTCTAAGTTCTCTACAAGTCTTCTAATCTATAGTAATACATCTTGGTAAGTTCTATTCACACTGAGATTAATATCCTTGGGATCGGTGGATCTTCAAGTTGTGAAAGAACTAGGGTTGTGTATTACCACTAAAAATGGAGATAAATAGAGTAGCAATCTCTGTCATTCTTAAGGGGGATAACTACCTTCTTCGGGGAAAACCCACTAAGACTGTCCTTAGAGGCTGTGGGCTTTGGAGGTATATTGAGCCAAAGGTGGAAGATAAAGCCATACCCTACAATGAGAAAGAGGAGCAAGAAGAGAAGTTTACTCTCTCACTCCTTCAAAGCTCACTAGAACCATCCATCTTGGCGGCCTACTCATATGTGGATACTGTCAAAGAACTATGGGACATACTCAAAGAAGTATATGGAAATATCTCAAATATATCCAGGATATTTGAGGTGAAAAGAGCGCTGAATGAGCTTCAACAAGAGGAGAAGCCATTCAAGGAAATGTTTGGGGAGTATAGAAGTTTGTGGGCTGAGTTGGAAATCTTGAGGCCACAAACTGTAGATCCCAAGGAGTTAGATGAAAGGCACGATCAATATAAAGTATATGGGCTTCTCTTGGCGCTTAATGCATCTTACAAGGATCTCATCAAGCACATACTAAGATTTGAGAAGCTGCCAAGTCTTGCAGAAGTATGTGGCATGATACAAAGGGAAGAGGGGTCAAGAGACCTATTTCGAGCGCCAACTGAAGCTGCACATCTTGCAAAGAAGAATCTCACATTTAGAGACAATAGGATGCTGGAATGTGAGCATTGCAAGATGAAGGGACATACCAAGGAGAAATGTTGGACTCTCCATCCGCATTTAAGGCCTAAACGACTAAGGGAGAGTGAACATGGGCATAGGGCCTTCATGGGAGTTGCAAAACCGGTTGAGGATACTGTCAAGAGATCCGAGTTTGAGGCTCTCATCAAGAGCCTAGCTAAGCTGACAGAATCCGGTAAGAGCTTCCTCAGTTCTAAAAGCTCCATAAGGAAGGGTAAAATGATTGTGGATTCAGGAGCTTCTCATCACATGATCAAGGATCAAGACATGATAAAAAACCTTGAGCCTTATCATGGAAATGTTCAAGTAGCCAATGGTAGCTTAGTTCCGATTGAAAGGATATGAGAATTAGAACTTTTCAAGAAGGAAACAAAAGCATTAAACATGCCGAGTTTCTCATCTAACTTCTTATCTGTTCATAAAGCTACAAAAGATTTGGATTGTGTGGCATTGTTTGGGACTGACTTTGTTAAGTATCAGGACCCTAAAACAAATCATGTGCTCGGAGAGGGGAAGGTGGAGGATGGAGTTTAGCTTTTGGAAGCAAATAAACAAGAGAATCCAAAGGCTCTTGGCGTGAAGGCGGATGTAGAAGTTTTTGGTAGGAAGGAGATTGGAGATAGCCCATTATGGCATGAAAGGCTAGGACATCCAAGTTCAGCTGTTCTCAAGATGGTCTTACCCAATCTCATTCAAGAAGAAGTAGTTTGTGAAGCATGTGTACTAGAGAAGCATTGTAGACAAGCTTTTCCTATTTCATCTACAATTTGTGATGAAGTTTTTGGCATTGTACACTCGGATGTATGGATCGCTCCATGTAATTCAAGAGATCAATATAAGTATTTTGTTTCATTCATAGATGACTACTCAAGATACACATGGATCACACTCCTACATTCCAAAGACCAAGTTTATGAAGCATTCAGAAACTTCATTAACTATCTCTCAACAAAAAACAAAACAACAATCAAGGTCTTACGAAGTGATAATGGAGGAGAATATGTAAGCAAACGATTCAAAGAGCTATTCAACAACTTTGGCATCATTCATCAAACGTCTTGTGCATACACTCTACAACAAAATGGGGTAGCTGAGAGGAAAAATAGACATCTAATGGAGGTAGCAAGGACTCTCATGATCGCCAAAGGAGTACCTAAGTTCCATTGGGGAGATGCAGTAATGACTTCAAGTTACTTAATCATCCGGCTTCTAACCAAGAACCTGGAAAATAAGTCACCATTTGAAGTGCTATACAAGAAGAAACCGAGCTTGAATCATCTTAAGGCCTTTGGATGTAAGTGATTCATGTTTCTACCAGAGGGAGAAAGAAGCAAGCTTGAACCTCGGAGTATGAAGTGTGTATTCATTGGATACTCACAACCACAAAAAGGTTATAAAGTTTATAATTCAGAGACAAGAAGGGTCTATGTGTCTAGAGAAGTGAGATTCAATGAAGGAGAAAGTTTTTATGGAGCCCGGAACCATGATTCTCATGAAGAAAGGGTCTCATCAACCTGGGAATGGATGCAGACTAATGACGCACCAATAACAAGGGAAGAAGTACATGGGGGAGGGGAATGAACTATTTGAGAGCATAATGGATCATGGAAATGCGGATGATGCAAATGTGGAACCAGAACAGGATCCAGCTGAAGAAGAAGCAGAAGTTGAAGAGGGGGAGCCTGAGCCAAGACTACCTCTAAGACGAAGTACAAGGCAAAGAAAACAAACTCGTTTCTACTACAATAATTCTGCCATGCTCCAAAGAGAATCTAGCATGAGTAGTCTTCCGTGTGCGATACAAGAGTGTCCTGAACGTACGGCGAGCTTAGATCTCGTTCCTATTGGCGACAGCACTCTCATATCACAAGGGGGAGATAAGACTCAAACTAGTAATATCACATATCCTATTGAGAATTTAACTCTTTGGCGACTTTATCTATGGAGCATGAAGTTTTTCTTGGCATAATCAGTACAGAATACATCCTTAGCTCATATGAACAAGCATGTGAGAGTGAAGTCTGGTTAAAGGCCATGGAGGAGGAAATGAAATCTATGGAGAAGAACCACACTTGGTATTTGACCGAATTGCCAAAGGATAAGAAACCAGTTGGGTGCAGATGGGTGTACACTATCAAATATACAAGTGATGGAAAGATAGAAAGGTACAAGGCAAGGCTGGTAGCAAAAGGATACAGTCAAGTCTATGGGGAAGATTATACCGAGACATTTGCTCCAGTTGCCAAGCTCCATTCAGTATGAATCCTAATCTCGGTGGCAATAAACTTGAAGTGGGATCTATGGCAAATGGATGTCAAGAACGTCTTCTTGCAAGGAGATTTGGAAGAAGAAGTATATATGGATCCACCCCAAGGATATCATGAGAAAGGCAACAAGGTCTGCAGATTAAGGAAAGCAATCTATTGGCTTAAACAATCTCCAAGAGCATGGTACCAAAGGCTAAGCGCTTGTCTTTTGGAGAGAGGGTTTATAAGATCTGAAGCCGATCATACTTTGTTCACAAAAAAAAGTGAAGGAGGAATTGTTGCGGTACTGATATATGTTGATGATCTAATCATTACAGGAAGTGACAGAGAGGGAGTAGATCAAACCATAAAACCTTGAAGATGGTTTTTGACATAAAGGACTTTGGGCAGCTTAAGTACTTTCTTGGATTCGAGATGACACGCTTTGAAGATGGGATGTTCATCTCTCAAAGGAAATATGTACTTGATCTCTTGGATGAAACTGGGAAGCTAGGATCCAAGCCGGCTAAAACTCCAATAAAAGAAGGCTATCAAGACTATAGTGAGGGGGAGCCAGTGGAGGACATTAAAAGATATCAAAGGATGGTGGGCAAGCTTATTTATCTTACTATCACAAGGCCAGACATTTGCTTTGCAGTAAACCGTGTAAGCCAACATATGCAAAGGTCAACTATGCATCATTGGAACATGATTGAGAGGCTACTAAGATACTTGAAAACAGCCCCGGAAAAGGAGTATGGATAAAGGCCAATGGAAACACAAAGATCCAAGGATATTGTGCTGCGGATTGGGCTGGAGATAAGAAGGATAGGAAATCTACATCCGGTTTTTGCACATTTGTGGGAGGCAACCTTGTTACTTGGAGGAGCAAAAAGCATAAGGTTATCGCTTTATCTAGTGCTGAAGCAGAGTATAAGGCCATGAGAGAAGTGACAAAAGAATTAATATGGGTAAAAGCACTTCTAGAAGATCTTGTAGTACATGAAGCTGAGGAAATGCTGTTGTATTGTGATAATCAAGCTGCAATACATATAACATCCAATCCGATATTCCATGAAAGAACCAAGCACATAGAGGTTGATTGTCACTTTGTGAGGGGAAAGATTCAAGAAGGAATCATCAAAACTGCCTTTGTAGCAGGTGAGGATCAACTAGTGGATATCTTTACCAAGGCAACCTCATCTATCACTTGTGATCACATCCATGGCAAGATTGGTCTAAAGGATCTCCACCGACCAATCTTGAGGGGGAGTGTTGAGAAGTGTGATCACATTAGTAGTGAAGTAATCAAAGAGGGAAAGAAGGAAAGGGATCGGTTGGAAAGAAAGGATAAAAGGGAAGGGAAGCTGTTACAAATAAACTAAAGGCTAACTAAGTAGAGAAGTGGAAACAAGGAGCAGCATGGGGAGCGTCAGAGCAGGTCATGGTGCCACAACACTGTTGGAGCAGCTCAACCACTCCTCTTCTTCTATTCTCGCAATTCTTCTCTTCTCCTAGACTCTTCTTCTAGATATTTTCTCTCCTATGTAAAGCCTATAAATACATGTAACCTCTTGTAAAGAAAGTAAGTGAATGAGAATAAGAAAACTTCATAGAATTCTCTCCATTATTTAACTTATTCTCTCGCCATTCTCACTTGTATTCTCTACCATTCTCAATCCTCTCTAAACTTAAAACCTATATTTCTACACTTCCTGGGGAAGAAAAGAAGATCATACTCCCTAACAGTGATCTCACTTCAATAAACGAACCAGCGAATATTCAATTCCTCCATGGTGAGCAGCATTGGTATAACAAAAAAAGGGATGGAGATCTAGCAGGCATTTCCGTAAAAACAGAGAAACGAGTCCATCAAACACTAGGTGGACCATCTGGAGAAGGAATTTCATCTCCACAATCCACCTATGGGAGTAACCGGTATCATTTTGATCCTTATGATGAACCCATTCACTCACCAGCCCTCCGAGCTGCACATACTCATATCAACATGCTCCAGCACCTAGTGAAATGGCAAGGGAGGGGTTTGAAGAAATGTTTCAAAAAGTGCAAGGAGCTCTCAACCAAGCTTAAACAGCTCAAGGAGCGGTTTTCACCAGCTGGATGCTCTAATCCACGGATTGATAAAGTAGTAGACTCCGTTGCCGACCGCCCAGTTGAAAGAGAAACTCTTTTGACGGATTAAACCCCAGAGAAAATGGATGAAGACATTGGAGAAAGGCATTCATTCCACGGAGTACCAAGTACCTCAGCACACCAAGAACCACCTCGCGCATCAGCATATGAACAGCGTCAAAGGCAGAAAAGGCGGGCCACATGTTCACCCACTCCCATTCCACAATTGAGTAATGAAACATACTCGTTTGACTCCTCCGCTTGGTATTAGGTACTACCCTCTCAAACTTTTGTAAATATCATTTTTTTCTTTTACCTTTTGTTGATGGTCTCTTCTCTAGGTTTATCTTTACACAGCGACTGTGTAAAATAAGTCTGGGGGAGAGAGGATATTCCCTTTGACCTTGTGTTCTGTTTTGTTTTCATTTCATTTTGAGTCTAGACATTGTATATAGTCATCATTCATCTAAAAAAATATAGGATCATCATAGACATTGCACTACATCATTTGTTAAGTTTCATAATAGGATCGACTCTAGAAGCATGTAGCTTGCATATGCATAGGGGATAATGAGGAAATCGCCTTAGTTAGTTTAAATTTGGATTGAGATCAAGGCCCTAGCCTTAGTCATTTAATGCACAACCTTGATTTTAAAAACCTGAAAAATCCATCATTGGACCCTTTTCCCTTTCGAATACCTCTAGCCTTGGCAAATCCTGCTTGAACTTTGAAACAATTCTCTTATTATGGAACTTAACTTGAACTCTAATCTCTTGCTAATAGTTTTGATATACTTATATATGGATCTAAAGTCACACTCGGGTTATCTCTTAACCCCTTTTCACCACCCTTATTAACCCGAGTGGCCAATCTCATCCTTAGGATGGTAATCACAATCCTAACCTTACCATTTCCTTCAAGCCACCCATTGTTTTGTGTGAGTAAGGCCTTTTCATGCTTCTTGTGCAAAATCTCTAAAGAAGGTGATCGACAAAACTTTTCACACTAGGTTAAAGGGTTGATTTTAGTTTAAGAGCGGTGGGTGATGGTTAAGAACTAATGTAGTAGAAAGGACAAGAACAAAAAAATTAGGAACTGGAAAGTTTTTGAACTAAAAAAGGTAGATAACAGAAGCATCTAGAGATCATTGAAAAAGAAAAAGAGGGAAAAGTTCATTGAAAAAGTAAGCTAAAAGAATAAAAATTAGTATCTCTTCTCTAGGTGGATGAAATAAGTGAAACCCAAAAAAAAAATAGTCCAAACACAAAGAGATGCACAAAAAGAGAAAAGAGATAAGAGCTTAAAGAAAATCTCTATTTAGCAAAAAACGAAAAGCGTAAGGGAAAGAAAAGAGAGATTAGACTCCAGTGAATTAATTGCATGATCCTTTAGTTTGAAAATCTGGATGAGATTTGAATAATCACTATGATGGGTAGTGTTTGATAGAAGTGCTAAATGCAAGCTTGGGTAAAGATAGTGGAAAAAGGTTTGTCCAACATTTGGTCACATTCTTGATTGATTCTGTAACTTGATTAGCATCCCATCATGCTTTATTTTGAGAGTCTCCCTTACATCATGTGAACCTTTTTCAAACATGAACCCTTCCTACCTAGCCAAATGGATGAGATTGATTCTCTTTTAGCAAGACGACAGATAAAGATTAATGAACGTGAAGAGTTGTTTCATTAAGTGATCGCAGGTTAGACTAGGCTAAGAGTGATTAGATAGAGGGATTGGTATGATTATGGCGAAGTACGGATGGAGTAAATTCCGAGTTTTGCCTTACTTAGCTAACTTTGAGGACCTTGCGTTGAATCCATTTTTGAACTTTAAGGCTCTGAATCCCCGACTTTATCTTTTCGACCTCTTTGACATGTCTTTAACTGTTTGCTTGCGGACAAGCAAAAGACAAGTTTGGGGGAGTTGATATTCGTTCATTCTACACTGCATTCATCATCCATATACTATCTTTATCTCCATCCTTTGCATCACATCTCATGTTAAGTTGCATATATTACTCATTTGCACATACTCTCACCATTTAGATCATTTTGTTGCATTCATGGACATTGCATAAGCATTGTGTCTAAATTAGGTGATATTGGAAGCCTCAATCTCATGAAGATGAATCAAGACGAATCACATCTTGAAGATCATGTTTCCCATCGGTTACTCCCACCGTACACAAGCCATCAATGGGAAGCCAGGAAACACACCAGATGTTCCCATCGACCACCGCCACCGGGCAGGCTCCACCGATGGCGACCAAGGAAATCCACCAGATCTTCCCATCGATCACCTCCACCGGTCAGGCTCCACCGGTGGCGACCAAGGAAATCCACCAGATCTTCCCATCGATCACCTCCATCGGTCAGGCTCCACCGATGAGACCTGCTCCGCCCCTTTCTTTTGTAAAACTAAATCAAGTCAACTTTGGTTTAGTTAAGTCAACTTTAATCTATTTCAGTTTCATTTTGGTTAATTATGGGTTAGGAGGGCCTCCTGAGATTTTTACTGTAAATACTCTAGACCTAATCCAATTTATCTTATCTTATCTTTTGTTAAGAACTTGTTTAGATATATTTGTATCCAAGATTTCTGGGTTTTTTGAGTTTATAAAGTTTAATTTCATTTTACTCTTCAATTCCATTCATCTAATACTTATGATTATGCAAAGGTCAATCCATTTGCTTTGTGTTTTCATGTCTATTAGTGAGTAGTCTATTATAGGATCTTTGTTATGTTAGATCTAGGTTGATTAGTATTAGGTTAGTGGAGTTTAGGCTTATAATCTTTAGATCCATGCTTGTTAGGTTGTGTTTAATGCTAGATTAGCAAGAGATTGTTAGTTTAGATCTTAAGCATTTCTCATGCCCACAAGGTGTTTGATGAAATGCTTGATCCAAATTTTTTCAAGCTCTTTTCAGTCCTAGCCAATGAGAATTGATTTTTAGGATGATTAGAGGTTAAGAAAATCTGTATTTAATGCTCATTGATCAATTAGTATTTAACGAGAGTTATGAACATTTAAAGTGATTAGTGAAGTGATTAATACCGTGAGAATAGATTAGTCAAGTTTAGTGTTTTGGAACCATTCGATTAGCTCTAAGAGGTAGAATAAGACTCCACTAGCTTAGCATTGATTAGTCTAGATCATCCATAACATTTCCAAAGATCCTTGTTTGTTAATTTGATTTCAAAAACCGGTTTTTTATGATTTTCCTGCTTAATTTACATTTCCAAATTCTGTTTTCAAAAACCAAAAACCATATTTACTTAGATTAAGACATGATTCGCATTCCTAATGTATAGAAACTAGATTCCAAGTTGGATTGATTCCCTTCTATGCTACAACGCTTTTAGGGGAATTGATAACTTAGATCGAAAAATCTTAATATCAGTGATGCAAAACATGGAGATAAAGATAGCAAAAAGTTGATGAATGAAGTGTAAAATGCAAGAACATCAATCCATGATTAATAATCTTTGTCAAAAATAAAGTCAAAATAAAAAAATTCTGTGTGAGAGATGAAGTTAAAAATTTTCATCAGAGTTACATAAGAGAAGTAAATATGGTACTTGTACTTTTTCCTCATGTTATCCTCAAAATATCATAGTAGGAAATTGTTTCATCTAGTTTTTCCCTTCTTTACACTATCACACATATTATGAATTAAGTTATTTGAAGTTTTATCTTCTATATTCATACTATATAATGATAAGATCTTGGCAGGTATCCTTATATATATTAAAATATTTTCTTTTTATGAAGAGAAAAAATCTTAGTAATGTATCTTTCTAACCATTTCATCATCAATCATAAGATCCATTAAACCTCCAAATTCTTTAAAGAAATTATTTACATCCTATTATGATCTTCACACATATGCACCCCTCAAGCTAAGCTTGTGTAAATGAGAGATAAAATATTTTTTTTTTGTGTTGAAAATTGTGTAGAGTTCTTAAAAAGATTTATAAATGATTGAGAATCGTGAACTTTGGCACTTAGTCAATGTTTCTCTATCTCCATTTTGTCATTTTGTTTTTCGATCTGAAGCTACTTCTAATAAATAAATAAATTGAAATCTACAAAAATATTTTTTTTCTATACCCATATGAATCCAAAAAGATTACATCTTTCAATAAATTAAAATATGTGTCCAAAAATCCCATTTCAAATTTAGGCAAGTAAAACTGACTTTTCTCTTTTGGTTAATCTTAGACATATAAAATTAGTTTTAAACATTAAAATAAAATGACCAAAACAATGAATTAGATCATTTCTTATACCTTAGTGTTTTGGTAAGAACAAAAGCTTCAGCACTAAAACTTGCTAGAACTTTTTCCTACATAAATCCACCACATCTATGTGAATTTTCTTCTCAAACATTTGCATTATTTGCAACTACCTCATCTCTAGCTCTGACGTTGTTTGTTTAGCTATAATAATTTTTTTCTTGTACAGTGAAAATATAAATATGGTTAAGATTATAAACAACAGAAAATGATTACAATTGATAAGAAATAACTTTCCAGTCAATACTTTTTAGATGTTAAAATCAGGTGGTTATGTTAATCATAATATTTTATACCAACAATACAACAATTGTTGGGTTAATGATAGTAAGAGGATTTTCTATTATTTTTAATAAAAGGAAAAATCATTAATTTTGTAATTCTACAATTTAATGTTGTGATGGTATGTTAACAATTTTGTAAATATAAATAAATTAAATTATACACAAAGAATTTAAGTAATAAATTTGAAGTAAATGATTAGTTAAGAAACTAAATTTTCTTACATTGAGTAGATTTATATTTAAACCCCATTGTTAAAAATAATCAAGTCTTATATGTAAGTTACCATTAACAAATATGATAATAGAAGAATTTACTAATTCTAATTGGATGGCTGGTTCATACATATGATAAATAAAGAAATGTATATCATTTACTTGAAAAGTCTTTAAAAGTATAAATTTTTATCTTCATCGAACATATATGAAAATATTAGTTATAATCTCAATGACTCAATAAGTTTATGATATAACTATAAAGTGTATTTTTATTAATTTTAAAATAATAAAATTTCAAAACTATATAAACACTTAATTTAAAACATTCATTAATGAACAAGGATAAAATGAAATCAAACTACTTTTGTTTATTATAAGATTAAGTTCTAAAAACTAAAGTAGTACAAAACATTTAATTCATATTGTTCTCATGTATTTTTTCTATACAGGTTGGACTGTAATCCTAATTTTGATCAACATGCAATAAATTAGAAGTAATAACATTAATCTATATTCTAAATAATCTTATAAAAATAACAAAACTCGTACAAATCATAATAAAATTATTAGCCTAAAAGTGTATGCATCAACTTCCATCAACACTCAATTAGCTTGAGAAAATATTATGAGAATAAAATAATAGTAAAATATGTAAATAGTATAAATTAAAAAGTGTTACATCTACTATAAAATTATTTAATGAAGATTATTTTAAAACAAATTGAACAAGAAATTCATAATTTTATTATATGGTTTTCCATCAATGTATGTCATTAAAATCTTCTATCATTTCTTAGTCGTAACTCTATAATTCAAAACATATAGGTGGGAACGAAAAAATGGTCAGACATAAACAATCACATTCTTGATTGGATTCGATTTTTTAATATTTATTTTATATATAACTGTCATTAGTTTATTGAAGAGTTTTAAGCAATTGTCTCCTATTACAAAAAAAAGATAATTGATTCTCAATGTAGAAACACATGAGAAAGTTTTGTGATTTACATTTGTTACATTGTGGTTTATTCATGATTTTATACTAAATTAAATCAACCCAGTGTAAAGTATTCATTAAAATTTTATATTTTGTTAACTATTATTGTTTTTTTAATCATAGAAAAGGATTTACCCATCAATCAAGATTTATCATGCATTCTCAGTTACTATTAATATAATTATGTTAAACAAGTATTATTTTATTTAATACAATAATATTAAATATTAGAACATATGAGATATAGAAGATGAAAAATTTTATTTTGATTTGTAAAATCATGTTCATGTATTCATTATTTTATAAACATAACCTTTCTTATTACAATATGTTTTGTTTCTTATAAAATTATATATATATATATATATGTATTTGTATCTTCTTAACCTCAATTCAAATGAGTGAATCCAAAAATATAGTACCTAATATAGTAATATGGATAGATATATTGATGATGAAAATCAAGTTTAAAATACAATTGATTGTAAATAAACAAGACATAATTGAAATCCAGCTGAAGATATCGTTTTCATTAACACATTGTCAAATATTAGTAAAGATCCAATTGTGGGTAATAAACAAAACTAATTTATTTGAATATGATTGTTTTTTACTAAAATTAAAAAGGTCATGCAGTTGTAAATCTACCAAGGTGAGAACGCGGTAATTACAAGAAAATATGTCAAAAACTAAATGATAGAATTTGCAAGTTTGTTGGATGATATGATCATGCATTGAGTAAAAAAAGTGGTAGTCAATATAAAGATAATATTATTCAACTTTTGTACCAATTTACCACAATGATTAAAAGATTAACTTCACACTTGAGTATGCATAGAGGGAGCTCCGACATGATTAAAAATATGGATAGTTCTTATATTTCTCAACACTTAAAAGGTAGCTAAAGTTTAAAGAGACAAAATTTAATGACATTGATGCATATTCTTTACCTTCTAATTTCTGGAGTCTTATACTTCTATGCAGAGTATCAAATTCAGGTGCATCCTTTCTGTGTGAAGTCATCAAACACACTAAACAGAGAGAAATTATACTAAAACGGCACATAATAGAAGAAAATCTGATTCTAGATTAAGGCTCAATAACTTGTCAATGCTAAAAACAGATACATAAAAAGAAAAATAAATTATCAAGGATAAAAATGCTTATAAATCTTCTTCCAAAAACATAACAACTTTCAGAAAAATAATTTGAAAACAAGCTCATTGTTGAAATGATTTAGTCTTTACATAATATGGTTATAGATGATTATATGATTTCTTTTAACTTTCTTGTTTTGTATGTTGTTTCATCTTGCAATAAAAATTATGGTCAATTTCAATTTATTGCATTTTATTATAGTCAAATATAGAAAATACATAAATAATTCATACCAATATGTACGGAAAATTCTCTAGAAATCACTACTTTCTATTTCAACTTCATCACAGCTTAATTTTTTTTTATAATTATGAGGTTATGTGCTCATTCTCATAATCATCCCAATCTCGGACTAGTCTTTAATATTTTATATGCATCACATCTCTCTCTCTCTTTTGTACATATGTATTCAATTTCTTATGATTGATCCTCTTTTCCATATTTTCGAATATTTTATATAAAAAACTTTTTTTGGAGTTTAAATTAAAGTTTTAATTAGGTTGTAAGGAAAATTAGTAAAAATTCTCGTAACTTTCAAATTCTCTTGAAAACTATATAAGATATATTTGGTCCTTCTATATGTAACAAAATATTTTAGTTATTTGACATTTATTCATTTATTTTTCTTTTTATCTATAAAATGCTTTCTTATAAATATATCTTGAATTATATTTAAAAGTAATTTATATAATTAACCTTGAATTTTTATTATTATTTTCTCATGACCATATAGAGTTTGAAGTGAATTTTTAAGTAAAATTTTAATTTTTAAATTCTCATTTTTGATTTTATATAACTTAGTTCTCATGATGCAAAATTAAAACAAACCATTTAATGTATCACTATAATATCATTCAGGGTTTGCTACTTCCCAAAAAATATTGTTGTAGTTTTTTAGTATGTTCAGTTCATTATGTTGTGTAACAAACATAGGAATCAGACTTAATCATTATATATTATAAACGATGAGTTTTCATTCCTTCTATGAGTGTCACATGTCTCCGAAGAAAGTTTTTATGTATGTATCTATTTGATGTGTTGTAATTGGATCCAATATGCTTGCATTTGACAGCTCAATTCAAAATTATATTATGTCATCTGATAGGTCAATTCAGTGTTACATTATGTCTAGCCCAAATCAAAAGTTATATTGTAAATAAAAATTAACATACACCACCATGTTATATTTTTGGACATACCATATTTATTTTCATTTCCAATTGTCGTCTCTAAACATCTTACCAAATTTTTCAATTTGGAGTCTCCTCTTTTACAGAATTATAAGGTTTTAGATATTTATACACACACAGACATATATATAAGGAAAACTTCATATTTTAATAATTACCGATCTTCCAAATATGGATTGCCCTGCTGCAGGTTCCTTTCCCATTTATTTCACTGGATTTCTCATCCAAAAGTTTACTAAAATTATATATCACATAATCATATATTATATATTATATGCCAGACAACAAACAATCTTACTCAACGCTTGGTGATCTTCAAAAATATCTCACAAATCAAGCAATCGAAGATGAGGAAGTCAATTTTTAGTCTTGATCTCTTGCTTATTGAGGAAACGATAAGAATTGTTATTAATTTAAGAATTTTTTTATTTATATTTTCAAAATTTCTCAAGTTTCTTTTTCTTCTACCGTATGAAGGGATTTTAATGAAAGTTTCAATCAATAATCTCCTCATATGATACTACAATAACTTCTTCAACTAATGTTATATCTAACATATAAGTCAATTTGCACTGGATGAGAACAATGGCGACTGAAATTGATGGAACATATTTTTTAATTTAATTTACTCATCTTACTGTTACTTAAGCAATATTGGATGATGGCCTACAATTAGAGAAATAACATTCCGAATCCATAACTATGACAAATTTCTGATTTTGGTTAATGCTAATTAACTATTACCAGAACCCACTAAAATACCCTAATTATAACATAGTATACAAAAAAATTAATAATCTAATACTCACGTTCTACCCTTAAAACTAATAAATCTCTCAAACATAATAAAACTATAATTTATTTTGTATGAGATAACAAACAGATAAATTAATAATCCATTACTCATGTTCTACCCTAAATATTATTAAACCTCTCAAACATAATAAAACTAGAATTTTTGGTGTGAGATAGCAAGCAGTGTCCTTGTTAATACTTTGAAAATACCAGTGATTTCAAGATATAAATTCTGTAGTTATTAATCCTTTAGTTTTTAGAGTTTTATGAAATTTGTATCTTGTTATCTTTCCCAATAAAAATCAAGTTCAAAGCTAATTCAACAATTTCTTCTCAACAATTACATCTATTATAGTCTTGATAGTTAACAATTGTGTCTTTGATACTTATAATGGAAAATAAATTCATTTTGTGACAAATAATAAATCATTGAGAGCTTGATTATTTCACGACTCGTTTTCTCGTCGAATGCATATTTCTTCGTAACTTATTATCATATCCTCATGTTTTTTCATTTTACAATCTTGTAACAATAAAATAAACCACGTAGTATCAAATCATATATCATGTTGCCCCACTAATTTAAACTGGTCTTTATTGTTTACAATCTCTTAATTTTAACATAGAGTGTGTCCTAAATCTAAATGTAATATATCATGACCACAATAATTTAATTCTTAATTTCATGTTTTTGAAGATATAACTTAACATACAAACCAATATTAATCATTTTGGCTGAAGAATGCATACATTAAATTTAGTAATCACCATCTTCCATTGCAGCAGATAATATGATCCAAAACGTTAATTTCATCTTTTATCATTTTATTAGATAAAAGTTAAGTGTTGATAAATTTGTATACCATCGCTTAAATCTTCTTTGATTTTTTGGAGTTCTGATGTATCTGATTAGTTACTATAAGTATATCTTGTGATTGTAAACATGACACACTTCATGCATTGGTGTTTCTCTTGTAGGTTGCTGAAATATCAAAACAAGGTCGCATATTTGGTGCTGGTTCAATCTCCAAAAAGTTTAGTATGACTTTAGATGGTTCATCGGTTTTCACACAAGCTACTAAAGAAATGGAAACATTTATTGTCCTAATGGAGAAACTAGAAGCGGAACTGTAAAAAATCGTGATGGAAATGTGTTTTTTTATAAAAGAGTTGAAACTACCAGGTGCAGCAGGTCCACACAAACAACCTCAAATGGGTTGAAGATACTACTATGGCTGAGACCTGCTGGAAAACATCAAAATGTCATTGCATGAGATATAATGGTGAGAAAGAGAAGTTATATAATATCACTTTGGCACATGAATACCACTTGTAAAAAATGTTTTTCTACAAGAAATTGTTTAAGTTTATTCATATGATATAACTTAAACAATTGTATATAAAGAGTTGAAGAAGCTGGTTTAGGAATTTTCTGTTTTAAATGTTCCCAAAAATGTTTCTAGGATGGTTAGCTAACTCATCCTAAAAGCAAAGTTGTTTCTTTTATTTCCTGGTTTTCCTTGTCTTGATTCCTTTATTTATTTATTGAATTTTTATATTCAAATAATTCCAACTTTACGTTTACTATCTACACACATACATTTTCTTAATACATACAGCATTTATCTAATTTGATTATTTAAAATATAAATAATGATTACAATATTATTTATATGTTGCACATTTAATTAATATGAGATTTTTAATAGATACTACAAAGGAGAATAAGACACATCAAAATAAATCGATTCACGTAATATGGTAAAACAATACTACCAATATGAAATCTCACAAAATATTAAGCTTGAATCAAGGAAATGATACTACAATATAAATCATACCATTCAAGTAAACAAAAAGGTGATGCAGAGATCATCTTTAAGAAAAGAGGAAAGGATATCAACAAATTTCAAACCAGAAAATAAAAAGAAGGCAATCAGAGACTTATATAACAACAATGCAACTTTCAAGAAAAAATGAGTTTGCTATCTTAAATCTAAAACAAAATTTTGTTCAAATTATCATGATTCCCTTAATTTATCTCACACGTCACTAATGAGGTTGTGAAAAAATGATATGTGGATAGTTTAACTAGTTTAAGTTTCATAAAACTTGAGATCTAAAGATTTGGTGATACTTAATAACTTTAATCATTTTTATGTATTTTAATCCAATACTAATTTTCTCTTTTATTGTTGTTCCAAGAACAGATTATGAAAGCATCATTTCCATAAGTCAAGGTAAAACAAAATATTTAAAAACTTTTAGAACTACATAATTAAGCGCCGAGTGCAGTGAACTCATATATTTTATGCACTGGTGCTAACACCCCACAATTGCAGAGTAATAAAGGAATGCACGGCAAGTGTGACGCTTATAATTGATGGTTGCATACATCTATGATATGTTGATAAAAATCAGCATATGATAGGATTGATATGTTGTCAGCAAGGACGAGTAAAATTACCACCTCAGCCATAACCACAACCATTCTTGAAGAAACTTCTTAATGAGTCACTTCACTACCAGCACAATAGCGGTTTTCACTTTCAGAATCCATTGTCAAAATCAGCATAAAACACCACAGCTTTATTGTTGTTCCAAGAACAGATTATGAAAGCATCATTTCCATAAGTCAAGGTAAAACAAAATATTTAAAAACTTTTAGAACTACATAATTAAGCGCCGAGTGCAGTGAACTCATATATTTTATGCACTGGTGCTAACACCCCACAATTGCAAAGTAATAAAGGAATGCATGGCAAGTGCGACGCTTATAATTGATGGTTGCATACATCTATGATATGTTGTTGAAAATCAGCATATGATAGGATTGATATGTTGTCAGCAAGGACGAGTGAAGTTACCACCTCAGCCATAACCACAACCATTCTTGAAGAAACTTCTTAATGAGTCATTTCACTACCAGCACAATAACGGTTTTTCACTTTCAGAATCCATTGTCAAAATCAGCATAAAACACCACAGTTTGGACAACTATACATCTTCGACAACTAATGAGGTTCAAAACATGATTTCAGTGGTAAGAAAAACCATAAAAGTTGGTGAATGGGATGAGAAAATAGTGAAAGATCTCAACACCACATTGGATATATTCACTTGTTTCACCAAAGTGTTTAAAACGCAAGAGGCAAATATAAACTGGAGATTGTACAGTTTTGTATCAAGCTGATTGGGAAAAAAACTGCAGGGGCAAATACGACATACCAACAAAAGATGAAATAACTGGCTTAATTATGGGGGATTTAATTACTGTAGAAGAAAGTAAGAGATTTAGAAGATGAAAGAGTAAGAGAATCAAGACAGTTAGAGAGAAGGGAGAGGTGCCATTGGCGGCCAAGAGTATAGAAAAATAGGTTTCATTAGGTTAAACTTTAAAAAGGCTGCTGGCTCCCCTATTATATGCTAAGGGGAAACCCTAAATTGACTAGAAGACAAACTAGGGATTAAAACAAAATACATGTGTCAAAATAGAAAGATCTAAAACCTTATATTTTAACACGACTTTTGCACGATCCTCAATCTTCAAACTTTCTCCCAAGTCATCATAAAACCTAAACCCAGATTCTCGGATTTTGTACACTCAGATTTTGCACGGATAAGTACAGTCCGTTAATCCCGGATTATGCACGGACATGTACAGACAGAAACTTCCAAACTCCTCCAATGATATCTTGATGATATTTTCCTATGTCAATACTCCCCCTCAGGCTTAGCCGTCAGTGAGCAAAGGCTAAGCTTGGATAACCTATAGGCGTTACCTCGGTAAAAACCTCATCATAGAAAACACTACTTGGGAAAAAATCTATGATGAGGAAAAGAGCATAACGTCTATGGGTGTAGGGGATATGATCAAGGGTGAGTTGGATCCACAAGACCTAGTTTGCTGTATATGCGGTTGCAAACCTTAAGACTTGCGGCTTTGGTGAAGATATCAGCTAGTTGGTCTTCACTTCTTATGTAACACGGTAGAGTCACTCCTTCTTCAATCTTCTCTCAAACTTTATGGCAGTCAATCTCTATGTGTTTTGTCCTCTCATGAAACACTGAGTTACTAGCTATGTGGATGGCCGCTTGGTTATCACAATGCATCATGATAGGGCTTGTGGTTTCAATGCCTAGATCTTTGAGTAGTGCCTTAAGCCAAACCAGTTCATTTCTGAGCTTCCTCATTGCCCTATATTCTGACTCAGCACTTGAGCATGACACTACTTTCTGCTTCTTAGACTTCCATGTAACCAAGTTCCCACCAATGAATGTGCAATAACCTGTGGTTGACTTCCTATCCTTTGTGTCACCAGCATAGTTCGCATCACAATATCCCACAATCTTAGCATTCCCATTCTTTCCCATCCATATGCCTTGTCCAGGACTCCCTTTGAGGTACCTTAAGATTGGCTCCACCATACTCCAATGGTATACCGTGGGTGTTTGCATGTGTTGACTCACCTGGTTCACAACAAAGCACAAGTCAGGTCTAGTGATAGTCAAATAGATAAGCTTACCCACTAATCGACAGTATTAGAGAGGATCGGCATAAGGCTTGTGTAATGGGTCTTCTTCTTTTCCCTCAGTTTTCTCCCCCTTTCGCTTGACCTTGTAGCCATCTTCAAGTGGAGTTTTGGCTGGGTTTGCTCCAAGCTTTCCTGTCTCACTCAACAAATCAAGGGTATATTTCCTTTGTGAAAGAAATAAGCCTTCCGGAGAACGACAAATTTTAATCCCTAGGAAATATCTTAGTTCTCCAAGGTCTTTGATGTCAAAGATAGTCTTAAGAAAGGTTTTAGTGTTTTGAATACCTTCCTTATCATTGCCGGAAATGATAAGGTCATCCACATATACCAATACCACAATAATTCCCTTAGAGCTTTGAAGGGTGAAGAGAGTGTGATCAGATTCTTATCTTTTGAAGCCTATGTCCTTAAGGGTAGAACTTAGTTTGTGATACCACGCCCTTGGGGGTTGCTTTTGCCCATAGATAGCCTTCCTAAGTCAGAGTACTTTCCCTGGAGCAATGGAGTCTTCAAGTCTTGGTGGTGGAGTCATGTACACTTCTTCCTTAAGTTCTCCTTGAAGGAACGCATTCTTCACATCCATTTGCCATAGCTCCCACTCTAGATTGGTTGCTAGGGAAAGGACCACCCGAAATGTGTGAAGTTTGGCTACCGGGGCAAAGGTATCCGTGTAGTCATCTTCATATGTTTGTGTGAATCCTCTTGCTACTAATCTAGCCTTATACCTTTCAATATCGTCATTCCTTGTCAAGTGAGTTTGGTTCTGGCTGAATGGTTTCGGTTTCTTCCATGGTGTTAGAAGTTTCTGGAGTGTTTCCAAGGTGACTGAGAAGGTGTTTCAGACTTGCAGCTCTATCATTTGGTGAGTTTGCCAGATATTTCAAGCTCTCCCAATCCTTCTTCTCATAGTACCCTTGGTTCTCAATAAACTTGACTTCTCTTGACACAACAGTTCAGTTCTTTGAGAAGTCATAGCATTTGTAGCCCTTTTGAGTAGTGGAGTATCCTAGCAACATCCCTCTCGTGCTCTTGGCTTCAAGCTTGTCTCTTAATTCACCTAACCTTAAGATAAAACAAACACACCCAAAGACACGTAAGTGATCAAGGGAAGGTTTAGTTATATTTAATACCTCAAATGGTGATATGTCATTTAAGATCTTTGTTGGTATCCTATTGATGAGGTAGCATGCTGCCATGACCGCATCACCCCAGAATCTCCTTGGAACATTGGTGTAAAACATCATAGATCTTGCTACCTCCATGAGATGTCTATTCTTCCTTTCGGCCACTCCATTTTGTTATGGTGTGTAAGGACAACTGGTTTGATGTAAAATCTCATGTTTCTTCAAGTGATCTTTGAACTTGTGACTTGTGTATTCCCCACCATTGTCAGACCTAAGTACCTTAATCCTTGCACTAAACAGATTAGTCACATAAGATTGGAAATTGAGAAATGCATCAAATACTTTGTCCTTAGATGATAATAGTGTGATCCAAGTACACTTTGATTTCTCATCAATGAATGTGACATAATACTTGTTATTATCCCTAGATAAGCAAGGTGAAGTCCATACATCAGAGTGCACTAAGTCAAAACATTGTTCATATATAGTAGAAGACTTAGGAAATACGGTTTTACAATGTTTGCCTAAAATGCAAGCTTCACAACTAGAATTATCAAAGACCACCTGGGGTAACATTATTTCAACAGCCCTAGAGTGAGGACATCCTAGTCGAGCATGACATAATATATTGGAACTAGATGCTGAACATGATGTGAAAGAAGATGATGGAGAGCGGCTGGATGAAGGTTCTTCAAGATAAGTCTCCCTTAGTCTTTCCTTCCCCAATAACCTTTCCACTTTTAATATCCTGAAAATAAAAGCTGTTAGGACCAAAGATAACAAGGCAATTAAGATCATTTGTTGCCCTTTTCACTGATACAAGATTAGAAGTAAAGTCAGGCATAAAGAAGGCTTTAGAGTTCTTATCACACAGTTTTAAATCATCTATTTCTCTTATGGGAATCCTATCACCATTTGCAATTATCACATTTCCACTAGCTGGTTTAACATTGTTAATGAGTCTAGAGTTACTAATCATATGATGTGAAGCACCTGAATCAATTACCAATGTTATACTAATTGAATTCGGTAAAGAGGCTAAATGAGTGATACCGGATTCTTTATTGGTAAGAGCGGCAATGGACTTGATAAGGGCCTCTAAGTCTGACTTCCTCACAACATCATTGGTATAGGCGACCATAGCAAGCTCCTCTACTTGCTTAGATGAACCAGCTTGTCTTTGATCGCTTCTCTCCTCAGCATGGTGTGCTTGAGCTTGTGTCTTGAACTTGGCTGGCTTGAGATGTGGGTGGAGGATCCAGCACTTGTCCTTGATATGGCCTTTCTTCTTGCAATGATCACATACTAAGGTCTTCCTATCTTCATGTTTGAATGCTACCTTCTGAGCCATGACCATATCTCCTCCTTTCTCACCAAAGAGTCCAACCGAACCTTGTTCACATTGCACTTGAGAACACACTTCTTCCAAGCTTGGTAGCTTCTCAGCCCTAAGAATATGCTTGATCAGGTCGTTGTAGGCATGATTCATGGTAAGTAGAAGGCCAAACACCTTGTCTTGTTCACTCCTTTCCCTGATAACTACCGGATCCACCGAGAGAGGCCTAAGCATCTCCAACTCTGCCCAAAGAGATCTAAACTTTCCAAAGTGTGTAGTGAACTCTAGGTCTTCTTGGTTGAGATTGTTGATAGCTTTCTTTACTTCAAATACACGTGTGAGGTTAGAAACATTCCCATAAACATTCTTGAGAGTATCCCACAGTTCCTTAGCTGTTTCACAATAGGAGTAGGCTTTAAGTATTGGCGCTTCTAGGGAGTTTTGAAGTAGCCCAAGAACACTTTGATCCTCTTAGAACCATTTGCTATCCTCAGAGCTTAGATCCTCACTACTTTCCACCACACTTTCCTTTATGGTTCCCTTTTTCCCTTGATAGCCTTCTACATGGCTCCAAAGACTACGACCACAAAGAGCTATTCTGGTGGTTCTATCCCACAGCAAGTAGTTCACTCCTTTGAGAATAACCGAGATCATTATGGGTTTAAAACTATCCATAACTCACCAAATCAACACACACTAGCTCTACCTTCACTAAGCCAAGAAGCCAACAACAGCTAAAAGAAAACCAAGAGAACAAACCACCAAAAACAACCATAAGAACAAACCACCAAGAACAGAGGAAACAAAGAGAATCCAAGAGAAAAACAACACAAAGTGGAGATTCAACAACAAAAGAGGTTCCAGCCGCCAAAGAGAATAGTTCTTTGGAGATTTCAACAAACAAAATGGAGAGTTAACACTTAAACAAAGGAAACCAAGACAGATTCAAAGAGAATAAAGTTAACCAAGAGAGATTTCAACCGCCAAGAAGAGAGATTTCAAGAGAATAGAAAGAACAAAGAGAGATTTCAAAGAAAAGAGATTTCAAACCACCAAATCCACTAGAAAAGAGATAAGAATGAGAGAATCATAAACCACGCTCTAATACCATAAGAGATTAGAGAGAAGGGAGAGGTGCCATTGGCGGCCAAGAGTATAGAGAAATAGGTTTCATTAGGTTAAACTTTACAAAGGCTGCTGGCTCCCCTTTTATATGCTAAGGGGAAGCCCTAAATTTACTAGAAGACAAAAACAAAATACATGTATCAAAATAGAAAGATCTAGAACCTTGTATTTTAACACAACTTTTGCACGATCCTCAATCTTCAAACTTTCTCCCAATTCATCATAGAACCTAAACCCGGATTCTCGGATTTTGTACACTTGGATTTTGCACGGATAAGTATGGTCTGTTAATCCCGGATTATGCATGGACATGTACAGACAGAAACTTCCAAACTCCTCCAATGATGCCTTGATGATATTTCCCTATGTCAATAGAAAGGGATGTGATCATACATCACATGTCTTCTGGACTTCAACAAATAAGTGTTTTGCATTCATTGTTCATGACTTTGTTACCCTCTATTGTTTCATATGAAAAAACTAGATACCATGAAGGAATGCTAATTATCGAAAGTGAACAAAATACAAACGAGATTTATATTCCTATCAGATTCAAACGAGCCTAACAAAAGGAATGACAATTTTTATATCTAAATGATTAATATCCAATATATAATGGATGTATATACAATAACCAAACAAGAACAATTAAGTTGGTATTGTCTAAACGGAAAAAAAAATTAAGAGCTCAACTGCTCAACAACATCAAAGATACAGTTACAAGGGGTGACATATGCAAAGTCGATTGGATAATAGTGATATTACTAGCAATCTATACAGGCAGTCGACAATAGATTGTTGAAAATATTATTACGCAATGGCTTTATGTCAATGGAATGGAAGCCCATATTTCTTTATCACTACAACAACTAATCTAAAGTGGGAAGACACGTCAGAACACTTAGAGATGTATGAGAACGAAGCAGAAAATTTACAGACCTGACTTAGAATGCAGAGTGTTTAGCACAATGTTAGACAAGTTGTTAAAGGACTTCAACAAAGATATCCCCCACAGCTATTTTCATGTGATAGCCATATAAATATTTAAGTTTAGCATGTAATATATATCACTTAATGTTTTATAACTTTTAAAATATTTCCACCTTAAAACATGTTTCCACACTATTGAATTTTATAAATTAGGATTACCACACACACAATACTTATATGGCTACATGGAGATCTTAAAAAATTAACCCCTAAAAGATATAGATAAGTATGTTTGGGCAGAAAGACCGAATAAATACAAAGATCATGAAGCTTACAAGTTGGTTGAGAAACACATGATGAATAAGCCATGTAGAAAATATTGTCTCTCCTCCCCATGCATGGAAAACTATATGTAGCAAGAAATTCCCAATAGAGTTTATTCCGCACACAAAAATAAATAAAAGAGGACATTTTTGTATCAATAGCGAAAAATGAAATATTTTCATGGAAGTGAAAACTAGGCTAGATAAATGGTATGTGGTGCCTTACAATCTAGAAATTCTGAAGAAGTACAAGCTCATAACAATGGCAAATGGTGGATAAGTCAAAAGCAATAAAATATATCTTCAAATACATCACAAAGGGAGTGGATAAAGCAACATTTATAATCCACAGTAGAAGTGATGAGAAAGTTCAAGGAGCAGCTGAAGGTTCTTGAAAAAACCAAGAAATAAGATAAAGGTTTAGCTTGATTATCGTTACTTATCAGCTTGTGAAGCTATATTGAGGATAATTAAATATAATATTCACCATCACCACCTAGCAATACAACACTTTCCAGGGGAACAAAATACTTGCGAAAGGGGAAAGTCTTGAAAATGAGGAATATCGATATGAACATAGGAGGACTAACAAATTCTGATGATTTGAAAATTGTAGGAACATAAAATATTTAAAGCAGCATGTTATCCAAGGGGATTATTAGATGATGAGAAAGAATGAGATGATGCTATACACGAGGCATCACAATGGGCAACATTATACCTGGTACAAAGTCTATTTGTCGTAATCTTGATATACAATGAAGTCTCTTAACTAGTAAAATTGTGGAATCATTGTTGGGAGTACATGGCAGATGATATACTCAAGAAGCAACAAGGATTTCTAAGTTTCCCTCAACTAGAACTCAAACCTGGAGAACTAAAGCAGTACACATTGATTGAAATTGAAAATCTCCACGACAAGTCATTAACTTATTTCTCCGATATGCCTCATTCGGACAAGTCAATTTTGGAAAACTAAACAACTCCTTACTCCAGCAAGAGTTTTAGTTCAACATTAGAGAGCAAAAAGAGTTACATGAATAGTTATTCTCGCTGCTCAACAAGGAGCAAAGATAGAAATCTGAAATAAATTCAGAAGACAAGTTGTTCTTTTTACATGGAGATGGTGTCACATGAAAAACAGTTTTGTACAAGACTATTATAGTAGCTTTAAGATCAAAATAGAAAGCATGGCATGCATGTAGCTTCATCAGCTATTGCAGCTTTACTCCTTCGAAGTTGAAGAACATCACATTTCAGGTTCAAAATAACAATCAATTTGCATGAAGATTCAATATGTGACATGAAATCAAGGTCAGTGCTAGAAAATTTACTTGGTCCACTTGATCTTATTATTTGGAATAAGACTCCTATGGCTCGCCACCATACATTTGAAGCAGTTGATCAAATGTTTAGGGATATTTTATTTGTAGGTGACCAAACAGCTCTAACCAAACCATTTGGTGGGAAAAATGTTCTCCTAGATGGTGATTTTAGATAAATCTTATCGGTGATACCTCAAGGAACACGACAAGAAACTATTTATTCCGCTATTAATCATTCATATCTCTGGATGTTTTGTCAAAAATATTTGCTATCACAAAATATGAGAGTTCAACCAGAGAAAATTGAATTTGCGAAATTTTACATGTAGGGATGGAGTAGCACCAAAAAAATAATGGCATAAATTTAGAGTTATTTTTTTATGCTGGAGATTAATCGGAAATTAATCGGGGATTAGTTTTGGAGATTTTATAGTATTTTTGATTTATTTAAATTTAATAAATCATCACTTAATTTATAACTTTGATAAAATATAACATTTAAAGTTTCATAAACTTATCATTATAAATATCTTTCAAGTATTCAGATTAGTTCTAAATTTTTAATTCACAAAAATGACATTCATCATAAATATATTCAAAATATACAATTAAAGTTCCAAACTCACATGAAAGTAATTTTATTTATCGTACTAACGTAATTAAACTAGTAATTTCAACAAAATATGATTTTTTGAAAAAATCAGAAATTTGAAAATAAATCGGCGATTAATCAGATTTTGACCGATTAATCGGTTGACCGCAGAATTGACCCGATTTTAGAAAATCATGGCAGTCAACCTGCACCTAGCGCCTAGGCGGCGACCGATTTTTAGAACAAGGCTGAGGACTATCTAATGCTAACAGACACTGATAACCCTCTAGAGGTATTATGGGTTAGGAGGGCCTCCTGAGATTTTTACTATAAATACTCGAGACCTAATCCAGTTTATCTTATCTTATCTTTTGTTAAAAACTTGTTTAGATATATTTGTATCCAAGATTTCTGGGTTTTCTGAGTTTATAAAGTTTAATTTCCTTTTAATCTTCAATTCTATTTATCGTACTAACGTAATTAAACTAGTAATTTCAACAAAATATGATTTTTTGAAAAAATCAGAAATTTGAAAATAAATCGGCGATTAATCAGATTTTGACCGATTAATCGGTTGACCGCAGAATCGACCCGATTTTAGAAAATCATGGCAGTCAACCTGCACCTAGCGCCTAGGCGGCGACCGATTTTTAGAACAAGGCTGAGGACTATCTAATGCTAACAGACACTGATAACCCTCTAGAGGTATTATGGGTTAGGAGGGCCTCCTGAGATTTTTACTATAAATACTCGAGACCTAATCCAATTTATCTTATCTTATCTTTTGTTAAGAACTTGTTTAGATATATTTGTATCCAAGATTTCTGGGTTTTCTGAGTTTATAAAGTTTAATTTCCTTTTAATCTTCAATTCTATTCATCTAATACTTATGATTATGCAAAGATCAATCTATTTGCTTTGTGTTTTCATGTCTATTAGTGAGTAGTCTATTATAGGGTCTTTGGAATGTTAGATCTAGGTTGATTAGTGTTAGGTTAGTGGAGTTTAGGTTTGTAATCTTTAGATCCATACTTGTTAGGTTGTATTTAATGCTAGATTAGCAAGAGATTATTAGTTTAGATTTTAAGCATTTCTCATGCCCACAAGGTGTTTGATGAAATGTTTGATCCAAACTTTTCAAACTCTTTTCAGTCGTAGCCAATGAGAATTGATGTTTAGGATGATTAGAGGTTAAGAAAATCTGTGTTTAATGCTCGTTGATCAATTAATATTTAACGAGAGTTATGAACATTTAAGGTGATTAGTGAAGTGATTAGTATCGTGAGAATGAATTAGTCAACTTTAGTGTTTTGAAACCATTGGATTAGCTCTAAGAGGTAGAATAAGACTCCACTAGCTTAGAATTGATTAGTCTAGATCATCCATAACATTTCCAAAGATCCTTGTTTGTTAATTTGATTTCAAAACCCGTTTTTAGTGATTTTCCTACTTAATTTACATTTCCAAATTCTGATTTCAAAAACCAAAAACCATATTTACTTAGATTAAGACATGATTCGCATTCCTAATGTGTAGAAACTAGATTCTAAGTTGGATTGATTTCCTTCTATGCTACAACGTATTTAGGGTAATTGATAACCTAGATCGAAAGATCTTAATATCACAGCCAATGACTAGAGAAGGACGCATGGATTGGACCCACTCATGCCAAGAAGACCAAGGACCAGGTTCTTAGCATTTTCATCCTAACCCCGGTGAATATGTTTCTCTAAAGTCATCTTGGTCTGAACACTCTTTTCCCTTGATTGGTTTTTATCCTTATAAGTTTTGCCAACAAGATTTTTAATGAGGTTTATGTCCCGGACACATTAGGCTCAAACCGGTCATCTTTCTAACTAACATATGGTTCGAGGAGTTACCATCCGACCCTAATCTTTATCCCTTCCTCTTTTTAATTTTACTTCAGAACATTGTTTACAGTTTTACAAGGCATATAAAAGCCTACGGGCATGCTGGTCCTTTGTAAAGTCGAGTTGTCCTACTGCCCGCCTATTTAAACATGTACACCTCGAACAACAAAGGCAGACTTGAATAAAATATCTAGCAAAATAATTTTTCTTTTTCTCTCGACTCCAATTATATTAAACACCAGAAATCCTTGAAGCTCTGCTCGGATTCCGGTCCAGTTATATCATAGTGTAGTCCAACCACCGTGTGCCCGGCTCGCTCCACCCATTACCATACCGTCGACCCCCTTTTTGCATCACTCACCTTACCGTCACTCTTACTCCATCATCATTCCCTTACTGTCTCGTTTACCGCATCAACATTTCTTTACTACATTGCTTATCGCTTACCATACCACTGACCATTTCACCACATCGTTCACCTTACAGCCTCACTTACCGCTTATCGTACCACCGACCATTTCATCACATCTTTACCTTACCGCATCACGTACAGCATACTGCTTGTATCATCCATCCATCCCGACCCTATTCCATCCCGCGTCTCGCTCGTACTGCTGTTCCAATCTGTAACCTTGCACCGAGCATACCCATTCTCGTTCTTGGCAACCTGTCCAACGACCTGGTGAACCCTTACATGGAGCTTATCATCCATGGCCGTATCAATATCTGTCTAATTCGGTATTCATTCACAGCCAACTCTACATCGCTTTATCACATGTCACATTGCCAAATGTCTAAACATCCTACCATACATCCCAAAAACCCAAAGAGAAAAACTATGTGACAAACATTGTCTACAAAGAAGTTTTCAATGGTCTACTAGCAGTTTTCAGGTGCAGAATTTACACCATCAACATATTAGATATTAAATAAACCTCAACATTATTCAGCTCAATTTAATTATTATTTCAGATACTACTCAGAAAAATATATTTAAAAAAAAAACAGGCAAACAATTATTGAGTTGATGTTAGCACCTATAAACAATCAAACTATATTCCAATGAATATATAAATGATATTAAAAATAAAAGGGAAAATTTCAAAAAATCATGAACTTTCAAAAATTACACTTTTTAACCATGAACTTATAAAATGTCTTTTAAATCACAAACTTTTAGTTGATTCTCAAATTAAATAGAACTTTTTGTTTACCTGGCTATTTGAGACATTACGTTAAGTCAACTGACAGAAAAACTAAACGGAGATTTCACCAGTTAGAGTTTCTGTTAGTTGATATAACAATATGCCTCAAATAACCCAGTCAAAAAGTTTCATATTTAATTTGATAGTCAACTAAAAGTTCGTGCTTTAAATGACATTTTGTAAGTTCATGACTAAAACATCAAATTTTTAAAATTTAATGTTTTACATTGTTTTCATTTTTATATCCAAATTTAAATTTCTATATTAATATATGTTGGATAGGAAAACTAAGACAAATTTATTTTTGTATCTTGGATTTGGTTTCACTACCATAACTGAATCCATAATAATATCTATTAACAAGAAAAAATAAAGATCAATATCTTTCGAAAAGATATGTCCCGTTTCCGAAATGTTTTGGAAATATAAACTCTCAGAAAATTGGTGGAAATACATTTCCTAAAATCACAATTTGGAAACACGATGGAAACATTTGTTTACATTTCGGAAATACGATAGAAACGTTTGTTTATGTTAACACAATATTAACTTATTTTTTTATTTGAGAACTTTCTAATTAAATTATTTGGAAATTAGATATTATGATATTTATTTTTATAATTTAAAAACACTATTTAGTTTTAAAAATACACAATATATCATTTTCCTTTTATCCAAAAATCAATCATAAACTATAAAATTTAGAAGTGTAATCTGATTTTAAGAATATAAAACTTAAATGTTTGATTTTAATGATTATGATCTTTTATTTTAGTTAAATTTCTTATAATATTTAGTGGAGTTGTGTTGTTTTAACTTATATTATTTTTATAATATTTCTTATAGTCACGTTTCCAACAAATACTCATTTCCTATATTTTTGAAAACATCGTTTCCACACGTTTTGCTTTCTTATATTCTTTTCGTTTCCATGCTATTTAGGATATAACTAACCACTGATAATAACACATTTATACTATAAATTTTACATTTATGATATTGAACACTATTTTCAAATTTGAAGACCAGTAAATCACCATGCTCTTGGTGAATGAAGGGAGTCTTGGTAAACTTGACATGAGTTTTTTCTTGTTAATATATATTATTATGGATTGAGTTCTATAAGTGAAACTAAATCCTAAATCTAAAAACTAATTTAATCTCAGTTTTTAATCCAATATATATTATATAGAAATTTGAATTTGGATATAATAAAATGAAAAATGTAAAAAAAACATGAACTTTAAAAAATTGGATGTTTTAATCATGAACTTACAAAATTTATTTAAAACACAAACTTTTAGTTGTCTTTCAAATTAGATAGGGAATTTATTTTGAAAGGAAAATTGAAGGCATGTCATTATGTCAACTGACAGAAACTCAAACATGTGAAATTTCCATTTAGTTTTTCCGCCAGTTGACTTAATGGAGTGCTTCAAATTGCCTAGTAAACAAAAATTTCATATTTAATTTGAAAATAAACTAAAAGTTTATGATTTAAATGATATTTTGTAATTCATGATTAAAACGTCTAATTTTTTAAAGTTTATGACTTTTTTTTACATTTTTCTCAAAAATAAAGGAACATACAGTATCTATTATCTGCATACATTTATGCAAGTTAGCATAATGGCATAGAAAACAAAATAGCATACACTTTTGGAAATTGACTTCTCTACATTCACTAATGTAGGTAAATAAACCTCTATTTATTAATTTAAAAATATTATATCTTGAACCAAAAAATGATATATAATTTTTATATTCTATTTTAAAATATTAAAAGCATGAATGACTCATCTACACAATAATTACTTATTCGGTTTAAGGAACTGATGATGGCTCATTGGCTATGTTAGGATACTAAGATCTCTTGAGAACCTTCTAGAATATCTTGTTCACCAAGCTTGAGAATTTTCTAGAATATCTTGTTCATCAAGCTATGAATCTGTAGAATATGGAAATTGTACATTGTATATATACCTCTCTTATGTTAATAGAAACCTCAAGCTTTTCACAAATCCTACATGGTATCAGAGCACGCTTTAACCTAAACAAAAAAAAACCCTCGCCGCTCTGCATCTTCTTCCTCTGCCGCTCATCTCTTTTTTTCCTCTCTCTTCTCTCTTCTTTTCTCTCTGCTTCATACTATGGCCATCACTACTGCAGAATCTTCACTAATCTTTAATGATTCTGATGCCAAAACACCTTTAATCTCACTCAATCTCTCCAGCATCACAAAACTTACGTCCGCCAACTATCTCACTTGGCAACTTCAAGTCCGAGCTCTCCTTGAAGGTCATGAGCTCCATGCCTTCATCAAAGATGATGCTGCACCAGCCGAAACAATCACGGTATCTGGTGTTTCCACCTTAAATCCGTTGTACACGCACTGGAAGCGCCAAGATCATCTCCTTTACAGTGCCCCTCTTGGCACCCTATCACTTCCGGTGCAGTCCCTTATCGCTCGGACCACCACATTCTTGGAAATCTGGAAGAGTCTTGCCAACATCTTTGGTAAGGCGTCCCGAGCACATGTCAAAACCTTGAAGACTCAACTCAAGCACATTACCAAAGGTACTCAATCTGTTGAAAAATACATGAGAAGTATCATCGCCAAAGCCGATCAGCTTACTCTTATTGGATCTCAGATAGAACATGAGGATCTCCTCGACATTATCACCAATGATCTTGGAGATGAATTTCGCCCAGTCATCGACATGGGGAATGGCCGTGATACTCCAGTAAGCCTTCAAGAGCTTCATTAAAAGCTCCTCACGGAGAGAATGTTCTCTTCATTGTTGAACCTCTCTCATCACAGTCTCTTCCAGCCACCGCAAACCCAGCTAACTATCGCTCCCAGCCATTTAATCGAGGCAATCACCGTGGCTCCATATCCTCATGAGGCAACTTCCATGGTGGCCGTGGATACCAAGACAAGTGTCAATTATGTGGAACTTACGGTCACAGTGCGAGACGTTGTGCCCAACTGCCCTCAGCGGCCACACAGTTCCAGTCATCGGCGTTCAACAATCGAGGTCCGTCACACTCTTCAATGCCACAATCACAGTGGAATCCGCAAGCGCACTACACCACAGCCTCTCCTGCGGACTCTACTCCATGGCTACTTGACAGTGGCGCCTTGCACCACATTGCTTCCGATCTTGGCACTCTCTCTCTTCATTCACCACTGGCACTGACGAGGTGTTGATTGGTGACGGCAATGGTCTCGGCATCACACATACAGGCTCCACCAATCTCTCAACTGGTTCTCGTCCTTTATTACTTCATAATGTGCTTTGTGTTCCGTCAATACGGAAAATATTATATCAGTTAATAAATTGTGTAAGACTAACAATGTTATGGTGCAATTATGTCCTCTTGACTTTCAGGTGAGGGATCTCAAAACGGGGGTGTCACTCCTAAAAGGCAAGGCTAAAGGAGGCGTCTATGAGTGGCCGAAAAATTCTGTTTTTAAACCCCCCATCTCCGTGTTCTCGGCCTTCACCAAATCCTCTCTAGATTGGCATGCTCGCTTAGGCCATCCATCCTCTAAAGTTCTTCATAATATTATCTCTAATTTTTTGCTATCTGCTTCATCCTCTATGTCTCCTTTCTGCAACTATTGTTCCATTAATAAAAGTCACAAGCTACCATTTTCTGTTTCTACTATCCTCTCTCGTGGCCCTCTAGATGTTATATATTCTGATGTCTGGACTTCTCCTATCTCTTCTATTGATGGTTTCAAATATTATGTCGTATTTGTTGATCATTTTACTCGCTATGTCTGGCTTTATCCTTTGAAACAGAAGTCACAGGTTGCACAAATATTTCCAAGGTTCAAAAGTCTTGTTGAGTACATTGCACTGCGATCACAACACTATATTCTGACAATGGAAGTGAGTACATTGCACTGCGATCATTTCTCTCTACAAGCAGGATCACACACTTTACTACACCCCCACACACACCGGAGCACAATGGGTTGGCTGAACAACATCACCGCCACATTTTTGAAACCGGTTTGGTGCTTCTTACACATGCAGGCATCCCTCAGGACTACTAGACTTATTCCTTTGCAGCTGCTGTGTATCTGATCAACCGGATGCCAACTAAGGTACTCGCCAACTCCTCTCCGTTTCAGCTTCTCTTCCATGTAGATCCAAACTACAACAAACTTAGAACCTTTGGATGTTTGTGTTACCTGTGGCTTCGACCTTATGGCCAGACAAAGTTCAGTCCCAAGTCTGTTCCATGTCTATTTCTCGGGTATTCTCTTACTCAAAGTGCTTATATATGTCTTGATATCTCCACTTCTCGTGTTTACATCTCACGGCATGTGGAATTCCACGAAGCTGTTTTCCTATTTTCTCAGCTATCTTATAAGTCCTCACCTTTCTCTTCTCTTGAGCATCCCTTGTCAGCTTCACCCGTTAAACAGATTGTCAGGCCACCATACACTCCATCATCCCCACAAGATCACTCACCTGAACTTTCAATGACAAATGCATCTCACAACGGTACGTCGACTACCCAATCTGTTCCACCGTCATCTCCGTCCGTGCCACCAGTTTCAACTGCTCCAGTCATGCCGCCGGCCCCATCAGCAACTGATCCTGTTCCAACAAACATACTTCCGATGGTGACTCGGAGCAAGAACAATATTCAAAAACGAAACCCCAAATATGGCCTTATGGCGCAGCTAGGAGCAATAGAACCAAGCACACATACACAAGCACTTAAAGACGAGAAGTGGCAGCGAGCTAGGAGTGATGAGATTGATTCACAGACCCAGAATCACACGTGGGATCTTGTTCCATCGGAGACAGCACAAAATGTGGTTGGTAATCGCTGGGTATTTCGCATAAAATGGTTACCGGATGGGTCCATAGAACGCTATAAAGCAAGACTTGTTGCCAAAGGTTTTCATCAACGACCGGGTGTTGACTTCCATGACACCTTCAGTCCGGTAATTAAACATGCCACCATCAGTCTTATTCTTGGTATCGCCACTACTTATGATTGGCCCTTAAGAAAACTAGATTCAACAATGCCTTCCTTCAAGGAAAACTCAAAGAGGAAGTCTACATGACACAACCCTTGGGCTTTACTGATCCAGACAAACCTCAACATGTATGTCGACTCCACAAGGCCATCTACGGATTAAAACAAGCACCTAGGGTTTGGTACAATAAACTAAGATCATTTCTTTTGCAGCTTGGCTTCAAAAATTCAATTGGTGATGGTTCACTGTTTGTATTTAACAAAGCTCCCATTCTCATCTATATTTTAGTATATGTAGATGATATTGTGGTGACAAGAAAAGACCTGTTTGCTCGGTTTTCTCTCAAAGATCATGGTGAGCTTTCGTACTTTCTCAGCATGGAAGCCAATCGTACTCGGGACGGCCTTCACCTAACACAATCCAAATACATCACTGATCTGCTGGTTCGTACAAAGATGCATAACGCAAAGCCCGTCTCCACGCCAATGTTTTCCACACTCACGCTCACCGCATCCTCTGGTGTTGCACTCTCGGATCCCACTTCATATCGAGCTACAGTGGGCAGCCTTCAATACTTAGCCTTAACCAGACCAGACATCTCTTTTGCTGTCAATCGTCTTTCACAATTCATGCATGCTCCCACAACTACTCATGAAGAAGCAGTCAAAAGGATTCTTCGATATCTTGCTGGGAAAGTCACCCAAGGTTTATTTTTCTCAACCAGTGCACCACTTAATCTTCATGCCTACTCCGATGCGGACTGGGGAGGTGAAAAAGATGATTTTACTTCTACTGGTGCATACATCGTATATCTTGGCAAACAATCAATCTCTTTGTCTTCACGGAAGCTCAAAGGTGTAGCTCGGTCCTCGACAGAAGCTGAGTATCGAGCTCTCACTGCTGCTGCGTCTGAAGTCAAATGGATCGTCTCCTTACTCTCTGAACTTGGACTCTGCTCAATCTCAACACCTACACTGTTCTGCGATAACATTGGTGCGACGTATCTCTCCGCAAATCCAGTATTTCATTCTCGCATAAAACATCTAGCACTCGAGTATCACTTTGTTAGGGAGCAAGTTCAAGAGGGAGTTCTCCGTGTTTCTCACATTTGTTCGGCTGATCAACTTGCTGATGCTCTCACCAAACCGCTACCTAGAGCTCGGTTCCTTGATCTAATGGTCAAGATTGGACTCTGCAACCGACGTCCATCTTGAGAGGGCGTTAGGATACTAAGATCTCTTGAAAACCTTCTAGAATATCTTGTTCACCAAGCTTGAGAATCTTCTAAAATATCTTGTTCATCAAGCTATGAATCTGTAGAATATAGAAATTGTACATTGTATATATATCTCTCTTATGTTAATAGAAACCTAAAGCTTTTCACAAATCCTACAGGCTATACAAGCATCCAAATACATTTAGGCATTATTTGTTTCAGAACTCTATTCAAAAGATTTTTCAAAATTCTTTATTTAAAATAATATATATATATATATCTATGTCAGAGTTTTCTGTCCAATAAAGATATATATGTCAGATTTAAAAAACATATTTTCTTCTGAAACCATAAATAGCTTAATAGAAAGAAAGTTGCAGTAAAACTATAAAGCCGACAAAAATTTTTCTTCTAGGTTCTTTCATAAAAGAAAGGACATCAAAGAAAAAAGATGAAATGGGAGATTAGAAGTACATAGTTTAAGAGTATCCATAAATTTACATCTGATAGTGGGTCTATAACTCCTGCAGTCACATTGTATCACTGAAATTTGGATTCTGGAAAACATAAAGGTAGTATAATTATTTGAATTAGTTAGAAATAATGAAAAAGCTAAATCATTTTCGTTTTTTAATTGGTGTAAGCAAAACTTGGAAGAAGTTCTCAATTTGCTTTAAATGTATACTTATTAACATCAACATATAGTTTGTAAAGCTTTAACAATATCCTTTCATCATCCTCTTTTCTCTCCACCCTCTCATAACCTCTTTACTAATGACAATTCACCACCACCCAAATCAATCAAATCCAGCTTCGTTATCAAAGAAAATATCACTTTCTCTTTACGTTTTCATTTGTAAATTGTACTTCAATTCCACACCAGCAAATCGACTCTATTTCAACTCAGCCATTGAAGCCATCAGCCAGTTTATAAACAGGTCATGCAATATTATTTAATTTCAGCAAACAACAAGTTCACTACAACTTAAATTTTTCAAATTCATCTTAATATCTAACAGGTTTGTTACTCATGCATGATGAGATTTGAAGCTACCAAGCCATTCACAAAGACATACACAACTTCAGGAATACATAAAAAACTTGTTTTTGTTACTTTAATGTATTGATTTTCATACACTTACATACCTCCATCTACAAAAACATATGCAAGTATTTATAAAGTGTAAGTCGGTAAAAAAAAAAAAATATTGGTAGAAAAAATAAATCAGTAACAAAATAATAAAATAATTTATGATGGATAGTTAAATTTATAACAATGTCTAATATGTAAATTAGAAAATATTTTACTGTCCTCCGAATTGTCCAAGGAATTGTCCAAGGAGAGCTCTGTTTTTATTTATGCTCATGTAAACATTTATTAATAAAATAAGACCTTTAAAAAGAGGAAATAAAAAATTTGTGAACTACTGATATTGCCTTAATAAAAATATAAGCTTCGTCGGAGGAATTGTTTTACTCTCTAATCTACAGATTTTGCTACTCCAATTGACTTCTCACTACACAATCTAGGGTTTTGTTTCCTTCGGTAGCCATCATCAATGGCGAGTGTGTACATACCCGTTCACAATTCAGAAGAAGAAGTTAGGGTTGTTCTTGATCAGCTCCCTCGTGACGCTTCTGATATCCTTGATATCCTTAAAGCCGAACAAGCTCCTCTCAACCTCTGGCTCATCATCGCGGTTCGTTCTTTTTCCACCCAATTTTCACCATCTTTAGGTCTTCTCTCTAATTGGGTTTATCGATTTTTGTTAAAAGTCCTGAACTTTTTGTTAGTTATGAATTGGGTTTATTGAAACATTCAAGTTTTGTTGCACCCACCCAATTTTGCAATGTCGTTAGGTCTTATCTCGAATTGGGTTTATCGATTTTTGTTAAAAGTTGTGAACTTTTTGTTAGTTATGAATTGGGTTTATTGAAACATTCAAAGTCTATTGCTTTTGGGGAAATTTTGTATATTATTTGATTTTGGTTTCATCTCTTGGTGAAGAGAGAGTACTTCAAGCAAGGCAAAATTGAGCAATTTCGTCAGATATTAGAGGAAGGGTCAAGTTCTGGTACTATTTAAATTTTGTTTATTGTTTAGATTATAGTCGATTAACGATTTTGGGAATTGAAAAAACTCATATTTTTTTGTTAGACATTGATGAGTACTATGCTGATGTTAAGTACGAGAGAATAGCAATTTTGAATGCTCTAGGTGCGTATTACTGTTACCTGGCTAAAACCGAGACAAAAAGTAGAGAAAAAGAGGAGCATTATATCTTGGCAACACAATACTATAACAAAGCGTCGAGGATCGATATGCATGAACCTTCTACTTGGGTTGGAAAAGGTACATAACCAGATTCTTATTCGTTTTCATAATGGTTGTTATATTCGTTTTGTAATAATCGATAATAGTTTTGTTGCAAGTCCTGTAATGGGCTTATGATATTGTATGAACATTCATATTGTTCAGAAGGAAAACTTATATACAAGTCTTTTTTTTCCATTGTCCCTGTACTGAGAATTTGAAGGTGGTGGTGCTCTATGTTTACTAAGATACAGAATCCTGAAATGTAATTGTCTGCTTACAGGTCAGCTCTTACTAGCTAAGGGTGAATTAGATAATGCACTTCAGGCTTTTACGATTGTGTTAGATAATGCCCCTGATAATGTTCCTGCTCTTCTGGGTCAGGTATAGTGAATAATGATCTTCATTTTCTGTCACTTAGCTAAAATTTGTAAGGTAGTTGGATTCTATAGACAGTATCTTCTCAAATCTTGGCCAAAGGACAGAAATCGAATTTTCTTAGTTTCTTACAGCATAATTATGGTTACCAAGTTTCTTGGAGCATACCTGTGGTTGGTTGAGAAAGCTCTGGGTTAAAATCCTGGGTACAGTTATTTACGTTTAGAAAATTAAAAGTTTCTTAGATTGTTGAAGCACAATTAAGTACATCTTGGAATGAAATCGTGGGTTAGCTGGTATATTAAATCTCTGGGTAACAAGAATTTGGACTGCTTGCTATTTTATCAACATAGGCCTGACACATTATTAGCCTATTCTTTACTTTTCTACAAATTAATAATTTGCTCCATCACATATACAGGCTTCTGTAGAATTTAACCGTGGACGTTTTTCTGAGTCATTACAATCGTACAAGGTATGCTTGTCCTTATAACCTACTATATTCTGTATACCAATTTTTTGTTTCGGCTGTAAATTTTATTTCTTTGATTTTTTGGTGATACAGTCTAGTCTATCGATGTAACAAATTGATAATCTTTTCGTTTACTATGTGTTTATTTACTGAATGTCTTAAGAGGGCCTTGCAAGTATATCCCGGGTGTCCTGCACCTGTGAGACTGGGAATTGGTCTTTGTCGTTATAAGTTGGGGCAACTAGATAAAGCACGACAAGCATTTGACCGTGTTTTGCAGGCAAGTAGGACCGGGATGTTTTATCTCATCTTTCATATGATACAGCCTATTGAATGCTTAATTAAATAGTGCTATTTACCATATTCTATATCTGCAGCTAGATCCTGATAATGTTGAGGCCCTTGTGGCTCTTGGGATCATGGATTTGCAAGGAAATGATTGTAAGTATAACTCCGTTCAAACTTGTATGCTGGAGACATTCTATTAACTAAAATTGTTTTTGGCCTTCACTAATATATGTCATACGTATAGCTGTAGGAATGAGGAAAGGAATGGAGAAAATGCATCAAGCGTTTGAGATTTATCCCTACTGCGCAGCAGCCCTAAATTATTTGGCCAATCACTTCTTTTTCACTGGCCAGCATTTTCTTGTTGAGCAGCTGACTGAAACAGCCTTAGCCGTCTCAACTCATGGGCCAACAAAGTCACATTCTTTTTACAATTTAGCACGGTCATATCATAGCAAGGTTCGACTTATTTGTTATCCTCTCACTTATATGCCATGGTTACGTAGTCTTAAAAATAAGTTAGTAGAGGAACTTTGTTGTCTACCCTACCAAACAATAGGGTGATAAAACTTTGAACTTGCCAGTGTTAAGGAAGTAGAGAGAAAGAAAAGCCTGCTTAAAAGTTTTTTTGGTAGAGATATATCTGATGCTTTTTTCTGCTATGGGAAGTTATAGAAGAATGCATCCTTTTTGTTTCCTCTGTGTACCTTTCTGATGTCTGATGATGGTCTTGTTATAGGGGGACTATGAAAAGGCTGGGATGTACTATATGGCAGCCATCAAAGAAACTAATAATAAGCCACAAGAATTTGTATTTCCCTACTTTGGTAAATTTTCTTCACTGTCCTTCCAAATTTCCTCAATTCTTCGCAAGTCACCATCTAAGTCCTTAACAATGAAGAAAATTGTTATTTCTTCATGTTTCATCTTTACATAATCCAATGATAAAAAAAAACTGAACATAATCCAATATTATGAATAAATTTTGTAACTAGTTTCTATGAATAAATTTTGTACAACATCTTGTGCTTCAATTTCCAGTTTAGCTCAGTTGGGATTGATGGCGTTATACCTGCAGTATCCTGTATGGTCATTTTATCTGGTTTTTGTTGATGTTGCAGGTTTGGGTCAAGTACAATTAAAGTTGGGAGAGCTTAAAGGATCAGTTTTCAACTTTGAGAAAGTATTAGAAGTCTATCCTGACAACTGTGAGACCCTGAAGGTTAAACTGTTGCAGGATCTTTAATTATATATCTTATCTTTTGAAGTTTTGAAATGCTTCATGTGCATGTTTCTTTTCCGTCTTCAGGCTCTTGGTCACATATACACTCAGCTTGGAAAAAGTGATAAGGCCCTTGAGTACACGCGGAAGGCCACAAAGCTTGATCCTCGTGACGCCCAGGTTAGTTTGGTTTACATAACTCTTAAGCCTGATACTTGCATGACTTCTTTGTTAGTAATCGTTGTCTCTGTTACCTTACCGTGGATCTCCTTCGAGTGACTCTCCCTTTTTTGTTGCATAAATTGTATCATGAGCATACTTAGCCTATGTAAGGAAGAAAGAACATAGTAGCAAAACTTATTTCTGCCATGCATTTTGAGAACAGCTTTTGGGTTATTTCATTCACAACTGTCAATTATTTTGAAGATTTAATAGGAATATGAACCCTTATCTTGTTCAATTACTTTTTCATAGATTTATAGTCCTGTCGTTTTTTACCTACTACATTGGTTTTGTAGGCATTTGTTGGGCTTGGTGAGCTGCTGATATCATCTGACACAGGGGCTGCACTTGACGCCTTCAAAATGGTTAGTCTTATTTAAAGTGTGATTTTGATGATTGTATGCATAATAGCATATTGTACATTATCAAAAAGCACTTTTCTAAGAACCAAAAACGAAAAATCCCAGGCTCGGACCCTCATGAAAAAGGGAGGGCAAGAAGTGCCTATAGAAGTCCTGAATGACATTGGTGCTTTACATTTTGAGAGAGAAGAATTTGAGGTTTGTAAATGAGTTATGTTACTGTTTGTTTGCTTTGAATTTTTTCTATGGGCTTCAATACTCTTCTTCCTTTCAGTCTGCGCTTGAAAATTTTAAGGAGGCTCTGGGTGATGGAATATGGATTAGCTTCCTTGATGATAAAGAAAGTTTAGAACAGACAGGTGTATCTGTTCTGGGGTACAAGGATACTAGCATTTTCCATAGGCTGATTGAAAGTGGTCACTCTGTTGATGTTCCTTGGAATAAAGTCACAACTTTGTTTAACCTGGCTAGATTACTTGAGCAATTACACAAAACAGAAGCAGCGACTTTTCTGTATCGGTTGATACTTTTCAAGGTATATTTACTCCCTACTTATATTGTTATTTGCTACTCCATTTGATGATGAGTTCTCTAGAGGTGGACATGGGGAGAGAATTAGGAACATTTTGAGGAGTTGTTTTTATGATGTCTCGTATCTGATAGATGATTTTGAGCGCATACTTGGTTTTCACCATAAAATTTTGTTTCTGTTAAAAGCCTTCTTTCCTGGGTCCTTGTTTTCGACACTTGTACTAAAGAGTACAAAAATTGGAACATTGATTTGGTTATATTTTACTGGTTTCTGCTCTCTTGGGAAGTTCAAAGCCCATCTTTTGGTACATTTGCTATATAATTTTCAGCTTTATGTTCTTTTGTTTATATAGTTTTTGGATACACTAATTATGTCTTTCTTTATTTGTCTGAATGATTACCCTGGTACATTTTGATATTTTTGTTTCTCGGTCAAACATCTGATGTCTGTCGGCTTAATCTGACTGCTTATCCGGTGCAGTATCCTGGCTACATAGATGCTTATTTGAGGCTTGCTGCAACTGCAAAAGCTCAGAACAATCTTCCCCTAGCCATTGAACTGGTCTACTACCATATTTTAACTCTAATTTTGTTTTGTCTGTATCAGTTTGTTTTCTATTTTCAACAGTGTTTACCTACTTTCCCTTACTAGGTGAATGAAGCTCTTAAGGTGGATGATAAAAATCCAAATGCTTTGTCTCTGCTTGGTGAATTGGAGCTTAAGAATGATGACTGGGTTAAGGCAAAAGAAACCTTTCGAGCGGCTAATGATGCCACTGATGGAAAGGATTCATATGCTATTCTTTCTCTGGTATATATTTTGATTTCCATTTCCTTTTGGGTTTTTCAAATCTCATGACCTTAGAGGGTTGGAATTGTTGCCCAGACTTGTATAGTAGTTAGCTTCTTATTTACAAGCGTTTTTTTGTGTGTCATATGTCTTCCTGGAATGGTTTAGGGGAACTGGAACTATTTCGCGGCAATGCGCAATGAGAAAAGAAACCCAAAATTAGAAGCTACACATCTGGAAAAGGCGAAGGAACTCTATACTAAAGTATGATGTTAATTTTCTTCATTCTTGTAAATATTCTATGCCAATAGCACTGCATGCTTAAATAGCGATGTTCTCTTTCCATCAAGTTTAATATTTTTATTCATTGTTCATCGTGGGGATTAACAGGTCCTGACTCAGCATAATTCCAACATGTATGCTGCCAACGGTTCTGGCATAGTATTGGCAGAGAAAGGCCAATTTGATATTGCCAAGGATGTTTTTACTCAGGTCAGCTTGATAATCTACTGTGCTTGGTCTAGACAAGTTAATTCTTCTGGTCATATGAACGTTTTGAATGTTTTATTTAGGTTCAAGAAGCTGCAAGCGGAAGTGTGTTTCTTCAGATGCCTGATGTTTGGGTGAATCTGGCTCATGTGTACTTTGCTCAAGGGAATTTTGCTTTGGCCGTGAAAATGGTTTGTCATTTTATATTGTATTTTACCTTCTTTTTTGGTTAATTTCTGCGTTTTGCTGATAGATTCCTTTCATTAACCATGTTGTTTGCAGTATCAAAACTGCTTGCGGAAGTTCTTTTATAACACAGACTCTCAAATTCTTCTTTACTTAGCCCGTACCCATTATGAGGCTGAGCAATGGCAAGAGTGCAAAAAGACACTATTAAGGGCCATTCACTTGGCTCCTGCAAATTATACATTCAGATTTGATTTGGGTGCTGTAATGCAGAAATCATGTTCTTCTACACTTCAAAAGAAAAAGAGAACAGCAGATGAGGTTGTTAAACTTAAGATCATCTATTTCAAAGCTACTGATATTTTCCCTTGCATCTTTCTGTCTCACTATGCTGGTCGTTCTTGCTAAGGAATGACTTACCTTTGAAACCTTGGTATACATTACAACTGATCCTAGGATTTGATGTCTAGTTTTATAAGGAGAAATTAAGACAATAGTAATTTTTTGAACGGGACAAATTGATTTGCACCTAACAGAGGAACCTGCTTTGTTGTTTCTGCAGGTGCGCTCAACAGTTGCAGAAGCAGAGAATGCTGTTCGTGTATTTACTCAATTATCTGCTGCTTCAGACCTTCATGTTCATGGGTTTGATAGTAAGAAAATACAAACCCATGTTCAGTATTGCTCACACCTGCTGGATGCAGCAAAACTTCACCGTGAAGCAGCTGAGCGTGAAGAACTGCAGAACCGGCAGAGACTAGAAGTTGCTCGTCAGGCTGCTTTGGCAGAAGAAGCACGCCGTAAAGCTGAAGAACAGAGGAAATATCAGGTAACTGCAGACTTGCAAGTTAACCATTTTGGTAATGTGGTTATATACAATGTTTTAAAAATCGCTAGGCGCTAGTCGGGCGGCGAGGCTGTGTCTAGCGCCTAGGGGATTAATCGGGGAGTAAACGGAGATTAATCGGGGATTAGTTTTAGGTTATTTTAATATTTTAAAAAAATATTTATCCATTATATTAAACTTTTAAATAATATTATTTTTAAAATTATAGTAAATACATGAAAATATAGTATTAATAATTTATTTTATGATTTTTATTTATAATTTTAACCTAATTTATTATAAAACATCACAAATTCTCAATATAAATGTCTGAATATACTTAAAATTTTAAAAATAATTGGATTATACATGATTATGCGGAAGATAATCGGATTAGTCGGGGAGTAATCGGATTAGGCGGAGAGTAATACTGACTTTTTCGAGGGATTAGTCATTAATCGAGCCGGCGAGAGTAGGTCTAGCAATTAGGCGGGGTGTAATTGGAACTAGGTTGGGATTTTTAGAACATGGGTTATATATAAGGTTTCCAAGTTGGTGATATGTCTTTATTGGTTTTCTGCCTTGGACAGTTGGAGAAAAGAAAACAGGAGGATGAGCTGAGACGCCTCAAGCAAGAAGAAGAAAAAATTCAACGTATAAAGGTGGGAGGTCTCTTACTTTTGATTACAATGTATAGGCTGATCAGGTTTCTCAACGTTGTTGTGGTGTCAAGAAAAAATTAACTGTTTGATGATACTTTGAATATGGTTTACGTGTTTAAGTGTGTCATTGTCGTGATGGTGTCCTAAGGGGTGTGGGATGTTTAAGATGATATGCTGATTTATTTCTGCAAATTTTTAATGCCCTAGGAACAATGGAAGAGCAACACACATGGATCACATAAGCGTAAGGATAGAATGGAAGATGATGATGGGGATGGTAAGCCGAGTGAGCGGAGAAGAAAGAAAGGTGGGAAGCGAAGAAGAAAGGACAAAAGCTCAAGGGCTCGACACTATGAAGACGATGAAGAAGAAGCTCCTACTATGGATGATAATAACGAATTGGAAGATGAAGATGGCACCACTAATTATAACAGGGACGATGAGATGACTAATCAAGACACTGAAGAACATGTGGATGATGATGCTGAAGATCCTCTCGCTGCTGCTGGACTCGAAGATCCTGATGCTGATGATGAGGTAATACATAAACTGCAATCCAAATCATGGGTTTGAACAACACAAACACATTCATTTGATGAATGACACTGTGTGTACAGGTACCTGCTTCAGTTGCGAGACGAAGAAGGGCGTTATCCTCATCAGATGAAGAAGGTGAATTGACAGAGAGTCAACCAAATTCAAGCCAACAGAGAGAGAAAGAAGAGAACAATGGAGAAGGTGGAGATGCTAACTTGGAAGAAGAAGAAGAAGAGGAGTAGACCAATTGAGATCTTCCATACATAACAACAGATCTCTCTTTGTTTGTTTGTTGTAACTTAAGTGACAAAAGATTCCATTAATTCAATTTTTCTAGGAGTCAGGATGTGAAGACAAATTACATTCATGCTTAGTCTGAATTATGATGGGTTATTTGGATTAGTAGTATTATTGTTAATGTAAAAGTTAAGTTTTGATATATTTGTTTAGTAAATTCTATTTCTATTAGGGGTGGGTATTTTAACCAAACAGAACATAACCATCCGAACCAAACCGAAATTAACCCAAACCAAATCAAAGTCTATATTCAAACTTTTAGGTTTGATTTCTTCAAAACTCAAATGGTTCGGTTTAAACTGAACCGAACCGACAAACCGAAGATAAGCCGATGTACCGAATATTTTAATATTTTTAATTTAAAATATTATTACTTTTAGTTTAATACTTTTAGTTTAATACTTTAATACTTTTACTTTAAATTTTTAATAACGTTATTTTAATAATTTTAATAATTTTAGTTTAACAATTATTAATTTATTTTCATATTTTATTGATTTTATGTCTTGCATACTTTATATGAACATTGAACTTTGACGTATTAAAATTTTCATTTATGGGTTTACATATATGATTTAATTTTAGAACTAATTTTTTTTTCTCGACCAAATTAAAATTAAACCAAACCGAACTGAATATAAACCAAACTGAATACAAACCGATCCGAAATATCTTTAGTTAAATTTGGTTAGAGTTTTCTCAAAATCGAATTAACCGAATCGAACCCGATCCAAATCCGAAATTTAACCGAAATGCCCACCCCTAAATTTTCTATCATGAGTACAATGGCATGGAACAAATATATTAGATTTTGTTGATCTGGATAATTGTTGTTTTCGTTCTGTAACTAATTGGATACACGTTCAAATCTGAAATTTAACTGGATATCCAATTAGTTATCATATCTGTATGGTAAAAGTTATAAGAAAATCAACTTAAAAATAGCACATTTCATTAAAAACAAAAATTGTTTTCTTAATTTGTTGAAATTTCATAATTAAATAATTAATTTGATGAATGAAATTCATAAAACTGAAAATACATGTACAATAAGTATGCAAAATATGTAATATATAGAGTGGAGCAGATCATTTTTTTCAAAATTTAGTATTTATAATTGGGTTAATGTGGTGGCTGTTCAAATGTAGAAGGTCAAACGAGAAAATACTCATCTCTCAGAAAATACTTGGATGTAAAGTCGAGGAATCTCTCGTCGGGTTTGTACAAGCTATACATTTATGAATGAGCAGACCAACCGATGGATCCACATAGGGGAAGGTGTCGATCATTAGGAGTTTACGTCATGCAATTTGTATCACGTTATAAATTAATAAAGCATCAGTTTAAACAAAATTACATGTATCATATTAAAATAACATGATATATATATATAAATATATACTTCATTGATATAAAGAATGATTTAACGCATTAATACAAATAATATGATATTTAAAAAACACATGACAAAATAGTAATACTATCAAATAAATGGTTAAGATGAATAGATAGGATGCATGATTAAACATATAAAAAATTAGTGTGTTAATATAAAATAACATGAAATTTAGAAAAACAAAACACAGATATTAGGAAAAAAAACAAAATCTGATCAAATGAAATTTTTTGTATAATCGCTAATTATGAAAATAACATGTCACATGCAAATAATGATGTTGTATTTGGATATTAGGCTTAAAAAGTCTAATAGATAATAGATATTGGATAATAATGTTTTTGAAAAGTGTTGGATAATAGATATTGTATACGCGAGGACTAAAGAAGAAATTTCCCTATGCCTTTGACCGGTAATCTATGCTAGTTCTGGGCGTCCGGTTCGGTTTATTCGGATCAGTATGGACCGAACCGGATATACCAATTTCGGATTCAATTTAGTAAGAAGGACATAACCGATCGGCATATTTGAAATCAGAAATCGGATTTTGGTTCGGATAAATTTTATATAACCGAATCTATAACCGAAAATTAAACAATGTTATATTTAATTACATATAATGAAAATTAAACATTATCATCACGAAAGCGGCTTCTTCTACATTTCTTTCTTCATCTTCGCTTCATCGCCTGGTTTTCCAATCCTTTATTTTTCATCGATTTGATCCTTAAATTCATCAAATCTCTAACATTTCTTCTGAATTTCATTATCTCATCATCCACAAACCGAGAAACTGGTACGTTTTTTCAAATCTCATAGCGATTTAGGATATGAAATTTGGGAGTTTTCAAATCTATGTAATTCTAAGGTTTCTTTATGTGTTAGAAGTTTAGAAATGTGTATGTTTTCAATTTTCAACGGTTTGATTATCTTTGAAATTCAATTTTTGATTTTTTACAAAACCCTAACCGCGATTTAAAATTAGAAATTTGGGGGTTTTCAAATCGATATAGCTCTTAAGCTTATATATGTGTTATAGGCTTCTAATATGTTTTGTTTATAAATTCCAATGGTTTGATTCTCTTCTGGGTGTTCATAATCGAAATCGTGAATTTTGTTTCAACAATTTTAATGGGATTTTTGAAATAAATAAAGTTCTTGGTGTTGTAAATCTTTAATGTGTAACTATAATAGTATAATGAAAATTCTATTCTTCTTCTTTTCAACAATTTTAATTGTTTTCTTCTCTATTTGTAACAATGAATCTTCTTTGGTTGTTTTAGATGTCTTCTGAAGCTGGAAGAGATGAAGGTTTGGTTGTTTGGTTGTTTTGTACTTATAATGTGGTTATAAATGTATGTTTTAGTAGTAATTGGTTCGTTATAACCGAATAACTTAATTTCGGTTTGAATTTCAGAACAGATTTGTATTGTGGTAACCGAACCAAAACCGAACACTATCCGAACCTAATAACCTGATTAGATTTTTCACTGTAATTCGGAATTTTTTTATAAATTTCAAATAACCGAAAATCTGAACAACCCGAACTGTTTAACCCAAAATATCCGAAAGCCCAGGACTAATCTATACTGGAGAATATTTTGTCAATTAGATTATGCATCTATTATAAATTCCCTTTATAATTCACTAGAAGACTCGTCCTATCTGTAAAATAAAATCTCTATAAATTAATAATATTAGTAATTTGACATTTTATTAATTATAGTGTTATATATAAATTAATAAATAGAAATTAGTTTTATTTTTATCACTTAAATTAAAGAATAATGTTAGATAATTTGGTTTAATTTTATATTTAAATTAAAAAAAAATAATTGGTTCATTTGATCTAATTTAAAATATTTGATATACTGTAAAAGGAAAAAAAATTAAGGATATAAATAATATACACAAACTCAAAGTTATAATTAATAATCCTATAGATCAATTTTTAAAGTTGATTAAAATTATCAAAATAGAAATAATACATATTTATCTTATGTGTCTAAATGAAATATTTCATTAAATTATAAAGTTTTTTATTTATTAGTATAATATTTTTAAATAATACATATTTATCTTGTGTATAAATAAAAAAATTTGATTGTATGTAAAGTTTTTTCATTAAATGATATCTCAACACCAAAAAAAATAGTTGACGTGTTAGATAGATGGAAATAAACTGTGTTATTGATTTTCAATAAGTATTGATTTTCAATAATGGATATGATTTTCAATATTTATTTTTCTTTATAACATTTTTAACATTTGCAATGATAAAAAAAAAGATAACGTATTGGAACGAATCCAACAAATATTTGCCTGGTGCTAAGATACAACATGACATTGACAAGTAGCCTTGGACTATGGGATCAGTATATTCGGTTTGGTCATTATAATCAATTTTGAAAATTGATCTATAGAATTATTATTTCCAAATTTGATTTTTTGTATATTATTTTTATAAGTGAATTAATTTTTATTAATAGTTCATTCATTTTTATCGTTAATATTTATTTTCTTTTATGTCAAATATTTTAAATTAGATGATGATCCAACTAATGTTTTCAATTTAAATGCAAATATCAAATTATCTAATATTATTATAGAATAAATGATCAAATAAATAATTTCTATAAACTAATAAATATTAGATATAATCTAATGAAAATATTTTATAAACATAAGATAAATATGTATTATTTCTAATTTAATCATTTTAATCAAATTTAAAAATTGATCTCTAAGATTATTAATTATAAATTCGAGTTTGTGTATATTATTTGCATAACTGAATTTATTTTTATTTATCGTTAGTTACTTTTCTATATCAAATATTTTAAATTAGATCAAATAATTCAACTAAGTTTTTAAATAAAACCTAATTATCCAATATTATTCTAGAATTTAAATGATAAAATAAATAATTTTATCTAAAACACTATAAATTAATAAAATATCAAAGTTCTAAAATTATTAATTTATAGAAGATTTATTATACACACATGATAAATATGTATTATTTAGGATCTGCCAAAAACTTTCTGTATTGTATTATATCAATTTTATATAATTACAAAAATACTTATCGATTATGTATATATACGTTTAATATAAGACATGAAATCCAAAAAAATTAACCAACAAAATTGGTTGTAAAACTAATCTGAATTATCATATAAGCCAAAATGTTCTATATTTCTCATTTTTTAAATTTAAATTATTCAAACCAAATCAAAACTCGATCATATACCCAAAATAAACTAATGGTATATAAATTACATATATTTATATTATGTTTATATAAATTTATTAATATAAAATTTTAAGTAATACAAATATGCAACATACCAAAAATATTTATTTAGTTATATTTGTCAAAATTATAGTATTTCTACCACATTTAATAAAAATTGAACCAATTCTATTAAAATTAACTAATTTTATTAAATTGAATAATATTTGGTTTGTTTTAACTTTAAAACTGAATTGATGTGAACCTGTAAATAGCACAAATAATAGTATAAAATTCAAGTAATTTTTACTTGAATTATCCTAGCTAAAATCAAATCAGATTTGAAACTCAAATAAGATATTTTATACCCGTTTAAGAATTTTTGAAATACAAAATATACAAAATTATATTTTTATTACTTATATGTATATATAAAGATTGAAAATAAGATTAAATAAAGTTGAAAGGTAATTCATAATTATTTTAATATATTTATTGATTTAAATTAAGAAAACTATTTAAGTAAATTTAAAATATTGTTAGTTTTAATCGTATTAATATATATATATATGTTTGGTTATATATATTAAATAAAAAATATTTGGACACAAAATTTTTAATTTATATTTTAATTATAATAGAATATTATGAAATATTTAAATTTAAAATTATAAAAATTGAAAAACAAAATGCACGGATCTATTTCTAGTTAATTATAAGTAGTTATATGATCTTTAGTTCTTTCTCGATGAAATTGATACAATTCCTCTTTTCTCACTAAGTCACACACGTCGAAAGCGAGTAGAGTAGAGTTCATCTTCTTCCATTTGCAACATTGATCTTCTCGATTCGTCATCATCATCTCTACATTTCAAAATATCATTGTCTCTCCACTTGTTCGCGATAAAGATCTAGGTATGTCTCGAATCGATACTTTTATTTTTAAAATTTAGGGGTTTTCAAATCTAACAAATTTTTCAGGTTTTTAGTATGAGATTGAACTTGTATTAAGTTTTAATTTCAAAATTCCATGGTTGGATTTTAATGAATTTCAAATATAAACTTCAAACCCTAATCAGAAATTTTTGCTTTGAAAATTTGGGGGTTTTGATTTCTAATTACATAATCTTGTTTTATATGTCTTATTTAACGAGTTTTAGGTGTTAATTTCGTACTTCTATGGTTTGATTTTGATGAATTTAAAAGATAAACTTTTAACCCTAATCTGATTTTTCAATTTTTCAAATTATGGGTTTTATTTTATATTACCTTTATATGGTTGTTTATGTGTTATTTAATAACGATTAAGTGTTAATTTTACATTTATATGTTTTGAATTTTACGGATTTGAAAGTTTAATTTTGAACCCTAATCAGTTTTTTATTTATAAATTGGGATTTCTGATTTTTTTTGTTTCATATGTGTTATATAATGAGTATTAGATGTTAGATTCAAGTTTATGTTATTTGATTTTGATGAATTTGCTATATTAACTTTTAATTTTAATCAATTTAAGTTATTCAAGTACATGGGTTCTTCTGAAGGTGATGGTGAACCACCATCAATTCTAGAGCATGCTATGCCTAGAAGGAAGAGGAAAACACAAGCAAGTTTATCTAATTCAGATTGATATGGGCCATTTACAGGAAATGAGAGATATAATTCGAAATTGAAATTTAAAGAAGGACCCGAACCGAAAGAACCGATTTTTTTATCTCGGTTAGAACGAAATTATTTTTAAAAATTGAACAACCCTAAATACCGTATAAACCGACCGATAATACCGACGCCCAGGACAATGGACAAGGACTGGAGGAGTAAATAGTTAGAATAGAAAGTTGATGTAAATTAGGGTTGAAAACTCGCGGTTTATCCTAAACACGCATTGTTATGGGGCGGGTTAGGATTCATGTTTTGATTGCCTAAAAAAATCAGGCATTGCAGGTTGACCCGTCATGATCTATGGTCTTTGATGGACAAACCCGCATGGGTTGCGGGTTAATCCACGAACTGATGGAATTATATGCTGAAAACAAAAAAGTAGGAAGAAAGTCTTCTTCATATTAGTTTTATTTTAGAAATTTTGAAAAATACATTTTGTTTTCTTTTGTTTTAATAAGTTGGAGACGTTGAAAATGTTAAATCAATTTCATATTTGAATGTTTGAAATTTTTTTGATTTAATTATGTATTTTATGAATTTTATTACTAATTTCTTTTTTATTTATGATAGATATAAAATGCATTTATTTTATTATCGATAAATTTACATTGTAAATCTTTATTTTTTTACTTATTAATTTGATTTTAAATTCCGCGGACCAACCTGCATAACCCGCAGTTATAGTGCAAGGTTAGTTAGGGTTATTAGTTTAGAACTCATGTGTTATAGCGGTTCAACCCGCTAAAACCTATAAATTAATTCAATCTATAATGTGATGAGATAAACGTGGCGGATTAACCCGTTTTAACATCCTTATTTTGACATCCGTAGTTATACGTATAAGAAACCAAATATTCTTTTTTTTTTTAATAGTAACTAAAAATAAATAAATAAATACAGAAGAGTGTTGTCAGAACTCAGAAGAAGTGGAAGAGTCAGAAACGTGGGTGCGTGCTCTTGAAGGATTTGATATTACTGTTTCTACAGTTTCTTCTGTATTTCACTTTTTCTTTATTTTTGTGTGTTTTAGGTTTCTTGTTGCTCCTCCTGCTCTGTCGTAATAATAAGGATCTCTCTTTCAACTTTTTCAGGACTATCTTGACTGCAAGTATTTTATAACCAATTTAAATTACACACACAGAGTAAATTTAAATTATACTTTGTGTGAGAGATTCAAATCGAAACCAGTAAAAAAAAAGAGAATAAGAAGTTTTGTTTCTCTCTTTCTCTCTCTCAGCCAGAGCAGAAGAAAGCTTTTGATTGGGTTGTGACTGTGTTGGCTTTTTCAGACCTGACCAAAGTTAGTCAGGGAACAGAACTAAACTCAACTCAAATACAAACCTGTCTTTTCTCATCACTCTTTTTATTTTCTTATTTCCTTTATTTTTTTTTCATTTTTATATGCCCAATATAAGAGTCAGAGTAGGTCAATTTTCTTCAATTTGTTTTACCTTCACAAAAAAGAGAATCATAATTATTTTTCCTCCGTATCTATTGAGCACTATTCTTCTCGTACCAAACTACAATCAAACAAAATTATTTGTTGGTATTATCGTAGTATTAAGAAAATATATTTACTGTTTTAACCAAAACAAAGATGAGACTATTTACTATCTACAATATATGCAGATTTTAAAGAACAATGTTCTGACAAATGACTCAACCTATCAGAAATTTTTTTTGACTATTATTTAGTTTGTAAATTTACTGATAAACTGTGACTTAAAGACAGAATTTTAGGCTATTAATCTCATGTTTATATCTCTAGTCACAAGTTTTTTTTGTCTTTTTGTTGTTGTAATAACAGTTTTCTTTCTTTTGACAAGAGACAAGTACAAACAATTTAAAAACATTGAAATGAAATTATGACTAAATTACACAAGTTATAAAATTTGATGGTAATATAACTAATGGGTGGTTTATGCACTTATGGGCCAGAAAGAAACACTCCTAAGTAAATAATAAATATGAGAATTTTGCATCACCAACTTAATTAGAAGGACAAAAGGTTAACAAATCAAATGAAGAGTCAGGTCGAAACTGAAGAAGACTTGGAAGAAGGCCATTCATCAAGGAACCTATAAACTCTCTTGCTCCGTTGCTCTTCTTCTTCTTCGTCATCTTCTCTTCGTTTCACCTCCTCTTCAAGCAACAATGGTCTCTCACGTGTCCCCAGGTCAGCACCAAGGATGAAGCAATGTCGATTTGGCTGCTTCTCCCCGTTTATGTAATCTTCCATTGGTGAGCTAGAGAAGCTTTTGATTGAACTTGAAGGTTCTAAAGAGATGAAATCATCCATATATCCACTTCTTCTTACCCTTAATGAACAAAGAAAAAAGACTCAAGCATTTGTGTTGTCTTTAGAGTAGAAACAGAGAAGGGTATGTGTACAAGACCTGGAAGACGCTAGAGAAGAGTCTAGAAAAAGATTGGTTGTAGAGGAATTAGAGAATTGAGGAGGATGAGCATGAGGAAGAGGAAGTGGCTTTCTTGAAGATGAACGGTTCTTGCCTCTATGCATATGTCTTTCACAATACTTAGAATCAGGATAAGCTTCTTTAGAACATCTCCATTTCTTACCATCAGTTCGTCTACATCTTCCAGGCTCTGCATCTATTTTTCTTCCCATTCCCATCTCATACACATTCCAACCAACTGCCAAAGTTAAAAAAGTCCTTAAACATCATCACCAAAACCCTAAACTACAATTGCTAACCCATATAATAAGAAACCATCATACAAAGCTCAAAGCAAACACGTAAAAGAAGAAAAGGTTAGCTTACAGTGTGGAGAAAGAGTAGGAGAGAAGAAGGTGGAAGGTGAAGAAGAAGAGAATAGAAAAGGTCTTTTGATGAGAAAGAGAAGATGAGGTGGAACTTGAACTCCTGCGGCTAAGTACTTGAAGACAAGATATTGATTTTCAAGCTCTTCCCATTGTGATTCTGTGAAAGGTATCCTTGTAGCCATGAAAAAAAACAGAGAGAAAGATGAAGAAGAAGTAGGGAAGAAGAGAGATTACAATTGTAAAATTGCAGTGTGTAGAGAGTAAAGAGTGTAGTAGGTATGTTTTTATTGATAAAGTGGCCATTGGTCACCTGCAGTCTGCAGAATCTCTGTGCTTCATGTCCTCTTCTCGTTTATTATTCCTTTTAAAAATAATTAGATTTCTAATACACCTTGTTTTGGTTCCATTTTTAAGCATCATTTAAGTTTTTCTTTCTTTCTTAAAACCTTAGATTTAATGCCAAGAGGCATATATAACTTGAGTTTATCTCTATCCATGATTAATTTATTATGTATTATATTCAGGAGTTTTGCAACTTTAGTTTTGTTTTAAAAAACTTTTCATAGAGAAACGAGAAAAATTGATAACCGAAAAGAGAATCTAACAAGTCATAAATCTAAGTGGCAAAAGTGGTACGTAATAGAAAATTAAGTTAAAATCGGTTCACAATATTTATCACTTGGGAGAACATTGTTAATCTAACTTACTGGTTTGTTGGTTTACTAATATTGTTCTTATGTCATATGGCACTTACATAATTCAAACTTTATAATATCGACATGAATTTGTGAAAGTTATTTTTAAAATAGTACTCATTTGTGAAAGTAAAGTTAGATTGAACCCCACAATATTTAAGAAGTTTTTTGGCATTTATTTTTTTTATCCTAAATATAGTACGTATGTAGCCAAGTGAAGGGATTTATAATTGTCTTCTTATTGTGGTTATGCGTTATAAATAAACCATAAATGATAATTCAATATAGTATTAGAGAAAGAAAAAATGCCAATTGCTCTAAGTTTTTGTTCATTTTTTTTTTAAATTGATAAATGATTTGTCTTAAATCACTTCAATCAAATAAACCATATCGTGTAATGTAACTAGCCATCCTTCGTTAGAGAGACGAGTCGTAGTCGTTTTCCCCACGCATCAACAGTTACGAAATTAAGTGTATAAGGTCCACTTGTCTTTAACAACACTTACACATAATAAATTTGTTTTGAATACAAAATATTTATGAGAAATTGTTATTAAAAAAGTTAGAAAAAGAGAAAGAGGTGGATGAGTCAGAAGGCAAATAATGAGTGAGTCTGCACACTCTGATAACTTCTGCACACTCTGCAGTCTTCCCTTTCACAGCTCTCCCTCACTCCCATACACACCCATGCCACATCTCTTTCTCTTTCTCCCTCTTCCCATTTTATTTTATTTTATTGTTGAATATTGTTTTTTTCTCCATAAATCAAAAGTAAACTATATACTTTTTGATGTTACAATTTACCTATTTTTTTACTATGCAAGTAATTTATTCAGATTCGGCCATGAGGTTAAATCCATGATGTCTTAGATAAAAACAACTTTGGGATTTACTAACTTCCGTATAAGTTTTGTCAGGAAAAGTTTAAATATTGCAAATGGTAAAAATAAACCTATATCATATTTTTAATTGATAGTAACGATACCTTTTTCTGTTAATGGGTATTCAAATTAAAACAATGGATATAAGAGCTTTTGAAATAACTATACTCTTGTTTTTGTTAATGGACAGGGTGGTTATATAAGAGATAGGTGGAGAAATTTACGTACAAATTCAAAATAATTTTATTTCAAAAGTTTACATGACATCTAATTCAGTAAAAATATGTTGTCATATAGCATCTGTCTCAACAAAAATATACTACATGGCATCTGACTCGGTAGCTTTAGTAACATTTATTATTGGTCAAAATCATATTCATAACATATAACTACATAACAAATCATCTTCTATTTTTTTAATATATTAAAATGCAATTATTATTATTATTGGAGCATCTTCCAAAACTACAATTAGAAGAGCTTAGGCCAAGTTAATACAAAACTAAATGGGGATTATGTGGTTAGCTCTCACCCTAGCCACATGACGACAACGACAACTATTGTTGTATCTTTTCCAAATTAGAAAGTTTCCAAAATTGGAAAATTCTAAATATATAAACTAAGTTTTCTGAACTAAAACAACTACAATTTTCTGAAATTAGGTCATACTAGCCGTCAATTTGAAACTTTGATTCCAGCAGGATTTTATATTAGAATCTGGATCGGCCCAGGGCTATGGAAAACTGAAATCCGGAGCTTTTTAGTGATAGGTAAATTGTCTTCTAACTTCATAAAATTCACAGGAAAATTGCTATTGAAGTTGGACAGTGACATAATCCGATAAGTAGAGATCTGTATCAGTAGAACAACAATAGAACTCTCTATACAGCTCCGAATTAGGATCCACTTATGGCTATGAATAGCTCTTGATGTCATGCCCCTCCACTTATGGCTTCTTGATTTATCCTTTCTCCCTAAATTGGTCAGATATGTTTTCTCCTTCTGGTTCCCTCTCTCTTCTTCTCATGATCTCTCCCAGTCTCTCATTACCCGGGAAGCACACAAATTAAATTAGAAGTTAAAACCCTAATATTTATTTTTATAAGCCTCTCATTAATCTATAATATTAGACTTAGCGGTCCTCTTAACTGACTTTGACCTCGTGATCTAAAATAGCTGAATTGGGAATTTTGCAGTTAACAAAGAGGTTCTGGACTTTTTACCACACGACTTATCCCCCCATGGTGAGTGTAGCCGTCGAGTAGCCCATTCACCAGGTTTTCTAATGGGCTTAAAGCGTTACACCATTTCGACTTGTAAAATTGACTGATTTAGAAATTTTCATGGTTGAGCGGAATCAATCTCTAACTTAAACCAACATGGCAACTACTTCCACAAGTGGCAACCATACCACTTGGTTATTATCCTCCTTTCTCACTTAATTTAGATCAATCACCCAACAGATTTTCTTTTGATTAAAGGATCCAAATTGGTTACCCTCAAACGCTCACCAAAAAAGTGAAGTTCACGGTGACGGTATCGTTGAGTGGAATGAAGAATTCAAAAGAGTTTGAGTATTAAACACTACAGAGACATATATGCACTGTCTAACAAAAACAAAAAGTACATATGCATTAACTTAAGTTTTAATCCTAGAAACAATATCAATAAACCAAATTTATGCCGTTGCTCATGGGGTAAATAAATGAACCTACAATAATATCATCTTCCACAAGTTATATAAAGATGACACACCCTTCAAGCAACAACAATTTATGTTCCTCATTTTTGGAACCAAAATACAAATACAAGTTGAACCACTAATAGTTAATGATTTATTTGTTATATATTCACTATCACAAGGTAATATTCTTTGTTATTTGTTGGTAATTCTAGAAACCTCTAATTTGTTATCCAAACAACCAATTTATGTTTTACTAGATTAAAACCCGTACATACGTGCAGATTAAATTTGTATATATATATTTTTTATCAATATATCATTTATAATCTGGAAACATATATTTTGATATTATTCAGTATTGGATTTTAATTAGTTTATAATATTAAAAAGATAATAACATTAATTTCATTGTAAATGAGATGGAGTGACTTAAAAAGTCTTAAAACTTATGAAAATATGTAATTTATATTATTAATTTAGTAAAGAATTTTAAATATTTAAATATTTCTTATTGTAATAATAAGTAATTTTGTGTAATACATAATAATTAAGTTATTTATGTAATGAAAAGTACAAATTTATTTGAAACTGATAGAATTAGGCCATTATATAATATACATATTTGTATTTGGCCATGGGTCATACATGGGATAAATAAACATATTTAATATTCAAATAATATGAATTATTACTTTAAACGGAATTAGTCTAATACTCGGAAACACAAAGAAATTTCTCATATTGTATATGTGAAATTACTAATGCAAGTTATATATGGATGAAAAGGTTTAAACAACTCATAGAAAATAGTTTTTATTATGAACATTTACTTTTAACTTGAAATTAGGAAAACCTTAGTCCAAATTTATACTATAAATAAAAAATAAACAGTTATTTCAAAAGTAAAGAGTGCATAACTTTTTCCAGTCTTTATTCCTCAAAGTTTTTGAAAGAAAATATTCAGATTTGTTTTTCACGTATATGAAGATGCATGATCTTTAATCCATGTGACTCTTGATTTGGACCCGCACGTACGTGCGAGAAATACTTATAAAATGTATTTGTATAAATTTTATGTACGTATAAATTTAGATTAAAACTGCATATTCGTATCATGTTTGTAAATAAGATTTGGTATATCAATCACAATCTAAATCATATAGATTCAATATTCGATTTGATATATAATTGGATTTTAATCCAGTTTATGAAATTTTGAGATAATAATACTTTTACAAATATTTTAAAACTCATGGCGGATCTGACGGTCGTATGGGGATCGAGTATTAACCAGATTAATTACGAATGTAAGTTATATATGGATGAAAGAGTTTGAATAACTCATGGAACAAGTTAGTCTTGCATTAATAACTCTCACTTCTAACTTGAATAGGACAACTATAGATCAGACTAACACTAAGAATAAAAAAAACAATTATTTCCAAAATAAAGAGTGATTAACTTTTTTCCAGCCTTTATCACTCAAGGTTTTGAAACACCTTCTTCCCTATGAACATGATATTTAGTCCTTGTAACTCTAGAATCTGCTACATAAAAGTTTAAAATAAATTTAGGAATATAAAACAAATTTTTTTAGAGTTCATAAGAAATGTCTTTAGATTACCATAATAACCTCATTAGATTGGAACAGCACATTGATGTCTTTTGTGGAAGCAGAAGAGAGCAGTCTTCTCTCAGCACTACAAATTCTTCTTCTGGAATATTTTCAGCAACATGTTAGAGAAAAAGACCGTGTAAACTTGCTGATAGATATAAAATCTTACAGTAGCTCATCTATACAACATTTTTAGTGACATATATTTTTCTAAACCAAATAATGAAAACCCCACTAAAATATACATTCTTAGTTTGAAAATATATTTATTGACAACATATAGTTTGAAAGTATGTGTTGTTAAGCTATTTATAATTATTGTCTCTGCCATCTATCCAATTTGCACAATATAAATTACGTTATGCCATCATGTTTGAAAAAAACTTACAGCTTCAGTTTATTTATATGATTTAGAAGTCGGCTATAATTTTTAAGATGCAAACCATAAAATCAAACTAATGTATTAGAAAATTAATGTTTTAATTATAGATGTTTGGTATATACTGGATTTGAAATGAATCAATATATACTTTAAATTATATTTGGCAAATACAATTACTATTGCGGTATTATATTGGAAGTACTATTTAAAATTTGGAGATTTGGTAAATGAATTAAAGATTAATAGATTTTATTTAAATAATCCTTAAAGTACGGAATTGGGATGGATTGTTATGAAAATATAATTAATTGATATAACAACAATCAGTTGGAATTGTTTTTTTTTGGGTCAAACCTAATCAATATGGCCAAGGTAAGAGTTTATATTTCCTATTTTCTGTTATGCATAATTCTTAATATACTTGTTAGGATTTTTAGAACCTAGGATTAAAAAACAAATCTCTGAAAAATGATTTGATCATCAATATCCCAAAGAGCCGTTTATCGAATCATTGTAATTGTGTATTTGTTAAAAAGTTGAGTCCACCATTAAAATATCCTCCGGAAATTAGCGAAAACAAATGATAAAAATTCGGACCTGAAATTAGAAGACAATTCCAAAGGCTTCTCTTACTATGTTAGTTTTGAGTCCTACATAACCTGGTAGTTGTCAGATTATTGAACTAAAATTTATCAAAAACCTAATTATAAATAAAAGAAATAGAGATTAAACAGAAAATTTAAACAGATAACAAAGTGAATAAAAATAAATTGACGAAGAACAAATAAACTTCAAAAAGGTTTATTTCAGAAAGGAGCAGCCATTTATGATGTTTCCGGAGAAGGATTTGTGATTATTTGAGTTAATGTGAATTGTCTTATTTATAGATACATTTAGCCGATTCCACTATTCATTAGTTTGTTAAGTCTTTGATAAGAAAGAATATTTGAATATCTAGGAGGTTTTGTTATTTAAAATATATTCGATTTAGTTATTAGTTTGAATTTTATTAGTGTTTGTTAAGAAAATATTTAAATTCAAGAATTTATATTTAATTATTTGTTTAGATTTAAATTAAAATAAATATTTAATATAGTGTTTGTTAAGAAAATATTTTCTAATTTTTAATAGCTTCCAAGATCCTCGTCTTGCCTAATATTTATTTGTCCAGAAATGCCCAAATCAGTTTTTTCTTACATTTATTTTAGTGCAATGGCATTTCACGTAATTGTTTACAAAAATGTTTATTAGTTCTTTGTACACTATCTTGTTCCTTTTCAATGTCATTTCATATAATTTTCTTAAAAATTCAATGTTTCTTTATTTTAAAGATTGAGGAAATTCTCTTTCGAGGTCTTGCAATATTTGGGGTTTAATATCAATTGACAATAACAGTTTAACACAAACCACTCAAACAATGTTATAAAATGGTACATATTCTGTTTCTATAAGCCACACTTTAATGTTAAATACCAAATTTCAATCCTAATAATTATAGCATAACACACTAAATAATATCCACATCATATTCGACACCATATACAATTAAAATTTAGATGTATAATAACCTATGCAATACTATATTTTAAATATTAATATGTAAAATAGTTAAGGATTTTTTAATTATTAAAATGTTCCTAAAAATATTAAACTTTTTTAATTTTTAAAATAAAATTACTGTTTGTTGGTGTTTTTTATTAATCATAAATTATTTTATAAGTATTTTTATCAGCAAAAACTTAAAATAAATATCTGTTATTAATAAATGTTTAGTTAAATTTTGAGTTAGGAAGTAAAATAATAATAATCGATACAAATGTATTTTTATACAACTTCTAGTTTCTCTAGAGTCAATGTTTGAACAATTACAAAGTCACGAAAATATATTTAGATTTGTTTTTGATTTAAAGAAACTAAAATTAGTTAATGATGATTATTTCGGTTGCTACAATGAGTATGAATATATTATATGCAATCTACCTTGTTAGAAAATCTATTGAATTTGAAATGATGAAGAATTATTTGTGACTACTGTTACAAGATCTATTGAATATGTTAGTTTTACTATCAATTAAAATAACTAGGTTGAAAACTAATTTAGTAAATTTGTTGGATGATTTTACGAACAAAAATGTAAAAATGAGTATGTTTCGACAATATATTTTTATCAATTTTCGTTTTTAACAATGAATTTATGAAATTAGAAATAGTTTTACTAAATAATATATTATTTTATTTATATTATTATTTATAATTTTGAATTAAATTATAAAAGAGCATATTGTTTTTTTTTTTTTGCGTGGGGAATACAAAAACATTGGATCGGCTCTGAACACGTCACACCCTACACTCTAAAATGCATATAGATGAAATAGTTTCTATTTTTATGCCTTCCATGTTTAATGTTTTGAGATACGAAAAAACAACAATACATTGTTGAAATTTTCTAATGAATTAAAATACTATTGTAGGGAAAAATATAATCCAAAACAAAAAAGCCACTTTCTTTCTTGGTGGTACTTTTAGTAAAAGAAATGACCTTTACTTGTCAACAATTAGTGAAGGCCAACGCCATACTTTTCTTCCCATTTTAGATTGGTTAATATTGATGAATATATATGAAAAGGATTGATGTAATATGAATTCTTGGAAAATATATAAAAGGTAAATCTTTCGGAATTGTAGTTGAAGAAAAAAGATTTTCATCTTTTTAATTTAATTTAAATAAAATATATTATATTATTCCAGTGAAGATTTTTTTTTTCTTATAATGATTTTTTATGTAATGGCATTTCAATGTAATTTCTTTAGAATTTTGAGGTTATTTTACTAAATGTGATTCCCATTTACTAGTATAGATTTTAGATATCTCTCTTTGAAATGTGCATGTTTTGGATTGGTGTATCTCTTATCTCTTACCTTAATAAGGTAAACGATATCTAAACCAAGAAACCGATTTAGATCATTCTATCTCATAACTGAAATTAAATCTTTTCGTCTATAGTCAGTTATGTTTCATTTACTTGTATCCTGTAGATTAATTTTCAATTAAAATTTTCAATATAAATCAATAGCTTTTGTTGAGTCGATAGACATCTATTCAGTTCCTAAGAAGGAAAAGAAAAAATAAAGGTTGAAAGTGGAGTGGTAATAGAGACGAGGAGCAAAGCAAAAACTTATAATGGTTACATCATAATCATATATTATAGTTGACAATTCATACAAAGCAAAGTACATTACAACAGTACAAATACAAATGTCAGATTCGAAGAAATATTGTCCCACACATTGATCTATGAGTGATAACAGATTTCCATTTGCCCTCCATAGTCCACCATTGATGTATCAGTCCTTGTGTTTCAACTGCGACAACATCCTTTTGAATGATGATGATAATGATATCTGTGCTGATTGAAATCTCCCACCAACTCTGCCTCTAGTGAATATCTGACCGCCGTTGCACCATACAAGCAAGTATTCATATTCCAGGTTTTATGTGAATATATATGATGCATGCGTTTATTGTTTTATTAACAGGCATGAGTATTAGGTTTGGATAAACCAAATAACTTAATAGGAACTGAATTAAAAAGAAAATTGAAAAGCAAATCAATTATTCATATAGTTTGAATATTTTTAAGTTATATACAAAAACTTATAATTAGAGAAACTGAAAATGTAAAACCCAATCTGAAATTTAGTCCTTTTAATTAAAATATATAGTTGATTAAAACCATTAAAAAACACAATATTGCCGCCAGATATAACATCATATGAAATCGATTTGGATTGAATCCTAAAATAGTTATGGCTAGATTTTAAAATAACATTCACATAAAACTCTACAAAACTAATATGTAAAAAAACAATGTAAACACCAAAATGTGACACAAACTAGACAAAGGATCCTTGAGTATTTTATGAAGAAGCAAACACCAAAATGTGACACAAATTAGACAAAAGGATTCTTGAGTATTATATGAAGAAGAAAAGGTATAACATGAATAAAGAGAGTCTATTAAGATAGCCAAGGAGACTGCTTGAAACTTAAACCCACAAGATTCAATGGCCTTGTTAAAACAATGCATGAGATTGAATCATTGAGAAGAATTGGATGCATACAGTGTTCAAAAAGCGGTCTAGCGGCCGCCTAGACGTTAGATCCTTTTACCCGCCTGAATTGCCGCCTAACCCGCTTAATTTTTTTTTAAAATAAGTTATATTATACGAAGAGGTAGATTAAATGAAATATACGATTATTAATCAAACTAAAAACTCATTAGAAGGGTTATACAGACTACGCTATTCTTAAAAATAATTTGATATCTATATTTTATATAAAAATTAAAATGATGTCATTTAAAAAATAAACTTAAAATTACAAAATATTCCAATTTTAAGGTTTTATAATTTTTTAAGTATTCAATTTTATAATTTCATTATGTTATATTATATTTCTAATATAATTTTAAACATTGTTAATATATATATGTTTAAATGTAGAGTTTTACTCTACAACTACCTAAACCGGCTTAAACCGCCTAAAATCGCCAAAGGTACGACTAGGCGTTCTAGGCGCTAGGAGAAGATCGCCGTCCGACTAGCGCCTAAAACTTTCTTGAACATTGGATGCAGGCAAAACATCCTTGGCTACTGGATATCAACTATTTTCTTCATTTAAAACCTATTTTCTCTCTTATCAGTCTTTTAATTATCTCTCACAATTTGGTCTCTGTTCCCCATTTGCTCTCATTTTATAGCATTTCAGCGAATAAGTGTTGTTCTCGAGTAAACTTTTTCTTTTGTAAATATTTTTATTTTATATTTACTCACTTAGTTTACTTCATTTTAATTAGTTTATTACTTTATCTAATAAACGAACAACTTTTATGCACCATGATCAGAATATATCATTTTAAAAAGTATTGTGTTATCTTTTGTTGGTTTTATTAACAATTTTTTTCGTGTCTCGAGGATGGAGGAGTTTTGATGTTTGGTGACCAATCATCAAATTCGAAACTAAGCAATGATAACTAGATACATAGACATGCATGAGCCTGAGAGGATGTGTTTTTGGTTCAGTTTTGATAAGTTTTTGACTAATTAATTAATTTACAGTACATTGTTTGGTTATGAAAAAGGTTTGACAACTCTATTGAGTATTGGATGTTACCGAATCTATCCACCCACTCATAAATAATAAAATTACATACAATATACTTGTCAGCCAGTCATGGACTAATTTTCAATTCATCACTGAAATTGGGCCAAAATGCTAAATACCCAAATTTAGATATTCAATTACCCCACTCGACGGTTCCTTTTAAAAGTCCCACATTGATCATTCCAAATTCGATTGCTCTAACAAGACACATATAAAAATAAGTTTGGACCTTTCGTTCAAATCATACCTTTCTCGCCCTTTTGGCTAAGATTTGTTCTTATCAGTTTAATATCTGATATGGTCAAAAAATATATCTGATATGATCCACTTGATATTAACTCTCTTTTTTTTATGGGGGAGGGTTCACCAAGTCAGCTTACTTACTGGGATCTCATATGACTCCCTTGTCTTGTACTCCTTCGAGGACTAGGTACATCTCAACCTTAACCTAGGCACAAATATCCGTATCTGGCGGATATCCAGGTATATATCCAGATTTTGATCAGGAAAATGGATATCCGATAAAAACAGATATGGATATGGATATTAATTTTCTTGATACATAGATGAATAGGAAGATTGATATTTTTTAGAAACGGATATGCTTATCCGACTCAATTTTTTTGGGCCTTTTAAATATAGTCTATATTTCTTCATTTAAAATAAAATCTATTTTTATACCCAAATTTTGGTTTTGAAATTATGAATTTCATAATTATCATAACATTGTTTTTCATTTTTTAGTTTTTAACTAGCCGTATACTGATATCCAATTTTTCCTAGGGATATCAGAGTTTAAAAATACAAGTACAGATAATAAAATACTGGATATGATAGATATGGATACATATATCCAGAGTTTTACTGTGTGCAGTCTTATTGTAAAATATTAGAAATACTCAAAACAGTACAAATACAAATTTCAGCTTCAAAGAGACATTCTGGATCAGTTGTTTTCAAAGAGCTCCATGGCGATCACTTCCACAAAGCAGCATAACTTTTTTCCGAAGTTCCATCAACAAGCTAGTCAATCCTGCAGATTCACGGAACTTCAGAGACAAGTTTGGCTGCTTTGAGGAGGATATCATTGTGGAACTCTTCGAAATTGATCCAAAATGTTTCTTCGAATCTGCCATTTGTATTTTTTCGGTTTTGAGTTTTTCTTTATTTTATTAATATCAGTAAATAAATATGCTAAACACTAATTGAAGTAAATTACTATTACATTAAAGGAAAACTATATTAAATATATTTTAGCTAATAAAGGTTGAAAGTAGAGTGGTAACAAAGACAGGAAGCAAATAAAATACTTTTAATGGTTACATCATAATCATATATCATAGTTAACAATTCATAATTGGATTTATACATTTCAAATATATATATATATATATATACTAAAATGTAGATTATTCATAATGAATTTCATTACTGAAAATATAAAATATAATGAAATATTAGATTAGTTGCCAAAGAAAAAACGAGAATTTGGATACGATTTGAATTCAAAATCTTACTTAAATGGGTTAGTTACACGTGGAGGATTTTGTAGTGTTTTATTTTTGCTTAAATGGGTGAGTCTCATCACACTATAAAAGCAAAGTATGTACAGTCCCTTCTCATTATAAAATATATAAAAAACTTGAAACCAAAGATAAACAAATGGCAGATTTGAAGAAACATTCTGGATCGGTTTTCAAAGAGCTCCACAATGATCTCCTCCGCGAAGCATAAGAACTTGTCTCCAAAGTTCCAGAAAAAGAATCGCCATTTTTTGTCAGTCCTCCTGTTGGCTCCAAATCGGAGGGATCTGCCCATGATCTTTCGTCTCCAACTCCACGTGGATGGTGGAATGATGCTCTGCAAATTCAAATTATGAAGCCGGATTTGACAGCTTTCTGCGACCAGCTGATGTGTCTGAAGAACAGTCTTGAAGCTAGATTGCGAGATGAAGGTTCTCCTGAGGATCTTGACAACTAGGAAGCTGAAATCAAACCAAAGATGGATTCATTTTTAACTGTTGTTTTCTTGTTTTTATTCTATGTTATTTTAAATACTGTGAGGTTGTCCTAAATCATCTTTGTTAGTCCTTATCGTATTAAGATTTTTGTGTTTTCGTTTCCAGAAATATATACCAATGAATCTTTTTATTTTTAGTTTCACCTGAAGTTACATGCATAAGAGTTAAGATCCTCAAGGCTAAAATAGAGAAATAGGAATAACAATTTTTTGCATGTGAATCTCTTAATATCATATTTCTCGCTGGACAACAATAGTTCTTTTAAAACAAGGTTACTATCGGATTCCACAGTGTTTTTTGGGCAACACCCTTCTCAATAAGCTTCTATTGTTTCCTTCACAAAGTACCATTCTTTATCAATAAGCTCCACAGCTCCTGATCTTGACAGAGTCACGAGAACCAACACAATCATCAAGGTGTTCCCATAATTCTAGATTAAGGTTTTCACCTGTATGTTCCTTGTACGGTGTTGGCTGGATCACTAGATATGATGAATTGCCAATATTGTTCATTCGGGTCATTAAAACTTAAACAAGCCTCATCCTCAATGGAAACAGAAGGATTAGCGCTTACATGGTCTTCAGATTTATTGGTGTTGAGGTTATTATAATTTCATGATAGAAGGAGATGGTAAACAACTGCTTGATATTCTTCAAGAACGATCATCTAATATCATTATGGAGAATATAATTGAAGAGATTTGAAGTTGGACAAATCATTTGAGGAAATGGAGTTCATGTTAGCCCATGATTGTAATAGGATAGCTGATTATCTAGTTAAATTGGTTCACAACTAATTATTTACTTCACAAACATTCACTAATCATCCTTATTGTTTGAGAGATCAATTATTGAGGATTATTTAAATAATTTCTAATCAATAACAAGAGACATAAAAAACCAATCTATGTTTACAAAGAATTTGAGTAATTCGTCTATTGCCCATTTCTTCACCGTTTTAATGTTAGTTTATCTTCTTTTAAAAATCGTTGAGTTTAATTTTTGATTTGATGTGTCGTTTTGCTTTTAACAAATGACCTATGGTCTGTATAAAGATTACTTCTGCTTAGGTTCTCTTTAATTTAACCTCCAATATTAAAATTGGTGATTTTGACTCATACTAGAGATATTATATGGAACATATATAACTTTAGTATTGGTCTTGATTGGGAAACTGAAGATTTGATATGTATTTTTGTGTTCTTCGGATTTTTTTATGTAAAAGTAAACCATTTGTTTTAAAAAATGTAGGGACTGAAACAAGGATTGAAGGAAAAAGTTCATAGCGATGAAAGAAGATAATGTTCAAGTGAGAAACTGTTTAAAGATTGGTGGCTCTTTATCATAAACAAATTTCAAGTGCGTTACTAGGCCAGCCTGACCCAAGCCCGTTTTGAGGCTGCCTGTATTGGCTCCGTTTTAAAGAAAATAAAAAAACACCAACAGTATGCGCCAGATAATATCTGTGGGTTTCGGGTATATTCGTGGACATCCGAATTGTTTTTGTTTGTGTGTTTTTGTTTATTTAAAAAATATTTACATAAACAAAAATTTAGAAATTTTGAACCATAAATTTGTTCTTCCCTCTAATGAATTTGTTAATTAGCCAAAATAATATTAATAATATTGATAATATTTTATTATCCCCTTCAATATCTGTATATAGATAGCCGAGATTCCAAACCTCTTGTAGAGCCCATAGGAAAACTGTGCATTCTGCTTCTTCTACTGTGAAACATCCTTGGAACATTCCCATTGCACATTGTTGAAAGAGGCCATTATGATTTCAAACACAGCAAGAAAATCTACCTACAAACTGATGGTATTTCCGAAGGATTACAATGATTTGACACCATCGGAAATCTGTCAAACAATTCTGACAATTTCTGATGGAAATCTGATAGAATGGACATATTCGACAGAAGGATGAGAATCCATTGAAAATCCGTTGGTTTTGGTGAGTATTTTTACAAACAAAATTCAGATCTTAAACTAGCCATTGTTCTTCATAAAAATACTCATCAAAACCAATGGATTTCTGATGGATTCTCATCCTTCTGTTAGAAAACTATTATAAAACTTGTACGTTAATATAGCCATTTTATAGTCATTTTTCTTTTGTCATTTCCAAAATATTTCTGATGGCTTTTTGATGGCTGTCAATTCTATATATTTGTAGCTATTTTCCTTCATTCAATCACAATACAACTCATTAGATTACATACCAAAGAAAAAATGTTATCTGTCAATTATTTTCGTTTGTGGATGGACGAACCATCGATGGATCCAGATTCAAACTTATTGAAAGATGAGTATTCACCAGGTATATGCAAGTTTATAGAATTGAACATAAATCAAGGAAGAGCAAAAATGTGGTAAGATAAAATGTCCTTGTTTTCTTTGTTAGAATTCACATAATGTTATGGTTGAGTTAGTGTGGCATCACTTGTATAGTAATGGGTTTATTCTGGGATATAAAATCGACTACACGGAATCTAATCATGATCATGATAGTACTAGTGAACCATATGTTAGGGATAGTTTAGAAGATAGAAAAAACTAGATGTAGGTGTAGGTACGATTGATATGGTGAATGATGGGTTTAGAGAAAACTTGCAATCGGGTGGTGATGATGGATATAAGATTGAAGAACCAAATTTAGAGGCACAAAAGTTTTTTGATATGTTAGATACAGCGAAGCAACCACTTTATAGCGGTTGTGGAGTGGATCATTCATCTTTAACATCTGCCAGTAGAATGATGACTATTAAGACAGATTATAATCTGGCGGAGGAATTTGTAGATACAATAGTGGATTTTGTGAAAGATATTTTGCTTGAGGATAATTTTCACCGGCATCATACTACCAGCTTCAGAAACTTGTAGCTGGTATTGGTTTACCATATAAGATGATAGATGTCTGCATTTATAATTGTCTGATTTATTGGATAGAGATGAAAACAGCAAAAGTTATCAAGTTTGTCATAAACCGTGGTTTCAGGATACTAGGAGGAGAGCAATAATTCCATTTAAATGGATATAGTATTTACCATTTACGGATAGGTTGAAGAGATTATATCAATCTCATCAAACCGTATAGGCAATGCGATGGCATGGGGAGTATCGTGAAGATGGTTATATCACACATCCTTCAGATGCAGAAATGTAGAAACATTCTTCAGACAATGTATCTGGATTTTGCATATGTGCGATAGAATGTATATTCAGGGTTATGTACAGAAGGTTTCAACCCATTTGGAAAACATGGAAGACAATATTATCTGTGGCCCATAATTGTAACACCATACAATTTTCCTTCATCTTTGTGTATGCATAGAGAGTTTTGTTTATCTCCATTCTTGTGCCTGGTCCAGAGCATCCAAAAAGGTCACTGGATGTATTCCTTCAGCCATTGATTTATGAGTTACAAATGCTATGGGAGCATGAAGTTAAAGCGTTTGATGTTTCAATGCAGCATAATTTTAAGATGTGTGTGGTTCTTATGGGGACCATAAGTGATACGCTCCAGGAACGTTAGCTTCAGAATCAGGCTTAGTCGGAATGAGACCGGGTTGGAATCGGTCGTACGGGTACCGGTACGGTATCTCGGCTGGGGGTGAGGGCCGCGGTATGGGTCCTTTGGTGGTACAGACTTAATGCCGGCACGGTATTGGGCAATATCGATGCGAGGTTTGGCGGGAGTTGAGCGGTAGAATGGTTAGATAGAAACGAAGATAGAGATGAAGGGAGATGAAAGGCGATTGATGGTGGGAGGGTGGAACGAAGTGATAATGGAAAGATGGAAAAGTAACAATAGATCGAAACCCGGCCACACGGTGTTTAGACAACGCCGTGATACGACTGATCGAAGTCCGAGCTGAGCTTCAAGGACAACGATGTTTAAACTACTTGAGATTCGAGAGCAAGCTTCAAGCTAAATGCATTCATTCAAATCTGATTTCAAAGTCGAGGTTACATGCCTTTATATAGGCGGAAGAATTAGGACAACAAACCCTTACAAAGGAGCAGCGTGTCCTTGGGTGTTTTACATACCCGTAAATTAGTAACTTAAGTTCTTTAGTAAAGTGGTAAAAACATGAAAAAAGAAAGGGATAGGGATTAGGACCGAGGGACCACCACACGAACCATGGATGGGCAAGGTGATGATCGGTTCGGTCTCAATGCATCCGGATCGTGAACCTCGTTAAAAACCTTGATGGGAAAACCTCTTAGGGATAAAACCCAGTCAAGGGAAAAAGAGTGTTCCTTTCCCAAACGACTTTAGTGGGATGTTTTCACCGTATCAAGGTGAAAACGCTAAGGACTTGGTGTTGAGATAGATGCTCTTTCAAGTGATAGAATAATCAAAAAGAATTCAAACTCAAAGAAAGGAGGGAAAAGGAAACTAGTTAAAGAAGAACTAGAAGGAAAAGGAAGCTGTTGGATATCAACTAAACAAGCTAACTAGGAAGCAAGAAGGTATGGGTAAAGGTATGGGCGCAGCATGGGTGAAGTATGGGCGCTGGTGACTGTTGAGACACTGTTGGAGTAGTTTGGCTTCTCATCTCCCATGCTTCTCCTTCCTTGCACGCCTCTCTTGTTATATGATTCTCCTTTCTTCTTCTCTTATGTGAAAAGTCTATATAAACTCATATAAACCTCTTGTAAATGTAGAGAAAGTGAATAAGAGAATAAGAACACAAGAAATTTCAGAAACTCTCTTTCTCTCTTATCTCGCCATTCTCCTCCATTCTCCTTCATTTTCTATCATCTCCTAACTTAAATTTCTACATGGTATCAGAGCAGGTTGAGTGTTCAAGCGCTTAACCTCTTTTAATTCTTCTAACACTCTACAAATCTTCTAATCTATAACAATACACTTCCTTAGTTCTATTCACTCTGAGATTAATATCCTTGAGATCATAGGATCTTCAAGTTGTGAAAGGACTAAGATTGTGTATTATTACTAGAAAATGGAGACTAATAGAGTAACAATCTCAGTTATGCTCAAAGGAAACAACTATATTCTTTGGGAAAAAACCACTAAAACCATCCTTAGAGGCCAAGGACTTTGGCGGTATGTTGAGCCAAAGGAGGGAACGGAAGTTATTGTGAGAAATGAGAAGGAGGAAGCTAAGGAAGAGCAAGAAGAACAATACACTCTTTCTTTACTTCAAAGCTCATTAGAACCAAACATCTTGGCGGCATACTCATATGCGGATACTGCCAAGGAGTTATGGGATATACTCAAGGGAGTATATGGAAACATCTCAAATATATCAAGAATATTTGAGGTGAAGAGGGCGTTGAATGAGCTTCAACAAGAGGAGAAGCCATTCAAGGAAATGTTTGGAGAATATAGAAGCTTGTGGGCTGAGTTGGAGATTTTGAGGCCACAAACTCTAAACTCCAAGGAATTAGATGAAAGGCGTGACCAAGATCAAGTGTTTGGACTTCTCTTGGCACTCAATACATCTTACACGGACCTCATTAAACACATACTAAGATTTGAGAAACTGCCAAGTCTAGCGGTAGTATGTGGGATGATACAAAGAGAGGAGGGGTCAAGAGACCTATTTCGTGCGCCAAGCGAAGCTGCACAGTTTGCAAAGAGGAACCTCACATTTAGAGACAAGAGGATGTTGGAATGTGAGTATTGCAAGATAAAGGGACATGCAAAGGAGAAATGTTGGATTCTCCATCCGCATTTGAGGCCTAAGCAAATAAAGGAGAGTGAAGATGGGCATAAAGCTTTCATGGGAGTGGTACAAAAGGTTGAGGATACTGTTAAAAGATCCGAGTTTGAAATTCTCATCAAGAGCTTAGCTAAATTGAGAGAATCTGGTAAAAGTTTTCTTAGCTCTAAAGGCGCCATAAGGAAGGGTGAAGTTATTGTGGATTCAGGAGCCTCTCATCACATGATCAAGGACCAAGACATGCTAAAAAACCTTGAGCCTTATCATGGAAATGTACAAGTAGCCAATGGATGCTCAGTCCCGATTGAAGGTGTAGGAGAACTAGAACTTTTCAACAAAGAGACTAAAGCATTGTACATGCCTAGCTTCTCATCTAACCTCCTATCAGTCCATAAAGCTACAAAAGATATGGGTTGTGTGGCATTGTTTGGGAGTGACTTTGTTGAATTTCAAGATCCTAAGTCAAAACATGTACTTGGGAAAGGGAAAGTGGAAGATGGGATTTACCTCTTGAATGTCAATAAACAAGAGGAGTCGGCTCGCGGAATGAAAGCAAATATGGAAGTTCTTGATAAAAAGAAGATTGGAGATAGCCCATTATGGCATGAGAGGTTAGGACACCCAAGCTCAGCCATTCTAAAAAAGGCCTTACCCAATCTTATTCAAGAAGAAGTAGTATGTGAAGCTTGTGTGCTAGGGAAGCATTGTAGACAAGTTTTTCCGAGTTCATCTACAACTTGTGATGAAGTCTTTGGCATGGTGCACTCAGATGTATGGACTGCTCCATGCAACTCTCGTGACCAATACAAGTATTTTGTATCATTCATTGATGATAAGTCAAGATATACATGGATAACTCTTCTACCTTCCAAAGATCAAGTCTATGAGGCATTCATAAACTTCATGCACTATGTCACTACCCAATTCAAAGCAACAATCAAAGTCTTGAGAAGTGACAATGGAGGAGAGTATGTGAGTAATCGATTCAAGTCATTACTCAACCAACATGGCATTGTCCATCAAACATCATGCGCATACACTCCACAACAAAACGGTGTAGCTGAGAGGAAAAATAGGCATCTAATGGAAGTAGCAAAAACTATCATGATTGCCAAAGATGTACCCAAATTTCATTGGGGAGATGCGGTGATGACTTCAAACTACTTGATAAACCGACTTCCAACCAAGAACTTGGAAGAAAGGTCACCGTTTGAAGTGTTGTACAAGAAGAAGCCGAGCTTACATCATCTCAAGGCGTTTGGATGTAAGTGCTTTATGTTTCTACAAGAGGGTCAAAGAAACAAGCTTGAACCTAGAAGCATGAAGTGTGTTTTCATTGGATACTCACCAACTCAAAAAGGATACAAGGTCTACAATCCAGAGACAAGAAGGGTCCATGTGTCTAGAGAGGTGAAGTTCAATGAAAAAGAAAGCTTCTATGGAACTAAGAATCAGGATACCCTTGGAGGTATGGTCTCATCGTCTTTGGATTGGATGCTGTTCAATGAAGCGCCAATAACAAGGGATGATATACAAGGAGAAAGCGCATCATCTGAGAACATCATGGAAGGTGAAGATGCAGTTGATACACATATTGAACCAGATCATGATCCTGCTGAAGAAGAAGCGGATGTTGACGGAGAAGAACCTGAGCCAATCATAACTCTAAGAAGAAGTACAAGACAGAGGCGACAACGTGTTTACTATGGTTACAACAACTCTGCCATGCTCCAAGGAGAGTCTAGTGCGAGTAATCTTCCTTGTGTGATAAGAGAATGTCCTGAGCGTACGGCGAGCTTAGATCTCGATCCTATTGGCGACAGCACTCTCTTATCACAAGGAGGAGATAACACTCAAACTAGCACTATCACATATCCCATTGAGCATTTTTGCTCGTTGGCATCATTACCTATGGAGCATAAAGCTTTTCTTGGAAAAATCAGCAAAGAATCCATACCTAACTCATATGAAGAAGCGTGTGAGAGTGGAGTATGGGTAAAAGCCATGGAAGAGGAAATGAAGTCCATGGAAAGGAATCATACTTGGTACTTAACTGATTTACCAAGGGATAAGAAGCCAGTTGGGTGTAGATGGGTGTATACAATCAAATACACAAGTGATGGGAGGATAGAAAGATACAAGGCAAGGTTGGTAGCAAAAGGGTATACTCAAATCTATGGGGAAGATTATACCGAGACATTTGCTCCGGTTGCTAAGCTCCACTCCATCAGAATCCTAATCTCGGTGGCAGTAAACTTGAAGTGGGATCTATGGCAGATGGATGTCAAGAACGCCTTCTTGCAAGGGGATTTGGAAGAGGAAGTGTATATGGATCCACCCCAAGGATATCATAAGGAAGACAACAAAGTTTGTAGATTGAAGAAAGCAATCTATGGGCTAAAACAATCTCCAAGAGCATGGTACCAAAGGCTAAGCGCTTGTCTTATGGAGAGGGGGTTCATAAGATCTGAAGCGGATCATACTTTGTTTACAAAACAGAGTGAAGGAGGAATGATTGCAGTCCTAATATATGTTGATGATCTAATTATCACAGGGAGTGACAAAGAAGGGGTTGATCAAACTAAGAAAATCTTGAAGGACGCCTTTGATATAAAAGACTTGGGGGAGCTTAAGTACTTCCTAGGAATTGAGATGACACGGTTTGAAGATGGAATGTTTATCTCTCAAAGGAAATATGTGCTTGATCTCTTGGAGGAAACCGGAAAGCTAGGATCCAAACCAGCTAAAACTCCAATAGAAGAAGGTTATCAAGATAGTCCTGAGGGGGAGCCTTTGGAGAACATTAAGAGATATCAAAGGATGGTGGGCAAACTAATCTATCTTACTATCACAAGGCCGGACATTTGCTTTGCAGTAAACCGTGTAAGCCAACATATGCAAAAGCCAACCACACAGCATTGGAACATGATTGAGAGGCTGCTAAGATATCTAAAAAACAACCCCGGAAAAGGCATATGGATGAAGGCTAATGGAAACACAAAGGTTCAAGGATATTGCGATGCAGATTGGGCCGGAGATAAGAAAGATAGGAAGTCCACATCCGGCTTTTGTACCTTTCTAGGAGGCAATCTAGTGACTTGGAGGAGTAAAAAGCAGAAGGTCATAGCCTTATCTAGTGCTGAAGCCGAGTATAGGGCTATGAAGGAAGTAACAAAAGAGCTTATTTGGGTAAAGGCATTCCTAGAGGATCTTGGAATACATGAAACTGAAGAAATGTTGTTGTATTGTGATAATCAAGCTGCAATACATATAGCATCCAATCCGGTATTCCATGAAAGGACTAAGCATATAGAGGTGGATTGTCACTTTGTGAGGGGAAAGATTCAAGAAGGAATCATTAAACCTGCCTTTGTAACAAGTGAGAACCAACTAGCTGATATCTTCACCAAAGCAACCTCATATGTCACTTGTGATCGCATCCATAGCAAGATCGGTCTAAAGGACCTTCACCGACCAATCTTGAGGGGGAGTGTTGAGATAGATGCTCTTTCAAGTGATAGAATAATCAAAAAGAATTCAAACTCAAAGAAAGGAGGGAAAAGGAAACTAGTTAAAGAAGAACTAGAAGGAAAAGGAAGCTGTTGGATATCAACTAAACAAGCTAACTAGGAAGCAAGAAGGTATGGGTAAAGGTATGGGCGCAGCATGGGTGAAGTATGGGCGCTGGTGACTGTTGAGACACTGTTGGAGTAGTTTGGCTTCTCATCTCCCATGCTTCTCCTTCCTTGCACGCCTCTCTTGTTATATGATTCTCCTTTCTTCTTCTCTTATGTGAAAAGTCTATATAAACTCATATAAACCTCTTGTAAATGTAGAGAAAGTGAATAAGAGAATAAGAACACAAGAAATTTCAGAAACTCTCTTTCTCTCTTATCTCGCCATTCTCCTCCATTCTCCTTCATTTTCTATCATCTCCTAACTTAAATTTCTACACTTGGTCCTTGACGCTTGCCGATGTTGCCAGCTTGTGTTGTTGCCATGTGCATTTCTTTAAGCCTTGGGCAGTCACTAAGTTCATCCTTGTTTGGTACGGTCTCGAGTGCTCGCGGTCAATGACGGAAACCGGCATATCAGGCAATGCCCCTTGGCTTCCGTCCGTGTCTGTCTCGGTGTCGTCCGGCTGGCTATCCTCTGGATCGGATGTGGCTTGGGTCTCATCATGCCCTCCCTCTTGAAGATGTTTTGTCCTCAAAACTTGATCACCTGCATCAAAACGGGACAAATCAGCAATATTGAAAGTGGTGGACATGTTGCCTTTACCTGGAATGTCGATCCGGTATGCATTGTTGTTAATGCGTTCTAGAACTTGGAAAGGGCCATCTCCTCGTGGTTGTAGCTTTGTCTGTCGGGTTTTGTTGAACCATTCAGTTCGGGTGTGTAGCCAGACCCACTCTCCTGGGTGTAGTATCATAGGTTGCCTCCCTCGGTCCGCTTTCTGCTTGTACTGCGCCGTCTTCTTGAGGATTCGGTTGCGGACCCTTTCATGGAGCTTACGGACATATTCAGCCTTGTCAACCCCATTTTTGATCTTCCATTCGTTCAGGGGCAATGGGACCATGTCGAGCGGTGTACGCGGATTAAAGCCGTAGCATATCTCAAATGGGGAGAGGCCGGTGGTTGAGTGAGTCACCCGGTTGTAGGCAAATTCCACATATGGTAGGCTTTGGAGCCAATTGGCTTTGTTGGAGTCGACGGCCATTCTGAGTATAGCTCCCAAGGTTCGATTAACAACTTCAGTCTGTCCATAGGGTGCGCGGCCATGGAGAAAAGAAGTTTGGTTCCCATACGTTTCCACAGGGTTCTCCAGAAATGGCTGAGGAACTTTGGGTCTCGGTCAGAGACAATGGTTTGCGGTAGGCCATGAAGTTTTACAACGTCCCGGAAGAACATGTCGGCAATGGCCATAGCATTCCATGCCTTGGAACATGGCATAAAATGGGTCATTTTGGAAAAACGGTCGACCACTACCATTACCGAGTCCTTTCGTTCGATTGGAGGCAATCCTAGAAGGAAATCCATGGATAGGTCGACCCATGGGGAGGTTGGGATGGGCAGGGGCATGTATAGTCCGTACGGGTGGGACTTGGTCTTGGCGCGCCTGCAGGTTAAGCATCTTGCACAGAAGACTTCGACCATACTTCTCATCCTAGGCCAATAGAAGTGACTCCTCAGCATGTCCAAGGTCTTGTGCGCTCCAAAATGTCCCACCAAACCGCCACTGTGGACTTCTTGAATGAGAAGCTCCCGAATAGATCCCTCCGGTATGCATAACCGTTTGCCTTTAAAAAGGAACCCATCGTGGATATGGAACTCCTTGAAGGACTCCTTTCCATGTTAAGTATAGGGCACCTTTAGGCCAGGATCATCTTGGTACCGGTCCTTAAGATGGCCGAAGCCAAGAACCTTGGCCTCAACAGTTGTGATGAGGGTGTGACGACGGGACATGGCATCGGCCACCACGTTTTCTTTTCTCTTCTTATATTTGATGACATAGGGAAACATCTCGATGAACTCGAGCCACTTGGCGTGCCGCTTCTTCAGGTTGGTTTATCCCCGGAGATGCTTCAAGGTCTCATGATCCGAATGGATCACACACTCCTTGGAGAGGAGGTAGTGTTGCCAGGTTTCAAGGGCTCGTACCAACGCATAGAGCTCTTTATCGTAGGTGGGATAGTTGAGCGCAGCTCCACTGAGCTTCTCACTGAAGTAGGCGACGGGACACACTCCTTGTGTTAGTACAGCTCCAATTCCTATACCGGATGCATCAGACTCGATTTCAAAGGTTTTGCTGAAGTCGGGCAAGGCTAGCAATGGTGCTTGAGTGAGCCGATCCTTAATCTCTTGGAAGGCCTTCTCTTGGGATTTCCCCTATATAAACCCGGAAGACTTCTTAACCAAAGCTGTTAAGGGGGCGGCAATGGAGCTAAAGTCCCGAACGAAACGCCGGTAGAAGCCGGCCAGACCATGGAAACTTCGGACTTGGCTGATATTGGTAGGGGTTGGCCATTCTTGGATGGACCTGATCTTCTCTTGGTCAACTTTCAGGCCATGACCACTGTGGAAAAAACCCAAGAAGATAAGTTCTCGAGCGCCGAAGGTGCATTTGGCCATGTTGGCGTAAAGCTCTTCTTGTTGCAGGGTTCGTAGGACCGTGTCTAGGTGGGAAGCGTGTTCGGTGAGGCCCTTGCTGTAGAGAAGGATGTCGTTGAAATAGACGACCACGAACTTGTTGAAGAATGCTCGGAGGGTGTGATTCATTAGTCGCATGAAGGTGGAAGGGGCATTGGACAGGCCGAACGGCATGACTAGCCACTCATACAGCCCTTGCTTGGTCTTGAAGGCGGTCTTCCATTCGTCACCTTCTCTCATTCGGACTTGATGGTAACCGCTTTTGAGGTCGATCTTGGAGAAAATGGACGCGCCACTAAGTTCGTCCAACATATCATCAAAACGGGGAATTGGATGCCGGTACTTGACCGTAATATTGTTGATGGGCCGGCAGTCCACGCACATCCTCCAGCTGTCGTCCTTCTTGGGGACCAATAGGACTGGTACGGCGCATGGACTGAGGCTTTCCCGGACGTATCCTTTGGACAAGAGGTCGGAAACCTGTCGCTCTAGTTCTTTGGCCTCCTCCGGGTTGACGCGGTAAGCAGGACGGTTAGGCAGGGAGGCTCCGGGAATAAAGTCGATCCTGTGTTCAATGCCCCGGAGGGGTGGAAGTCCGTGTGGGATTTCTTCAGGGAAGACGGACGAATACTTCTGGAGGATCCTTTGGAGCTCATCCGGGATTGGGTCTTCCCTGGCACCTGTACTTAACACATCTTTGTAAATCATTAGCACAACTCGGCAATCATTGCCTATGTTTTTACAAGTATCCCTAATGGATATAAGGAAGTTAGGTCGGGAAGATGTGGTTTTAGACAAACGAGACTGGAGTTCATGCACTTGAACGGGTGATAAAGGGGCTAGGTTAACACACTTAGATTCTTGTACAAACGAGTAGAAGTTGGAACGGCCGTTGTGGGTGGCATCCTTGTCAAACTGCCATGGGCGTCCTAGGAGGACGTGGCTAGCTTGCATTGGAACAACATCACATTGGACCGTGTCCCGGTACTGCCCTATACTAAAGGCTAGATCTACTTGTTCGGTAACGAGTATAACGGTTTTATCATTCAACAATCGCAGTTTATAGGGATGAGGGTGTTTAGAGTTAGGAAGAGAAAACTTGGTCACGAGGTGGGAGCTGGCCACATTAGTACAGGACCTACCATCAATGATCAAGCTGCAAACCTTGCCGTTGATGGTGCAGCGTGTGTGGAAAATGTTGTCCCGCTGTCCGGCCGGTTTGGGAAGGGTCAGGGTGCTCAGGCTCCTCTGGATGACCAGAAGGTCCCCTACATCCGGGTACTCAACCGTGTCTTCGGGTTGAACGGGTTCGGGGTTGTCCTCCTTGTCTGGCTCCTCATCCTGAGATTCATAGTTGCCTTCGGGGGTAAGGATCATAGCTCGGTTGTTGGGGCAATCCCTGGATTAATGCCCTCTGCCTTGGCACTTGTAGCATATCACGTCCCTGCTTCTTCCAGCATTGGCTTCGGGTCTTTGGACAGGACGGGCAGGCATAGGAGCTTTCGGTTGCCAGGGCTTGAAACGGGAATCAATGGCAATGGCCTTGGGTCCAATCGGTGGTTTGGGGCTGGTGGACGCGGCTGTGGGATTGGGAGACCAGGCTTGGTTCGGGGATATCTTTCCTCGGGCGGCTGAGGCAGATTTTCTTCTGATTTGAGCTTCTAAGTGTATGGCCAGGTGCAAGAGCTCATCGAAACCTTGGTAAGATTGCCGTTCGACCTTGCGGGCAATCCGGTCTTGCATGCCATCCACGAACTGGGCCATTAAGGTTTCTTCGCAGTCGTTTAGTTGGAGACGGTTTCGCAGATGCTCAAACTCGTCGTAGTATTCTTCAATGGTCCGGGTACCTTGGTGAAGTTTCCCAAACCGCTTTTGCAAGTCGCAATGATAGAGAGGCGGGACGTAGCGCTTCCTCATGACATGTTTCATAACATCCCAGGTATGGGTCATGCCTTCACGGTGCCGACTTCGTTCTGCCAAGTCGCGGTCCCACCATGTGAGGACATTGTCGGTCAGTTGGGCCGCGGCATAGGCAACCTTCTTAGGTTCGAAGTAATCGTAGCAATCAAACAGATGGTCCATTCGCCTTTCCCAGTCGAGGTATGCTTCTGGGTCAACCTTTCCCTTGAAGGTTGGTGGGACCAATTTGTGGACCGGGGCCTTGGGTCGAGGTGCACGGTCATCCCGGTCATATGCATTTGGTCGCTCTCTTCGTCGGGGTCGACCTGGTCGTGGTTGGTATGGGTCGTACCCGTCGTTGGATGGATAGGCCGGGACGGGTTCTTCATTGGGTCGATCGGCGAAATCGACCAGCTGGTTTGGGAGGGGTGGCCGAGCATCAGATGGGAGGTCGTATCGGGCCATCCGCTCGGTAAGGCGCTTTATTTCGGCCTGGATGGTGGCCAGTATGGTACCGATCTCAATAGGACGGGGAAGTTCTCCTACGGGTTCGGCCATGGATGGTATGGTCGGTACGGATGGTTCGTACGAATGGCGCGGTACGGACGGTGGGGTTAGTTCGTCGGGGTCGGAGTCAGTAAGGTCAAGCCAGCGGGGTTGGCCTGTACGGACGGTGGTGGGATACGGACGGCGGAGTACGGATGATGGGGGACCCTCGGAGGTACTAGGTCCCGAAAGGTTAGTCCGCCGGTGTCGTCCTGGTCGAGGGACAGTAGCCCAATAGGGACGTCCGGTCGTACTCCTGGCTGGTACGGACGGGGATGGGTCAGTCGTGGGAATGATCGGAAACGGGGGTGTACGGCTATTGGAGCTGCCATATCTGGCCAGTACGGGCAATGGGTCGTGGGATTGCGGGATGGGACCTACGCGCATATAACGACAAGAGATGAAAGCTCGTAGTTTACAATGGTAAGTTTTAAGCAGTACGAACTACGGATAAGGATAAAGGGTTGTTTTGCTAAAGGACAAACGACCGTGCAACAGTCGACCGTTTTAAGCAAAAAGGAAAGGACCGCTTATAATAATAAAAAAGAACAGCTTGTACGCGGTTCTCTAACGTCCTGCCAATGAGACGGGTCCCAATGATAAGGCAAGGATGGAATATTCCATGCGTGACCGGATCAAAGGACAGGCGAGTAAGACGTGTTGACCAGAGATGGTCCCCACATACTCGTCTTCAACCTCTCATCTCACTAGGGCAACAATGGCGATCCGTGGTTTCAAGACTTAGTCTTTTACACGTCATCGACCAAAGGCTAGCTACAAGCATGTTGAAATATGTGATCTCAAGAAGAATAATTCAAACACAAGAGAAGGAGGGAAAAAGAGAAAACTAGTTGAAAAGGAACTAGAAAGAGAACAAGTTAAGAAGGAACTAGAAGAAAAGGAAGTGTTGGATCTCAACTAGATGATCTAACTAAACTAAGTAAGGAAGCAAAGAGAGGCATGGGCACAAGCATGGGGCGCCAGAGAGAGGCATGGAGCGCAATACTGTTGGAGTAGGTGAGCTGCTCCCTCCTCTCTTCTTCACGCAAAACCTCTCTTCTCTTCTTCCTTCTTCATGCATTTCTTCTCTTCTTCTGCGCCTCCTCTCATTCAAATGTCTATAAATATATGTGTAACCTCTTGTAAAGATGTATGACTAAGAGAATAAAATACATACAAACTTTCATAATCCCTTGCTATTCTCACTCTTAGTCTCTAAACATTCTTCAATCTCTTTAAACTTATAATTTCAACATGGTATCAGAGCGGTTTATCTACTAAACCGCTTATTTTCTTCTTGATTCCTCTAATACTCTACAAGGCTTCTAATCTATAACAATACACCTTCCTTAGTTCTATTCACTCTGAGATTAATATCCTTGAGATCATATGATCTTCAAGTTGTGAAAGGACTAAGATTGTGTATTATTACTAGAAAATGGAGACTAATAGGGTAACAATCTCGGTTATGCTCAAGGGAAACAACTATCTCCTTTGGGCAAAAACCACCAAAACTACTCTTAGAGGCCAAGGATTTTGGCAATATGTTGAGCAAAAAGAAGAAACAGCAGCGGCCGTGAGAAATGAGAAGGAGGAAGCTAAGGAAGAGCAAGAAGAACAATACACTCTTTCTCTTCTCCTAAACTCACTAGAACCAACTATCTTGGCTGCTTACTCATATGCGGATACCGCCAAGGAACTTTGGGATATACTCAAAGGAGTATATGGAAACATCTCAAACATTTCAAGGATATTTGAGGTAAAAAGGGTATTGTATGAGCTCCAACAAGAGGAAAAGTCATTCAAGGAAATGTTTGGGGAATATAGAAGCTTATGGGCCGAGTTGGAGATCTTGAGGCCACACACTATAGACCCTAAGGAGTTAGGAGAAAGGCGTTACCAAGATCAAGTGTTTGGGCTTCTCTTAGCACTCAATGCATCATACAAGGATCTTATCAAGCATATACTTCGATTTGAGAATCTGCCAAGTCTAGCAGAAATATGCGGTATGATACAAAGGGAAGAAGGGTCTACAGACCTGTTTCGTGCACCAAGTGAAGCTGCACATCTTGCAAGAAAGAATCTCACATTTGGAGACAAGAGGACGTTGGAGTGTGAGCATTGCAAGATGAAAGGACACACTAAGGAGAAGTGTTGGACCCTCCATCCACACTTGAGGCCTAAGCGGCTAAGGGAGAATGGGAATGGACCTAGAGCCTTCACGGGAATAGCACAACCTGTTGAAGAACTGGTTAGAAGGTCTGAGTTTAAAGCTCTCATCAAGAGCCTAGCCAAACTCACAGATTCGGGTAAGAGTTTTTTCAGCTATAAAACACCCATAAAGAAGACTAGAATCATTGTGGATTCAGGGGCTTCTCATCACATGATCAAGGATCAAGATATGTTAAAGAATCTTGAACCGTGCCATGGAAGTGTACAAGTAGCCAATGGAAGCTCAGTTCCAATTAAAGGGATAAGAGAGTTAGAGCTTTTTTAAAGGGAAACAAAAGCATTATACATGCCTAACTTCTCATCTAATCCTTTATCCGTTAATAAAACTACAAAGGATTTGGAGTGTGTGGCTGTGTTTGGGACTGATTTTGTTAAGTTTCAGGACCCTAAAACAAACCATGTGCTCGGAGAAGGGAAGGTAGAAGATGGTGTGTATATCTTGGAATCAAATAAACAAGAGGAACCAATGGCTCTTGGAATGAAGGCAGATGCAAAGTTTTTTGGGAGGAAAGAGATTGAAGATAGCCCATTATGGCATGGAAGGCTAGAACATCCAAGTTCAGCAGTCCTCAAGATGGTCTTACCCAATCTCATCCAAGAAGAAGTAGTGTGTGAGGCGTGTGTACTAGGGAAGCATTGTAGACAAGCTTTTCCTACTTCATCTACAACTTGTGATGAAGCGTTTGGCATTGTACACTCAGATGTATGAACCTCACCATGTAATTCAAGAGATCAATATAAATATTTTGTTTCATTCATTGATGACTACTCAAGATATATATGGATCACTCTTCTACATACCAAAGATCAAGTGTATGAAGCCTTCACCAACTTCATTAACCATATCTCTACCCAATTCAAAACAAAGATCAAAGTATTGCATAGTGATAATGGAGGAGAATATGTGAGTAAACGATTCAAAGAGTTGCTCAACAACTTTGGCATCATTTATCAAATATCGTGTGCATACACTCCTCAGCAGAACGGGATAGCTGAAAGGAAGAATAGACACCTAATGGAAGTAGCAAGGACTCTCATGATTGCCAAAAGAGTACCAAAGTTCCATTGGGGAGATGCCGTAATGACATCAAGCTACTTAATCAACCGACTTCCAACAAAAAATCTGGATGATAAGTCCCCATTTGAAGTGTTGTACAAGAAGAAAACAAGCTTAAATCATATCAAAACGTTTGGATGCACATGCTTCATGTTTTTACCAGAAGGACACAGAAGCAAACTTGAACCTCGAAGCATGAGGTGTGTGTTCATTGGATATTCACAAACACAGAAGGGCTACAAGGTCTACAATCCGGAAACAAGAAGAGTGTATGTGTCTAGAGAAGTAAGGTTTAATGAACAAGAGAGTTTTATGGGGCTAAGGATCATGATGCTTCTAAAGGAATGATCTATTCATCTATGGACTGGATGGTGTTTGATGAAATGCCAAGCCTATGTGAAGAAGTACAAGAAGAAACATGTGAGAACTTCATAGAGCAAGATAGTGCGGAGAATGCACATGAGGAAGCGGATCAGAATTTGGATGAAGAGGGAGTGGATGCTGAAGAAGGACAGGAGCCAACCATACCTCTAAGAAGAAGTACAAGACAGAGGTGACAACGTGTCTTTTATGGCTATAACAATTCTGCTATGCTCCAAGGAGAGTCTATTACGAGTATTTTTCCTTGTGTGATAAGAGAGTGTCCTGAGCGTACGCCGAGCTTAGATCTCGATCCTATTGGTGATAGCACTCTCATATCACAAGGAGGAGATCACACTCAAACTAGTATTACCACATATCCCATTGAGCATTTCTGTTCCTTGGCGACATTACCCATGGAGCATGAAGTGTTTCTCACAAAAATCAGCAAAGAATACATTCCTAGCTCATATGAAGAAGCATGTGAGAGTGAAGTATGGGTGAAAGCCATGGAAGAGAAAATGAAGTCCATGGAAAGGAATAATACTTGGTACTTAACCGACTCACCAAAGGATAAGAAGTCGGTTGGGAGTAGATGGGTGTATACAATTAAATACACAAGTGATGGGGAAATATAAAGGTACAAAGCAAGGCTGGTAGCAAAATGATATACTCAAGTCTATGGGGAGGACTATACTGAAACATTTGCTCCAGTGGCTAAGCTCTATTCCATAAGAATTCTAATCTCGGTAGCTGTAAACTTGGAATGGGACTTATGGCAAATGGACGTCAAGAACGCCTTCTTGCAGGGGGATTTGGAAGAAGAAGTATATATGGATCCACCCCTAGGGTATCATAATAGAGGCAACAAAGTGTGTAGATTGAAGAAAGCAATCTATGGGCTGAAGCAAAATCCAAGAGCATGGTACCAAAGGCTAAGCGCTTGTCTCTTGAAGAAGGAGTTCATAAAATCTGAAGCGGATCATACTCTATTCACAAGACAAAGTGAAGGAGGAGTAGTGGTAGTCTTGATTTATGTTGATGATCTAATCATTACAGGAAGTGACAAGATGGAGTAGATCAAATCAAGAGACTCTATAAGGCCGACTTTGATATAAAGGATCCAGGGGAGCTCAAGTACTTCCTAGGGATTGAGATGACACGATTTAGAGATGGAATGTTCATATCTCAAAGGAAATATGTGCTGGATCTCTTGGAAGAAACCGGGAAGTTAGGATCCAAGCCGGCCAAAACTCCAATAGAAGAAGGATACCAAGATAGTCCTGAGGGGGAGCCTTTGGAGAACATTAAAAGATACCAAAGGATGGTGGGCAAACTTATCTATTTTACCATTACAAAACCTGACATCTGCTTTGCAGTAAATTGTGTGAGCGAGCATATGCAAAAGCCAACCTCACAACATTGGAACATGATTGAGAAGTTGCTAAGGTACCTAAAGAATAGCCCTGGAAAAGGTGTATGGATGCATGTTAATGGGAACACAAAGGTCCAAGGTTATTGTGATGCGGATTGGGCTGGAGATAAAAAGGATAGAAAGTCCACATCTGGTTTTTGCACATTTGTAGGAGGAAATCTAGTAACCTGGAGGAGCAAAAAACAGAAGGTCATAGCCTTATCAAGTGTTGAAGCAGAGTACAAAGCCATGAAAGAATTCACAAAGGAGTTGATATGGATAAAAGCGCTTCTAAAAGACCTTGGAATCCTGGGAGATGAAGAAATGCTGTTGTATTGTGATAATCAAGCTGCAATGCATATAGCATCAAATCTGGTATTTCATGAAAAAACCAAGCACATAGAAGTTGATTGCCACTTTGTGAGAGGGAAGATACAAGAAGGAATTATCAAAACCGCGTTTGTAGCAAGCAAGGATCAATTAGCTGATATCTTCACTAAGGCAACTTCAACTATTACTTGTGATCACATTCATGGCAAGATCGGTCTTAAGGATCTCCACCGACCAATCTTGAGGGGAGTGTTGAAATATGTGATCTCAAGAAGAATAATTCAAACACAAGAGAAGGAGGGAAAAGGAGAAAACTAGTTGAAAAGGAACTAGAAAGAGAACAAGTTAAGAAGGAACTAGAAGAAAAGGAAGTGTTGGATCTCAACTAGATGATCTAACTAAACTAAGTAAGGAAGCAAGGAGAGGCATGGGCACAAGCATGGGGCGCCAGAGAGAGGCATGGAGCGCAATACTGTTAGAGTAGGTGAGCCGCTGCTCCCTCCTCTCTTCTTCACGCAAAACCTCTCTTCTCTTTTTCCTTCTTCACGCCATTCTTCTCTTCTTCTGCGCCTCCTCTCATTCAAATGTCTATAAATATATGTGTAACCTCTTGTAAAGATGTATGACTAAGAGAGAATAAAATACATACAAACTTTCATAATCCCTTGCTATTCTCACTCTTAGTCTCTAAACATTCTTCAATCTCTTTAAACTTATAATTACAACAATCCTGGTGTTTTTTGTTTCAAGCAGTATTGAATCCATCTAGGCCAGGTTCCTGCGTGGCTCCAATTGAAAATATTGCTCGTCGAACTTCTTCTGTTGTTACCATTCTTGTTAAGTCATTATTCATTGCGTCTGTCACAACTGGTTTTGTAGCTCGTAGAATCTCAGACATATCATTCCTTGGAATTGTACTTGTAAACAGCTCCCCAAAGTATCTTGTAGCTTCACCCGCAATGTTTTTTTATTTCCATAAATATTTTTCCCATTGTCTTTTTTGATTTGCTTTATGGTATTCCTAGCTGTTCTATTTTTTTGTCTATGCATGGAAGAATTTTGTGTTGAGATCTCCCTCCTTTAGCCACTTATTCCTACTCTTTAGCTTCTATTATTTTCTTCATCGCGGTAAGCATCTAATGATTTTCCACTCAGTCATTGAATTTGTTCCAGCGATGTAACTCTATCTGTTTGGGCAATATCAATCTGTTTCGTGATTAACTTGATTTTCTTCGCCGAGTATTTATTATTCTATCTCTTCCAAGATGGCAATTCTCTCCAGCAGCTTCTAATGCGTTCAGTGACATTGTTGATCTCACCATTAATGTTAGTATCCCACCCTTTTAATCACTTCTAAGATTTCAGGAACCTTTCCAAGCCATGTATCATAGTGAAAGTTTCTATTTCCTTTATTCAAAGCATGTTGAGTTTTGATAATGGCTGGTATATGGTCAGACTCAAACATTTCTAAGAGTTCAATACTTATTGCTGGGAATAGAGATTTCCATTCATCATTTGTCATTGCTTGATCAAGCCATGATTGAACATTGTGTGTTTTCCGCTTCCCAAGCCAAGTCATATTGTTCTCAGAAAAGGGAAGATAGGAGACACAACAAGTGTTTACCATATTTCTAAAATTGACAAGGCTTCATGGTTCTTTTATACTACCACCATTATTCTTATTTGCATCTAGGACCTCTTTATAATCTCCACACTTTAGCCATGGACCTTTGCGATTAATTGCAATTCGCTCAAGTTTTCCCCATAGAATATGTTTAAATTTTCTAACCGGATTTCCATAAACACAAGAGAAGTAATAGGAAGCATCTTTATTATTTATCTTGCAATAATTAAGACGTTCATCTATTGAATACAAGGAAATAGAAAAATGTGTTTCCACATTAAACCTAACCTACCACCTAAACCTACAGGTGATACACATTTGACACAATAGTAATCCAACTGAGTGGCTAGATCTCGAATGACATCATCCGAATTCTTCATCTCGATAAGCAAGAGTATGTCCGGGGAATAATTTGCCTTGATTTCCTTTAGGAGTCGAACTACCAGGTTACTCCTTAAACATTGTCAGTTCCAAAACGCTGTATTCATTGTGGCTTGTGGCCCACTGGCCTTCTCTGTTATTTGTTGATGTCGTGTTCCATGTGCCTTCACTTGTTTCTGAACTACTCGCACCATCTGTCGATTTGAAGAACCAGTTCTGTAACTCTCTTGACTCTGCTTGTTTTCTCTGTCTCTTTGTAAACCTCTCATGGATGTCATCAATGTTGTAAGCATGACAATAATCAAAACAGACTATTGGATTGTTCACTACGGTGACGGTGTAGTTGAGTGGGAGGAAGAGTTCAAAAGGGTGTGAGCGTAAAACACTACATGGACTTTGACTAGGTCTCCAGTCTCTTTCAGGTAAAATAATAGAGTAAATATAGGCAGTACTGTCTAACAAAAACAAATGTACATAGGCATTAATTTGAGTTTTAATCCTAGAAACAATATCAATAAACTAAAACTTTGCAGTTGCACAAGGGGTAATTAAGTGAACCTATAATAATATCATTCCGAGAATTATATAAAGATTACACACCCTACAAGCAAAAAAAAAACAACTCGTGTTCCTCATTCTTGGAACCAACGATGTCCACATCTTTTATTTCATGCAAATGCAAATACAACTTGACCCACTAATAGTTAATGATTTATTTGTTACATAATTACTATCACAAGGTAGTATTCTTTGTTATTCGTTGGTCATTCTAAAAACCTTTAATTTGTTATCCAAGCAACCATTTTATGTTTTATTTTAAATATCTCTCTTTGCAATGTGCATGGTTTAGATTGGTGTATCTCTTCCCTCAGCTTTTTAAGGTAAAATATATCTAAACCAAGAAACCAATTTAGATCATTCTATCTTCTAACAGAAATTAAATCTTTTACGTCTACAGTCAGTTATCTTTCATTTACTTGTCTCATGTTGATTTAACTTTCAATTAAAATTTTCAGTATAAAGCAATAACTTTTTTCCAAGTTGTTAGACATCTATTGAGTTCCTAACGAGGAAAAGAAAAACTAAAGTTTGAAAGCGAAGCAAAGCAAAGACTTTAATGGTTACATCATAATCATAAATTATAGTTGACAAAGGATATAAGAATTCATACTTGATGAATTAAGCTAATATACTTATTGTAGTTTTAGTTCGATCTTCTGAAAAAGGAAGCACCATGAGAAAGAGATCCAAATAGTTCAAATGCGTTGCCTCTAAATTGTAGGATAGATATTTAGTTTCTTTCTATTGTTTCCAGTTTGACTAGAATTAGAAAAAAGATTATAAAAGGTTAGCTAGTATTTGTTTGGGTGATCAAAACCATATTTTGTTAGTTTGGTTTGGTTTGGTTTGTTGGACAAAATTCTAGTTTGGTTCGGCTATGAATATGGATGAAATATACCTAAGTATATTTGAGTAACAAAAATAAACACATGTTGACCTAAGAAAAAAAAATAATATCACTAAATAGATACGCTAAACACTGATTGTAGTAACCAATATTACATTAAAAAGAAAGCTATCTTAAATATATTTTAGCTAAATGTAGATTACTAATTTACTCGTAACGAATTTATTTTGGTGAAAAAAAATCTGTAAGACATATTAGATTAGTTACTAAAAAAAAAAAACAAGAAATGTTGGAAACGATTTGATTTTTTTATCGTAATTAAATGAGTTGGTTTTACTTGAGACAGATTTCATATCCACCGTACATGTGAAGGATTTTGTTGTTTTTATTTTAGCTTAAGTCGGTAAGTGGCATCACACTGTAAAAGCAAATTACATACCTTACAACTGTACAAATACAACCCAAGTGGTAGAGGTTCATCAAAAATTGGTTCTTTAACGGACAAAATCGGGTTGATATGGTCGAGTGGATAGCTCGAGTTTGCACAATCTTCAAATCTTGGATCCTTGAGTGCAAACTCAGGATGTCTTGTTCGAGTATAGGAGTCAAGTCTGATATATTAAGATTTCATCACCTTTGGAGTATGCTTTCATTGTTAATGTATTGCATTTTGCATTGTATTTATAGAGTTAGGAACACATTTTGCATAGTTCTTTGTTTAATATGAGCATGGAGTAAAGTGTGGTGGGTTGGAGTCATAAAGATGAATGTTTGGACCAAAAAGGAATGTTTGCGGAAAGGGAGATGATCACAATGGCCATGAGCAGTGGCCAAGGCACCCCATTATGCTCCAGCGGCATACCTATGCCGGCATGGTTCTGGGGAAAGAGCACTAGGAGATTGCACGAAATCGAGTAGCGGCCAAAGGTGGTGGCATAAGGCGGCTACTGGACCTGTCTTCTATTTTGTAACATTTAGTCTAAATCAGTCCGAATTTATATATTAAACCAAGTTGTTTATCTTGGTATAAATAAGAGAGGAACCTTAATTTCTAGGGTTTATGTTTTGTTTAAGAATGTTTAGCCACTCTTACTCTCTTTTTTGAATCTTTGATCTTTAGAGATTGAGAATGTTTTGATTTCATATTATCTTTGATTCTATTCTCTTAATATTTATGATAATGCAAAGATCAAATCCGATGATTTGTGTTTTCATATCTTTTAGTGAGTAATCTCTTTTAGGAACTTTGAAATGTTAGATCTAGGTTGATTAGTGCTACTTATAATCATTAGATCCAAGCTTTTTAGGTTGTGTTTAATGCTAGATTAGCAAGATATTGTTAGATAGATTTTAAGCATTTCTCACACCCACAAAGTATTTGATGAATTCCTTGATCCAAACCTTTAAAGCTCTTTTCGATACTAGCCAATGAGAGTTGATGTTTAGGTTGTTTAGATGTTAAGAATATATTTTATTAATGCTTATTAATCAATTAATTGTTAACGAGAGTTATAAACATTTAAGGTGAATAGTAGAGTGATTAGTATCATGAGAGTGGATTAGTCAAGTTTAGTGTCCTAGAACCATTGGATTAGCTCTAAGAAGTAGATTAAGACTCCACTAGCTTAGCATTGATTATTCTAGATCATCCATTATATTCCCAAGGATTCTTCTTTGTTAATTTTATTCCACAACCGTTTTTAATTATTTTTCCACTTTATTTACATTTTAAATTCTCTTTACAAAAAGCAAAAACTTATTTGTTTAGATTAAGATATGATTTGCATTCCTAATGTGTTAAGACTATATTCCAAGTTGGATTGATTCTCATCTATGCTACAATGTATTTAGGGTAATTGATAACCTAGATTGCAAAAAAATCTTAATACCAATTTGGCGCCGTTGCCACTTGGAACTTATTTATACCATTAGGAGTTAGTTGTGTTTTGAGACTAAGTTTTCTTTCTTCCATTTACTACTTAACATCTCTTGTTTCCACTTTGATCTCTCTCTCTCTCTCTCTCTTGTAGGTGAATGAACCTTAGAAGTCACAGTGAACAAAACTTAGTTGATTCTGTTGAGGATATTCGCCTGTTAGAAAGAGAAGGTAGGAGCTAAGAGAGAGCGGTTACAACACTTACAGCATTTAGGGATAAGTAACAAAGAATTTCCTCTGGGATTTCTGCGGGTTCCTCAGCAAGGACAACCAGTCCTTCAACCCATAGGAGCATTCGATGCACCAAACATTATAGCTCAATCTACAGGCATTCCAACGCCTTCCATTTCTGCTAATAACTTTGAGATTAAGTCGTTTGATCAATATAGTTCAGAACCAAAGGTACAATGGACTATCCTTGGAAGACCCTCTTGATCACTTGGATCAATTTGAAAGATTATGCAGAACGGTGTAGATTAATAGATTCCCCAAAGAATCCATCAAGATGATATTTTCCCTAACTCCTTAGGGAAGAAGGCCTTCCAATGGGAGAAGAACATTGGTTCAGATTTGGTATCCACTTGGGATATGTGTAAGAAGGAATTTATAAATAATTTATTTCCAAGCAGAAGACAGCAAAGCTTCGAAACGACATTGCTAGCTTCAAACAGGGTTACCAAGAGAACTTATATGAAGCATGGGAAAGGTTAAAGGGTTATACTAGGATTTGCCCTCATCATGGTATTTCTAGGGAGAATTTGTTTGGTATATTCTATAGAGGCACACTTGAGAAGCATCGTCGTGCCTTAGACACACCAGTCTACGGAAGTTTTGACAACTTGAATGTGGAACAAGGAGAGTTGTTGATAGAAAATCTTGCTCAGAGTGATGCTTTTTATGGAGGAGACTATGGTAGAGAGCTGAGAGATACTAGTGGAAAAGATCAGATCATTAAAGATAGCTTCAAGGACGTCAATGATAGATTTTACAAGATGAGCAAAACTTTCTTTCTCACTCAAAAGCCGGTTAACTATGTAGGAGAATTTGATAATGGTCAACAAGGGTATCAACAAGGATACAATGATATGGGAGTTTATGTTGAGGATAATGGAGAGAAACAAGAGGAAGTTAATTATGTGGGCAACCAAGGAGGATTTCAAAACAAAGACTTCAACCAAAACTACCGCAACTATCCAAACATCTCCTACCGCAACCCCAATGTTGAAAACCCACAAGACCAAACCTATCCAAAACTACCAAACCAAGCTTTCTAACCACACCAAATCTTCCAGCCGAATCAAAAATTTCAACCAAACCCACAATACTCAAACCAAAACCAAATTTTACAACCCAACCAAACTTCCAACCACGCCCAAATTACCAACCTCAACCTCAACATAACCAACACCAAACCTTCATACCACACACTACCCAACTCCTTCAACTTTCTCAAACCCTCAAAGAAGATCCCAATACTCTGCTCCTCAAACAACTTTTAGAAGGGCAAACCAAAGACACATTTGAGATTAACAAGAGAATGGATGTGATGCAAGGAGCTTATAGTGAATTGAATAATAAGTTTGAACACTTGGTTTCCCATGTGGAGAGCTTTGAAAATCGAGTTGCTCAAGTTTTAACACCATCCAACAGGCCAATGGACTCACTTCACGGTAAAACTGAAACCCCAAGGAATTTTGCAATGTTATCTTCACAAATGATGAAAATGATAATAAAAGGCATGTTGAGGAAATCACTAGACTTCTATATGGAGTGGATGATGTTGGTGTGGTTAGTCAACATGAAGCAAAGGTAGAGGTGATTACTAGGGAAGAAGTTAAGGTTCCCATGATAGTTGAAAAGGAAGATGCACCAAAGGATGTGCTTTCTCCTTATGAACCACCTATCCCATTTCCAGGAAGTATACTCACCAAAGCTAAAACAAAGGTCTTCTCAAGCTTCAATGCTAAAATGAGCACAATTGGAGTCCTTTTGCCTCACATGAGTAGCTTGATTCATGTTCCTCTTCATGTAAAGTTTATTGAAGCTATCTTAGCTAACCGGGAAAATGTAGAAGAAGTTATAGAAATGCTCAAGCCTCAAACTTCCACAGTGGTTGAGTCCAAGCTTTGAGTTCTTCCTTTGTTAAGTCAAGGCAATTCCCGAGGAAGTCTTTCCAAGCTTGAGAATCCTGGTACATTCCTCACATCTTGCTCCCTTGGAAATATGAAATTTGAGAATTCCTTATGTGATGCAGGTGCTAGTGTGAATGTTATGTCGCTTGAGATGATGAACAGTATAGGTATCAAATAAATGAAGGAGTACTCCTCTTCAATCACCGATGCTGACACCTCTTCGAACCTCCACTTGGTTTGATTGAAGACTATCCACTTAAAGTTGGAGAATGTTTAATCCCAACAGACTTTATGGTAGTTGATAGAGAAAAACCGGATAAGCTTCCACTCATTCTTGAAACTCCATTTCTGAATACTGCAGGAGCAAGCATCAACTTCTCAACCAAGTGTGTGACTCTAATCAATGTGAATCCTACAATTACTTATCCATTCAAGCCTTCCTCTACAAAGTTTTGTGGAACAATCACCAATGAAGAGTTAGAATGGAAGAATGAGATTAACGTTGTGAATGAAAATCTAGTGCTTGATGAGGAAATTTTGGATGGAGAGTTTTTATTCTCCTTGTTTTCTGGTTGTGATGAAAGTTGTAAAGTCAAGAAGTTGAAGGAAACCAAGAAGAATCTTGAGAAGAGCAAGATGGTAAAGAACAAACACCAGCATCCCACCCTTGTTCACTCTCCATTGGTTCTCACAATTACCATGCACCCTTGGAAATGTATTGATGGAGAGCTTAAGTACAAAGTACAGTGTAAGGGAATGTCAAATCCCTTTTCTATGGTTAAAGTATTCTTCACACCAGAACTTAAGGCAAACAGTTCAAACGGCTTTGAAGACGTGATGAAGGAGGTACTCACTATCACACTCAAAGGTGGAACACGCTTCTCTAATGCTCATTCCACCATTTTAATTTTTTAACCTTCTCTCTTACTTTTGTTACACCAAGACTGTGTAATTTAAGTTTGAGGGAGGGCTTTATGTCTTCTAATCTTGTGTTTTGTTTTCTTATTTTCTCTTTTAGCATATTTGAGTCTCTTGCATACATCTATTTCATAGAAAAATCCAAAAAATTGAAAAATTTGTAAAACACAAAGATTTTGTAGTTTCATTTGCATAGTAAGATTGAGTCTAGAAGCATTTTTATTTTCATTTGCATATGGGATGTTTGGCTTGTAGAAGTTCATGCATAGGATTAAGATCATTGCCCTTAGTCATAGTAATTTGGTGCTTGAACATCTTTGAAATAATGAAAAATCCATACTTGGACCTTTGCACCTTTCGAAATCCACCTTCTAGTTTTGTAAAGCTCACTTGATTTCTTGAAGCATCTCTATGAATTTGAACTTAACTTGAATTTAATCTTCTTGCTTATAGTGATTTGAGAGCATTCTCATGCTTGACTAAGGTCACATTCGGGCTTTCTTATCCATTCTACCACCCTTTGCTATCCCGAATGGTCATTCTTCTCTACCATTAACCTTGACCATTTCTTTCAAACCCGTTTATATACTTTATGAGTGAGGAATTTTGTTGATAATGCTATGATTTTGCAAAAACTTGAGAGTATCTGGAATGACAAAAGTTAGCTCTCATTTTAGGCTAGCGATGGTAAGTCTAGCTTTAGGTGGGGAATAAAAGACTTGAATGGTTATAATAGGTGTTGATTTGGGTGTTGGAAAAGAAAGAAAGAAAATCTTGATCATTAATATCAAAAGAGTCTCTAGTTAACCCAAGTGATAGACCCAAAAGCACTATCCCAAGTATATACGAAGAAGGAAAGTATAGCTACCATAAGTTAAAATAGAGAAAAAATTATAAGTGTATGGAGCAAAAGAAAGAAAAATTTAAAAGAATAGAAAAGAGCTAAGATTTGAACTAAAAGATTTCCTAGGAGACTAAGAAAAAGAGATTAATAATGAGCTTGAGGATTGAACAATAACAAAGATTCTATTGATGTGGGGGCTGAGAAGAGAATGAGAATAAAGTTTAAAAGATAGAAAATAAGATGCATTTCATGTGATGGGGTAGAATAATAAGAGTTAAGTTTTGTATGCATCAATTGGTCCATTTCTTAGATGGATTTTGCATTTGAGTAGCATTCATATTTTTGAGATCAACGACCTATCAAAAACCTCTTATTAAGTCACCACAAAAGCTTTTAACCAAACTGATTGGTAGTGATTTGATTTCCATGAGCGAACCACAATATAAACACCTTAAGGTATGTTAAAGATATGTCTTCCATTTTATTGTGAGTTTTTGCTTAAGCTTAGAGGTTGTAATAGAGTTTTGCATTGAAATGAGCATGGAGAAATACTACAGAGTAAGATGTTTGTTCTTGTACCATTAAACTATCTTTGAGGACAATGTGTTTCATCCTTCGTTTGATACTTTTTGGCTTTGAATCCCCATCGTCAAGTTTCTCCCATTTCTTGTCTCTTATTGTTTGCTTGTGGACAAGCAAAAGGCAAATTTGGGGGAATTGATATATTAAGATTTCATCACCTTTGGAGTATGCTTTCATTGTTAATATCTTGCATGTTGCATTGCATTTACAGAGTTAGGAACAAATTCTGCATAGTTCTTTGTTTAATAAGAGCATGGAGTAAAGTGTGGTGGCTTGGAATCATAAAGATGAATGTTTGAACCAAGAAGGAATGTTTGCAGAAAGGTAGATTATCACAACGGCCATGAGCAGTGGCCAAAGCACTCTGTTATGCTCCAGCGGCCATGCTCAGCAGCATACCTATACGGCTCGGTTCTGGAGAAGGAGCACTGGGAGATTGCAAGACATCGAGCAGCAGCCAAAGCACACCGCTGGAGGTCAGCGGCCAAAGGTGGCGGCATAAGGCGGCCACTGGACCAGTCTTCTATTTCGAAAAAATTCAGTCTAAACCACTCCGAATTTATATGGTAAACCAAGTTGTTTATCTTGGTATAAATAAGAGAGGAACCTTAATTTCTAGGATTTATGTTTTGTTTAAAGATTTTTAGCCACTCTTACTCTCATTTTAATTGTTTTTGAATCTTTGATCTTTGGAGATTGAGAAGGTTTTGATTTCATATTATCTTTTTTCTATTCTCTTAATATTTATGATTATGCAAATATCAAACCCAATGATTTGTGTGTTGATATCCATGAGTGAGTAGTCTCTTTTAGGAACTTTGAGATGTTAGATCTAGGTTGATTAATGCTAGGTTAGTGGATTTTAGGCTTTTAATCATTAAATTTATGCTTATTAGGTTGTGTTTAATGCTAGATTAGCAAGAGATTATTAGTTTATATTGTAAGCATTTCTCACACACAAAAGGTGTTTGATGAAATTCTTGATCCAAACCTTTCAAGCTCTTTTTGATCTTAGCCAATGATAGTTGATGTTTAGGATGTTTAGAGGTTACGAAGATTTGTTATTAATGCATATGAATCAATTAATGGTTAACAACAGTTATGAATATTTAAGGTGATTAGTAGAGTGGTTAGTACCATGAGAGTGGATTAGTCAAGTTTAGTGTCTTGGAACCATTGGATTAGCTCTAAGAAGTAGACTAAGACTCTACTAGCTTAGCATTGATTAGTTTAGATTATCCATAACATTCCCAAGGATCCGTTTTGTTAATTTGATTCAAAAACCGTTTTAGTTATTTTCCCGCTTTATTTACATTTCAAACTCTCTTTACAAAAACCAAAAAAACTTATTTGCTTAGATTAAGACATGATTTGCATTCCTAATATGTTAAAATTAGGTTCCAAGTTGGATTGATTCCCTTCTATTCTACAACACATTTAGCGTAATTGATAAACTTGATTTGGTAAAATCTTATTATCAAAGTCATACACACTTGCAATCAGGTAAAGTGTGTTTGGCCGAGTGCTCTTCAAATCCTTTAAGATAGGTCTTTCCAATGTTAAACTCGGACTGCAGGTTGAGTGGCTTGGTGATGTAGCGAGATATTTGGAAATTATCCAAATATCTTATAAATATTTCTTCTTATTTATTTTAATATTTAGATTATTATCTTTTATTATATTTAGGGTTTTAATAGTTTTAAGAGTTTTATGCTTTGTTATAAATAGCCTTCATATGCCTCCTATTGTAGGAAGATAATTGATTAATTGATTAATCGGAAGATTTTAAAGAGGTTTTGATAAACCACTGTGAAGAATATTCACAAACCCAAAAGCTTTTTTCGAAAGCCCTGAGAGGAAGACTCTCACACCCTAGTTATCCGATATTCTGAAGAATCAACGAATCTCTTATTGTATTACTAGAAGCTTTGGCTTCATCATTTGGTATCAGAGCCACATATCTTTGATTTCTGAATCTGAGAATGATTATGATGGTCATTATGAGTCAAAGCATATATCTTATCCAGGACAAAAGTGCATTCATTAACCATGATATCTATAGAGAGATCTATGGTGATTTGATCTACAATATATATGAAGAAGATGTTATGGTTGTAGACTTCATCTTTCAAGAAGGTGATTTTGAAAATCTGAGACATGCATAATATGCTCATGCAAAAATCGGGCGACATCAAATTCATGTGTAATCCAAACAAGATTAAATATGTGCAAAATTTGGGCACAATTTGGATCGTAGATCTGTGCAAAATCAGATGATGTGGAAAAACTGGTTAAAGATTTGAAGATAAATATTTTCTTGGCCAGCGAGACCTGATGAAGCGAGATATTTGGAAATTATCCAAATATCTTCTAATATATCTTCTTATTTATTTTATTATTTAGATAATTATCTTTTATTATATTTAGGGTTTTAATAGATTTAAAGGTTTTATGCTTTGTTATAAATAGCCTTCATATGCCTCATATTGTAGGAAGATAATTGATGAATTGATTAATCGGAAGATTTTAAAGAGGTTTTGATAAACCATTGTGAAGAGTATTCACAAAACCAAGAGCTTTTTCGAAAGCCCTGAGAGGTTGACTCTCAAACCCTGAGGAATAAATGGATCTCTAGTTCTATCCCTAGAAACTTCTTCTTCATCAGTTGGTGGAGTTTTACACATTTTTTCTATTTAAGCTCCAAAGACCTCATGTTCAATCTGTAAACACTCCAGAATGCAATGTATTTGCAAAACCTCATGCAAAACCTAAGATGATTGAAATAAAGATGAAATAGATAGTTAATAGATGGAAATGATAATGAAATTATTCGAAAGAGATAGAAAATGTATGTTAAAAACATGTAAAATACAGAGAAATCCTGTCATCGCACTATAAAAGCAAAGTATGTCCTCACAACAGTAAAATACAAATGACAGATTCGAAGAAACATTCTGGACCGGTTGTTTCAGATATAGTCTGTGTGCTTAGGTTAGAAGAAAACAGGCTGTGTACTAAGCGTATATTCTTCTGTTTCTTCCACTGCAAGGATCTTCTACATTCTGCATGTTCAGGTACTTGTCTAATTAGATAATGAGCTGAGCTTCTTACTTGAAGCTCATACAGTTAAGAGAATAAAAAAACAAAACTTTTTCTTTCTCTTTTTGTTATTTGTGCAGATGAGAGGGGGTTGCAGAGTGAGATTGGAGGAACTCAATAGTATGCTTTCGGGTTACTCCAATCATATGGAGAGATTAGAGTTTCAAGGAGTGATCCTTATTAGACTTCTATCAGATATTAGAACTGTTATCTTTTGTAACATTTTCTTCATAATAAATCATTACTTAACTCAGAAACCTTATTGAATAATGAACATATGCAAATTAAACCTTATAACATGCAAATTGAATTGGTTAATGATTTTATGGTGAATGGAGTTTTTGAACAGAGGCTAAATATGACATATATTTGTCTCATCCCTAAGATAGAAAGGCCAAGTCGAATGACAGAGTTCATGCCAATAAGTCTTTGTAATGTGGGTTACAATATTATATCTAAAGTTCTTTGTCAACGGCTAAAATAAAATCTACCGGACTTGATATCGGAACCTCAATCAGCCTTTGTTTCAGGTCGGGTGATATCAGATAATATCCTCATTGCTCAGGAGACGTTTCATGGCCTACGTACCAATAATTCCTGCAAAGGAAAATATATGGCAATTAAAAAGATATGAGTAAGGCGTATGACCGAGTGGAGTGGCCATTAATAGAGAGTATTTCACGTAAATTGGAATTTGTAGAAAAATGGATTACTTGGATGATGTGGTATATCCGATCTGTACAATATAAGGTCCTTATTAATGGATAACAACAAGGAAATATAATACCAAGGAGGGGTTTACATCAAGGAGATCCACTATCACCTTATTTATTCATTCTATGTACGGAAGCATTTTTAGCGAATATATGGAAGGCTAAAAGAGAGAAAACTCTAACGGGATACAAATTGCAAGAGCAAGCCCACACATCTCCCATCTTCTTTTGAAACAAGGAAAAACTAAGGAACTTATGATAGTCTATTCTTTTGTAAGGCAAATAAGGAACAAGGAAAAACTATTTTAAATATTTTGAAGATGTATAAGAAGGGATCTGGGCAACAAATAAATTTTGAAAAATCTTCGATATAATTTGGAGATACGGTAGACCTTTTGACAGGAGAGCAAATACATCAACTATTGGGTATCTCAAGAATTGGCGGAATGGGATCTTATTTGGGACTCCCTGAAAGCCTTGGAGGAGTGAAAAGTAAAATATTTGCTTTCGTTAGGGATAGACTCCAAGATCGGATTAATGGATGGTCAGCAAAAATTTTATCAAAAGGCGGAAAGAGGTACTTATTATTTTAGTGGCTGAGGCTATACCAACATATGTTATGACATGTTATAGATTACCCAAATCAATTACTACCAAACTTACTAGTGCAGTGGCAAATTTTTGGTGGAGTTCAAATGGAAAGCAAAACGGTATGCATTGGTTGAATTGGAAAAAATGTGTACAAGTAAAAAAGAAGGAGGCTTAGATTTTAGAACACTACAGGAATTTAATACGGCTTTATTGGCAAAAAAACTTTGGCGGTTAATAGAACTCCCAGATTCACTCTTTGCCAAAGTTTTTCAAGGGCGGTACTATCGAAAAACGGATCTGATGGATCATATTCAATCTTATTCTCCATCTTACGGATGGAGAAGTATCATATCGGCTCGCTCTCTGGTAAACAAATGACTGATTAAAAGAGTTGGTACAGGGACATCCATATCTGTTTGGAATGATCCATTGATACCAGCCAAACGCCCAAGACCGGCAACATGTAATGGCTATAATCTCTATCCTGATTTAATGGTTAATCAATTAGTTGATCGGACAACTAGGACATGGAATATGGCCTTACTGAATCAACTTATAGATCCAATTGACATTCCTTTCATTAAAGGTATCCATATTAGTTATATTGACAAACAAGATACCATGGGTTGGCTCTGTACGAAATCGGGAAAATATATGGTTAAGTCAGGTTATTGGACAGAGCATAATATTTTTTCAGGTGGATATCATAAACAGCCTTTTGGACCTGATGATAAAAAATTACAACACCAGGCTTGGGAACTTAAATGTCCCCCTCAAAATTAGACATTTTATTTGGCAAGTGGCTACGGGATGTTTAGCGGTTAATTCTAATCTTAATCATCCAGGTATTAACTGTGACCCTTGGTGTGCACGATGTGGAACCCCTCAAGAAACGATTAATCATGCTCTTTTGGAATGCCCACCAGCACTACAAGCATGGGCTCTCTCTATGGTTCCGACTGCAATTGGGAATTTTCCAGGTCCATCAATTTTCTCAAATCTAGATTATCTATTTTGGAGGGCCCATGCAGGGGTTGATATGAAAAGTTTTCCGTGGATTATTTGGTACTTATGGAAAGTAAGAAATGAGAAAATGTATAACAACACGGATAAAGATCCATGAGAGATTATAAAATTAGCAGAAAGTGAGACTCGATCGTGGTTTTTAAGCTAAAACTAAAGATAAAAATCTAGAACCAAATATGTTATCAATTCCAGATTATTGGATTGATGTTTCCATACCCTGTACCCTGGTTATGACTTTCACGGGATAGCGATGTTTTATTGATGGATCTTGGAAGTATTCTGAAAATCTCTCAGGTCTAGGTTGGTTTTGTTTCAAAGACGATGTGGATGGACCAATAATGGGGGCTAGGAATATACGGTGTAGCCTATCCCCATTACACTCGGAGTTTGAAGCACTCATATGGGCCATGACATGTATGATCGCACAACAGAAGACAAAAGTAGCTTTTGGGACAGATTGTTCAGAGTTGGTGAAGATGGTGTCTAAGCCTACGGATTGGCCTGCCTTCTTAACACTGGTGGATGATTTCATGCATTATAAAACGAATTTAATAAATTTTCTTTATTTTTATCCCTTGTTCTTTGAATTTTAAGGCGGATGCTTTAGCACGTAGTGTTAGATATTATCCGCAAGATATGTTGTATGTAAACTATATTCCTCCAGTTTGAATTTCTAAACCGTTTTAATTATTAGATTATTTGACAAAAAAAACATGCATGAAGACAATATCGGCTTAGAGGTAGGGGCAAGTTGGGTCACTGTCCTAGGGCCCATAAATATAAGGGGCCCAAAATAACTTTTAATGATTTTTTTTTAATTTTAGGTTAATCAATGATCGACATCTCTGTTTTTCCAATAACTCTCTTTCTGTGAATATTGAGCAATGAGCGATTATAATCTAGATTTTTTCTTGCTGAATTTCAGAAACTGTACTATATTCTCCTACTGAATCTCAGATTGGTAGCTGCCTTGCTCAGTTCCTGTAACTAGCTTTTAAATTTTGATATTAGGGTTTTAGTTTATATATAATGTTTTATTTCATTGCTTGTTCAGTGGTTTTTTCCAGAATCCAAATGTTTTATTGTTTCATTGTTTACATCTTTTGTTTTCTATGTCTTGTTTATCAATTGATTTGCACTTTTCAGGTTTGCATTTTTCTTTCGACGGTTCAGTCGTTCAGATTTTTATCCCTAAATCCAGGCAGCAATCTAGGTGTGATTCTTCCTTTTACTTGAAATTTAGATAACCTTAGATTGCATTATGACTGGAACTAAACCTGGATTTCAAAAGAGAAAGATAGAAAAAAATATTTGTTTATTGAATCACAAAGATGTTCTTTAGATAAATTTGTGACAAGAGAAAGTGCTAATGAAAGTTTAAAACTCTGATAGTGTTCAACATGTCTCTCAATAAAATCATCAGCCTAATGATGATACTAGTCACGTGAGTGAGCATGTTAATGTGTTAAATGCATCTAACGATGAAAGTAAGAATTTTTGTGAACAACCAAGTTCTTTTGTTGATATTTATGGCCCTATTAATTGGAAAAACATTGACAACAAAATGAGATATTTGTTAGTTGAGAATGGGCCTATAAGAGAAATGAATCTTGTGATTTCTTTAGATAAAAACTCTAGACATTTCTCGTACAGTTATTATTCTAGGAAGTTGAGTAATGGGGAAATTAGTGACAGAAATTGGTTGGTTTACTGAAAATCTGGGGATAGAGTTTTTGCTTTTGTTGCAAATTGTTTAAATCTAGAGATGCATACTTAAGTTTGCAATTGAAGGTTTTTTTTTTACTGAAAGCATCTTAGTGAGAAAATTAATTATCAGGAGACAAGTATAGATCATATGACTAATATGGAAAATTGGAATGAGCTGAAAATTAGAATTAAGAAGAGTCTAACAATTGATAAAGAATTATAAAAGAAATTGCTAAAGAGAAAGAACGTTGGAGGCTGGTCTTCACAAGAATAATTGCTGTTTTGAAGTTTCATTCCAAATGGTGTTTAACATTTTGAGGAAAAATGAGAAACTTTACCAAGATAGCAATAGTAATTTTTAGGAGCTATTGAAATGCAGGATTTGATTTGATAATCCATGATCATATATGACCCATTCAAAGTAATGAAATTCATCATCGTTATCTTGGTCATAATATTCAGAATGGGTTTATTTCTCTTTTGGCTCATAATGTTCAACTTTCCATTGTAAAAGTCATTAAAAATGCAAATTAATTTTATATAATTCTTGATTCTACATCCGATGTGAGTCATCAAGAGCAAAAGTGTAACACCTGCATTCCAGGAAATGAATAAAAAATTGAAGTTTTAACATGATTTAGAGTATAGTCGGTTTAATTTCAATAAACTGATTTTTTAAAAATTAATTAAATCAAAGAGGATTTGAATTAATTAAATCATAAGACTGTTTTTAAGTGAGAATATTCCAGAGATTTTGGAGCTGACATTTTGTGGAACTTTTCTCGGATATATTAGAGAACATTACTGGAAGATATTGAGTTGAGATTTTGTGGAGATTTATTTAAAAAGCTGCAGCAATTCAATTTTTCTAAATTAGCCCTCCAATCTTTTCTTCTCAGAGCTGTCCACATCACCTTTAAATATGTCTGAGTTGTTTTCTTAGTTGGTAAATTTGTTTTCTTTTATTATTAAACAAGATAAAGCAGAATAGCCCAAATCCATGGACATCATCATCTCTTTAAGTGTGCACATTGTCAGTTTTGGTGAAGCAATATGCACACATGGTTTAATAATTAATTATTAAACTGTGTTGTGATAAATATTGAACCAAGTGTATTATGTTGTCACGGGTGTAGGATGATTTTTGGATTGTTATCAAAAGGAGTTGAATACGTGAGTTGACGACCAAGTTCAAACTGGCTGATCATGTGGAATAAAGCCCACAAATAAAATGTGTTTTCATGGTTGTGGTGTGACTATTTCAAGTAAGCTTTTTATTCTTATTTTAGGTTGTGCGTTCGGAAAATCTTGGATCTAGACATTTCCGAGGAGTTTTAAGAGATTGCAGAATTTTGTTTCAGAATTTTCTTTATTTGGCTAAGGTAAGTGTATGAACATAAGCTTATCTAAGCAGTTTAATTATTTGATGTGTTTGCGTGATATAGGCCGTGAATAATCTCTGGTGGATCTAGATCGAGTGTTTCATAAATGGTTGATTTATTGTGGTATTTTCATGTTAATATGTTAAATAATTTTCAATTGTTTGCTTGTATAACTTGTAGATGGGAGGATTGTCTTGCTAAGTATTTATAGAAATACTTATGCATCTCATTATATTTGATGCAGGAAAATAAAAAGAGTGACCATAGGATCAAGGCAATGAAGAGAGGATGATTCTGGCTTGTCGGTTTGTTGAGTGATTTTTATTTATTTATTAGTACTGCATTTATTCTGTTTTATAATTTTGGATTAAAATCTGGTAGAATAAATCGGTGAAATTATTTGTTATTTCTGGACAATTCAAGAAGTTTGGTTAATTACTATTCATGAGTTTGTTGAATTTCAATTGTTAGGGAAATAGTTAATATCATGGAAATATCATTTATTTGCAAAAAAACAAAAAAGGGATGTGGTCTTTTCAAAATGACCTTGATAATGTGATGTGTGAACTTGTCTAATAAGGAAATAAGAGTAGAAGAGTATTTTGGAGTTTGTGAAGGAAGATAACACATCCGGGTTAGGACTCTTTGAGAAATTACTAGATCTGCTAAAGTGTCTTACTCTTGATATTCATAATGTGAGAGGTCAAGGTTATGATAATGGTTCTAATATGAAGCGAAAACATCAAGGTGTTCAAAAACAATTACTTGATATTCTTAATCTTGTGGTTACTGATATGGCTCATTCATGTGTGAAAGCTATTTCTTTCTTTGGTGTTTTACAACGCATATATGTATTGTTTTGTATTCCTACAAAGAAATGGAATATTTTCATGTTCCTTTATTTACAGTGAACTCTTTGTATAATATTCGTTGGGAGAGTCAAATTCAAAGTGTGAAAGCTATCAGATTTCAAGCTCCGCAAGTAAGGTCAGCTTTATTGGAGTTTTATGAATAATGCAATGATGCTATGACAAAACGTGATGCTGAAAGTTTAATTATGGTGTTTGATCATTTTGAATTCTTGTGTTGGCATGGTTATTTGGTATGACGTTTTATTTGATATTGATTCATTGAGTAAGAACTTTCAATCTAAATATATTTGCATTGATAATTCTTTAAAACAGTTGGAAGGTGTAGTTTTGTTTCTTGGGAAGTATAGACAAGAAGGGTTTAATTCTCATTTAAGTATAGCTAAACATATTTCTCTTGATGTGGATGTTGATCCTGTGTTTCCAATTAAACGGCGTATCTTCAGGGAAAAAACAGTTTGATGAATTTTTTTTTGGTAAAATGTACAATCATGTGAGGGTAATTTTTGGGTTAACTACTTTTTAGTTGTGGTGGATATGGCAATAACTTCGGTTAAGAACATATTTGATCAGGTGATGAATTTTCAAACTGTTTTTGGATTTTTGTTTGATTAGAAAAGGTGTTAAGTGCATGTGAACTACAAACGCATTGCACTAAATTTTATAAAACTTTTTCTCATGGTAATTATTCTGATATAGACTTAAATGATTTCTGTTCTGAATTGAAAATGTTGCAAACGACACTACCACATGTACCTATGGAACCTGTTGAAATTCTTGAGTTTTTGAAAGTGTGGATTGTTATCCAAATGTATTAAATTGCTTATAGAATTCTTTTAACTACGCCTGTGACTGTAGCCTCAGCAGAAATAAAATTTTCAAAACTAAAACTGCTGAAAGTTATCTAAGATCTTCAATGTTGGAAGAGAGATTGGATGGATCAGCTCTCTTGTGAATAACATATTAGAGAGCATTGATTTTGACACTATTATTCATGATTTTGCATCAAGTAAAGCTCGGAGAAACCGTTTTGTCCTGATTGCATTTATCTTTTTTGTTTGGATGACTACTGGTTTCTTTTTCCAGATTCAGATGGAGTGAGGAGCTGATGGTGTGGAGACATGGTTTTTCAGTTGGAGAAAGAATAATAATACAATGAAAGCCTCCATTTTTCTTTTCTATTAGATAGCTAATATTGTATTTTTTTCATTGGTGTGCAAATGTCACTGATTAGATTTTTTATATGTTAAAGGGACTTTTTTTAATCTTGCCCCTGGGCCAAAATTATGTTTTGAGCTGCCACTGCAGGAAGAGAGCATATTAAGATAGCCAAGAAGACTTTCTGAAACCTAAAACCAAAAGATTCGATGGAATTTGCTAAAATAATTCATGAGATTGAATAATTGAGAAGAATTAGATGCATGCAAGTCATCCTTGGCTACTAGATATCAACTATTTTCTTCATTTAAAACATATATTTTCTCTTATCGGTCTTTTAATTCTCTCTCACAATTTGGTCTGTGTTCCCCATTTTCTCTCCTTTTGTAGAGTTTCAGCATATATGTGTTGTTCTAGAGTCAAGTTTTCTTTTGTTAATATATTTATTTTTCTATTTCCTCACTTAGTTTATTTCATTTTAGTTAATTTCTTTACTTTATCTAATAAACACACATCTTGTATGTACCATGATCAGAATATATTCATTTTTAAAACTATTTTGTAATATTTTGTTGGTTTTATTAACAATTTGTTTGTGTCTCGAGGATGGAGATAAGAGATTTGTTGTTTGGTGATGAATCATCAAAGTAAATGATATTAAGATTTTTACAAATCAAGGTTATCAATTATCCCAAATTTGTTATAGCATATATGGGAATAAATCCAATTTAGAATCAATTTTTAACACATTAAGAGTGCAAATCATGTCATAATCTAAGTAAATATGTTTTTGGGGTTTTGTAAACAATGTTTGAAAATGTAAATAAAGTGGGAAAATAACTAAAATGGTTCTTGAAATCAAATTAACAAAGAAGGATCCTTGGAATGTTGTGGATAGCGTAAACTAATCAATGCTAAGCTAGTGGAGTCTTAATCTACTTCTTAAAACTAATCCAATGGTTCCAAGACACTAAACTTGACTAATTCACTCTCATGCTACTAATCATTTCACTAATCACCTTAAATATTTATAATTTTAAACATTAATTGATTAATAAACATTAGTAACATGTATTCTTAACCACTAAACATCATAAGCATCAGCTCTTATTGGTTAGAATCGAAAAGAGCTTGAAAAGTTTGGATCAAGCATTTCATCAAACAGCTTGTGGGTGTGATAAATAGTTAAAATCTAAACCAACAATTTCTTGCAAATCTAGCATAAAACTCAACCTAACAGGCATGGATCTAATGATTACAGGTTTAAAATCCACTAACCTAGCACTAATAAACCTAGATCTAACATCCCAAGACTTCTAAAAGAGACTACTCACTAATAGCCATGAAAATACAAAGTAAATGGAATGATCTTTACATAATCATAAGTACTAAGAGAATAGAATAAAAGATTAGAAGAAAATCCAACTTTATAAACTTATAAATCCAAAGATCCACAATCCAAAAATTTGAAACAATACTTAAGTGGCTAAGAACAAATTTTAACAAAAGATCCCCGAAAAATTAGGGTAGAAGTCTATTTATAGTAAATACAAAAGTTTGGTTCAATCCTAAATTCAGACTGATTTACAATCGGTTTAGGTGTCAATTTTGATCAAAAATTTTGCTCTATTGGCCATCTCTGTCGATGGGAGTAGTCGGTAGACTCCATCGGACACCTCTGATCAATGGGAATGGTCGGTAGACTTCCTAGACAAATTTCTTCAAGTCTCATCGGTCACCTTCGGTTGAGGGAAATGGTTGATGGGCTCCACCGGTGACCCTTGGTCCATAGGAATGGTCGGTAGACTTCCCGGATGAATTTCTTCATGTCTAATCTGCCACCTCTGGCCGGTGGAGGTTGACTGGTGGAGGTAAATATCATCTCTTTAACCAAATACCTAAATCAGTCAAACTCACCTTTTTGGGTGAAGCTCTCTGGAGCTGTATCGCAATGTAAGATCTCCATCCGAGGCGATCTTTGAGACACTTAGGATTGGTTCTAAATCGTTATTTATGTTTCCTCACACCATATGCTCCTCTTGTTATTTTGTTCAACTCCAAAACCTATATAAGAGCGAAAAGATACAAATATGCATCTAGAATTGAAACACGTAACAAAATTGCAAGACAATGATGAAAAATCATTGCTAAAACACTAAAAACACAATATATCAACTACTCCAAACTTATCTCTTGTTTTTCCTCAAGCAAACAATAAGAAACTAGTTGGGAAAGATGTGTGAAATGGGGATTCAAACCAAAAACTATCAAACAAAGGATGAAACACAATGTCCTTAAATATAGTTAAATGGCTGATATATCATGGGTTTTATGGTTTTTAAGCCATGATATATATGTATTATTGAGTCTTTTGTGTTTCTTTCAAGTCTATGTTGAGTCTTTTGCAGGTTTACACCCATTTGGGGATTATATGGATATTCTGGAGCTTTTGTGGAGGATTTCATGTGAGGATTTACATTGATTAGAGTCACACTTGGTTGAGAAGTCGATACTTGCTCCCATGGTATTGAAAAAGGGAGTTCCAAGAATAAGTGGAAGCTTATCCGGTTTTCCTCTATCTACTATCATAAAGTCTATTGGGATTAAACAATCTCCAATCTTAACTGATAGTCTTCAACCAAACCAAGTGGAGGTTTCAAAGAGGCCTCCATATAAGTGATTGAAGAGGAGTACTTCTTTATTTCTTTGATATCAATACTCTTCATCATCTCAAGTGACATAAAATTCACACTAGCGCCCGAATCACACAAAGCATTCTCAAATTTCAAAACTCCAAGGGAGAAAGGTATGAGGAATGTGCCAGGATTCTCACACTTGGGAAGACACTTGGGCTCAACCAATATGGAAGTTGGAGACTTGAGCACTTCCATAACCTCTTCTACTTTTTCCCGGTTGGCTAAGATAGATTCAATACACTTTACATGAAGAGGAACTTGAATAAAACTACTCATAGAAGGAAAAGGGACTCCAATAGTGCTTGTTTTGTAAGGCCCGATCTTGGATTCCTCAATCCACCCAGACCGTTGTCTTACCTTAAACACTAAGTCAGTTCATTCTACTTAAGTCTGGTTTTAAGGTTAGCATTTTCTAAGTATTTTTCAATGAATCGAGGTTCATGCAATCAGATATAGACAATCAGCGGAATAAAGGCAAATCGATCTTTATATATATATATATAAAATATGGTTCATACATAGTATTCAGATGATCATCATTCAGTTGCACGCTAGGCTAATGATAATTGTTTAAGTTGCACAATAGGCTACATAAATCCAATGCTACAAAAGACTTGTTTCCTACACACACGTCCCATCCACGGCTGCGGTCCTCACGGGTCCTTGGCCTTTCCATGTCCAACTTTGACATCTTAGGTGTACGCTCTCCTGGTGCAAGATCCTTCTCCTTCTCCTTCTCCTTCTCTTTCTCCCTCTGTCTTGTATCCATCTTGAACGCCTAGATTCTTACGGACAAACTCTATCTCTTACGGAATGATAAAAGATCGGACCGATGGTCTCTTAATCCTTCTTTATCTTTCTCTCAGATTTTCTCCACAGTTTTCCCTCCAGAATTCCCCTTTTTTATTTTTCGGCACCCAATGTTGAAATTATAAGTTTAAAGAGATTGAAGAATGTTTAGAGACTAAGAGTGAGAATAGCAAGAGATTATGAAAGTTTGTATGTATTTTATTCTCTTAGTCTTACTAATCTTTACAAGAGGTTACACATATATTTATAGACATTTGAATGAGAGGAGGTGCAGAAGAAGAGAGGAATGGCGTGAAGAAGGAAGAGGAGAAGAGAGGTTTTGCGTGAAGAAGAGAGGAGGGAGCAGCTCACCTACTCCAACAGTATTGCACTCCATGCCTCTCTCTGGCGCCCCATGCTTGTGCCCATGCCTCTCCTTGCTTCCTTACTTAGTTTAGTTAGTTCATCTAGTTGAGATCCAACAACTTCCTTTTCTTCTAGTTCCTTCTTAACTTGTTCTCTTTCTAGTTCCTTTTCAACCAGTTTTCTCCTTTTCCCTCCTTCTCTTGTGTTTGAATTCTTCTTCTTGAGATCACATATTTCAACACTCCCTCTCAAGATTGGTCGGTGGAGATCCTTAAGACCGATCTTGCCATGAATGTGATCACAAGTAATAGTTGAAGTTGCCTTAGTGAAGATATCAGCTAATTGATCCTTGCTTGCTACAAAGGCGGTTTTGATAATTCCTTCTTGTATCTTCCCTCTCACAAAATGGCAATCAACTTCTATGTGCTTGGTTCTTTCATGAAATACCGGATTTGATGCTATATGCATTGCAGCTTGATTATCACAATACAACAGCATTTCTTCATCTCCCTGGATTCCAAGGTCTTTTAGAAGCGCTTTTATCCATATCAACTCCTTTGTCAATTCTTTCATGGCTCTGTACTCTGCTTCAGCACTTGATAAGGCTATGACCTTCTGTTTTTTGCTCCTCCAGGTTACTAGATTTCCTCCCACAAATGTGCAAAAACCAGATGTGGACTTTCTATCCTTTTTATCTCCAGCCCAATCCGCATCACAATAACCTTGGACCTTTGTGTTCCCATTAACATGCATCCATACACCTTTTCCAGGGCTATTCTTTAGGTACCTTAGCAACCTCTCAATCATGTTCCAATGTTGTGAGGTTGGCTTTTGCATATGCTGGCTCACACGGTTTACTGCAAAGCAGATGTCAGGTCTTGTAATGGTAAGATAGATAAGTTTGCCCACCATCCTTTGGTATCTTTTAATGTTCTCAAAAGGCTCCCCCTCAGGACTATCTTGGTATCCTTCTTCTATTGGAGTTTTGGCCGGCTTGGATCCTAACTTCCCGGTTTCTTCCAAGAGATCCAGCACATATTTCCTTTGAGATATGAACATTCCATCTCCAAATCGTGTCATCTCAATCCCTAGGAAGTACTTGAGCTCCCCTAGATCCTTTATATCAAAGTCGGCCTTCAAGAGTCCCTTGATTTGATCTACTCCATCTTTGTCACTTCCTGTGATGATTAGATCATCAACATAAATCAAGACTACCACTACTCCTCCTTCACTTTGTCTTGTGAATAGAGTATGATCCGCTTCAGATTTTATGAACTCCTTCTTCAAGAGACAAGCACTTAGCCTTTGGTACCATGCTCTTGGAGATTGCTTCAGCCCATAGATTGCTTTCTTCAATCTACACACTTTGTTGCCTCCATTATGATACCCTAGGGGTGGATCCATATATACTTCTTCTTCCAAATCCCCCTGCAAGAAGGCATTCTTGACGTCCATTTGCCATAAGTCCCATTCCAAGTTTACAGCTACCGAGATTAGAATTCTTATGGAATGAAGCTTAGCCACTGGAGCAAATGTTTCAGTATAGTCCTCCCCATAGACTTGAGTATATCCTTTTGCTACCAGCCTTGCTTTGTACCTTTCTATTTCCCCATCACTTGTGTATTTAATTGTATACACCCATCTACTCCCAACCGACTTCTTATCCTTTGGTAAGTCGGTTAAGTACCAAGTATTATTCCTTTCCATGGACTTCATTTCCTCTTCCATGGCTTTCACCCGTACTTCACTCTCACATGCTTCTTCATATGAGCTAGGAATGTATTCCTTGCTGATTTTTGTGAGAAACACTTCATGCTCCATGGGTAATGTCGCCAAGGAACAGAAATGCTCAATGGGATATGTGATAATACTAGTTTGAGTGTGATCTCCTCCTTGTGATATGAGAGTGCTGTCGCCAATAGGATCGAGATCTAAGCTCGCCGTACGCTCAGGACACTCTCTTATCACACAAGGAAAAATACTCGTACTAGACTCTCCTTGGAGCATAGCAGAATTGTTATAGCCATAAAAGACACGTTGTCGCCTCTGTCTTGTACTTCTTCTTAGAGGTATGGTTGGCTCCTGTCCTTCTTCAGCATCCGCTCCCTCTTCATCCAAATTCTGATCCACTTCCTCATGTGCATTATCCGCACTATCTTGCTCTATGAAGTTCTCAGATGTTTCTTCTTGTACTTCTTCACATAGGCTTGGCGTTTCATCAAACACCATCCAGTCCATGGATGAATAGATCATTCCTTTAGAAGCATCATGATCCTTAGCCCCATAGAAACTCTCTTGTTCATTAAACCTTACTTCTCTAGACACATACACTCTTCTTGTTTCCGGATTGTAGACCTTGTAGCCCTTTTGTGTTGGTGAATATCCAATGAACACACACCTCATGCTTCGAGGTTCAAGTTTGCTTCTGTGTCCTTCTGGTAAAAACATGAAGCATGTGCATCCAAACGTTTTGATATGATTTAAGCTTGGTTTCTTCTTGTACAACACTTCAAATGGGGACTTATCATCCAGATTTTTGGTTGGAAGTCGGTTGATTAAGTAGCTTGATGTCATTACGGCATCTCCCCAATGGAACTTTGGTACTCTTTTGGCAATCATGAGAGTCCTTGCTACTTCCATTAGGTGTCTATTCTTCCTTTCAGCTATCCCGTTCTGCTGAGGAGTGTATGCACACGATGTTTGATGAATGATGCCAAAGTTGTTGAGCAACTCTTTGAATCGTTTACTCACATATTCACCTCCATTATCACTACGCAATACTTTGATCTTTGTTTTGAATTGGGTAGAGATATAGTTAATGAAGTTGGTGAAGGCTTCATACACTTGATCTTTGGTATGTAGAAGAGTGATCCATGTATATCTTGAGTAGTCATCAATGAATGAAACAAAATATTTATATTGATCTCTTGAATTACATGGTGAGGTCCATACATCCGAGTGTACAATGCCAAACGCTTCATCACAAGTTGTAGATGAAGTAGGAAAAGCTTGTCTACAATGCTTCCCTAGTACACACGCCTCACACACTACTTCTTCTTGGATGAGATTGGGTAAGACCATCTTGAGGACTGCTGAACTTGGATGTCCTAGCCTTCCATGCCATAATGGGCTATCTTCAATCTCTTTCCTCCCAAAAAACTTTGCATCTGCCTTCATTCCAAGAGTCATTGGTTCCTCTTGTTTATTTGATTCCAAGATATACACACCATCTTCTACCTTCCCTTCTCCGAGCACATGGTTTGTTTTAGGGTCCTGAAACTTAACAAAGTCAGTCCCAAACACAGCCACACACTCCAAATCCTTTGTAGCTTTATTAACGGATAAAAGATTAGATGAGAAGTTAGGCATGTATAATGCTTTTGTTTCCCTTTTAAAAAGCTCTAACTCTCCTATCCCTTTAATTGGAACTGAGCTTCCATTGGCTACTTGTACACTTCCATGGCATGGTTCAAGATTCTTTAACATATCTTGATCCTTGATCATGTGATGAGAAGCCCCTGAATCCACAATGATTCTAGTCTTCTTTATGGGTGTTTTAGAGCTGAAAAAACTCTTACCCGAATCTGTGAGTTTGGCTAGGCTCTTGATGAGAGCTTCAAACTCAGACCTTCTAACCAGTTCTTCAACAGGTTGTGCAATTCCCGTGAAGGCTCTAGGTCCATTCCCATTCTCCCTTAGCCGCTTAGGCCTCAAGTGTGGATGGAGAGTCCAACACTTCTCCTTAGTGTGTCCTTTCATCTTGCAATGCTCACACTCCAACGTCCTCTTGTCTCCAAATGTGAGATTCTTTCTTGCAAGATGTGCAGCTTCACTTGGTGCACGAAACAGGTCTCTAGACCCTTCTTCCCTTTGTATCATACCGCATACTTCCGCTAGACTTGGCAGATTCTCAAATCGAAGTATATGCTTGATAAGATCCTTGTATGATGCATTGAGTGCCAAGAGAAGCCCAAACACTTGATCTTGGTCACGCCTTTCTCCTAACTCCTTGGGGTCTATAGTGTGTGGCCTCAAGATCTCCAACTCGGCCCATAAGCTTCTATACTCCCCAAACATTTCCTTGAATGACTTTTCCTCTTGTTGGAGCTCATTCAATGCCCTTTTCACCTCAAATATCCTTGATATGTTTGAGATGTTTCCATAAACTCCTTTGAGTATATCCCAAAGTTCCTTGGCGGTATCCGCATATGAGTAAGCCGCCAAGATAGTTGGTTCTAGTGAGCTTAGGAGAAGAGAAAGAGTGTATTGTTCTTCTTGCTCTTCCTTAGCTTCCTCCTTCTCATTTCTCACCGCCGCTTCTGTTCCTTCTTTTGGCTCAACATATTGCCAAAGTCCTCGGCCTCTAAGAGTAGTTTTGGTGGTTTTTTCCCAAAGGAGATAGTTGTTTCCCTTGAGCATAACCGAGATTGTTACCCTATTAGTCTCCATTTTCTAGTAATAATACACAATCTTAGTCCTTTCACAACTTGAAGATCCTATGATCTCAAGGATATTAATCTCAGAGTGAATAGAACTAAGGAAGGTGTATTGTTATAGATTAGAAGCCTTGTAGAGTATTAGAGGAATCAAGAAGAGAATAAGCGGTTTAGTAGATAACCTGCTCTGATACCATGTTGAAATTATAAGTTTAAAGAGATTGAAGAATGTTTAGAGACTAAGAGTGAGAATAGCAAGAGATTATGAAAGTTTGTATGTATTTTATTCTCTTAGTCTTACTAATCTTTACAAGAGGTTACACATATATTTATAGACATTTGAATGAGAGGAGGTGCAGAAGAAGAGAGGAATGGCGTGAAGAAGGAAGAGGAGAAGAGAGGTTTTGCGTGAAGAAGAGAGGAGGGAGCAGCTCACCTACTCCAACAGTATTGCACTCCATGCCTCTCTCTGGCGCCCCATGCTTGTGCCCATGCCTCTCCTTGCTTCCTTACTTAGTTTAGTTAGTTCATCTAGTTGAGATCCAACAACTTCCTTTTCTTCTAGTTCCTTCTTAACTTGTTCTCTTTCTGGTTCCTTTTCAACCAGTTTTCTCCTTTTCCCTCCTTCTCTTGTGTTTGAATTCTTCTTCTTGAGATCACATATTTCAACACCCAAGACCTTATATTTATAGGGAAGAATCAACCAGAACTGCCAATAGGTGAACCGGTACGAAGAGAAGGCCGAACGGGTGCTTCTTGCCCATTGGCGCCTTTCCGCGTCCAATCCCTTAACCGTCCAGCAGTTTTTCTCCATTTTCAGATGCAGAAGAGCTTGCTAGCTCAAGCTAAGCCTTCTGGTCCGATCAGATCATCCATGGTCTGATCATAGTCCGTTCACTGCTGTTTGGTCCAGTGTACGTTTAGTAACCGCTCTAGTCCATCCACACTAGTCCGGACCCGAACACTCCGCCATGCTGAGTTGAGCATCCCACAAGCCTCCCCAGCTGACCGAGCTAGACCATCAGCTCCCGTTAGCTGACCAACTCCAGGTGAACTAGCTCCGAGCTTCACCTAGCTGACCGAGCTTGATCCGGACTGAGCACAGCTTCCATATTACTCATCCAGCTACCCTTTACTTGTCTCCATCATTTTCCGACTAAGTCTCAGCTTCCTGATGTACTCACCCTTGATCCACACGATGGTACGCTGACTCTCAGATCGTATTTCCTGATTAGCACATCTCCACGTACCAGGATACACCCGGTGATCTTATCTAGGATCGAGGACATGACATGTTTTATCTTTGAAACTTGAGAAGACCATCTTTTTAGCTTTGGTGAGTATTCTTCCAAGAAATGGGATTAGAGGATCATAAGGTGAAAGCTCATCATTTGGTGCATCTCCATTTTCAACTCTCATGGGAACCTTGACTTCTTCCCTAGTAATCACCTCTACCTTTGCTTAACTTTGACTAATCACACCAACAACATCCACTCCATATAGAAGTCTATTGATTTCCTCAACATCCCTTTTATGATCATTCTCATTACTTGTGAGGATAGCATTGCAAAATTCCTTGGGATTTGTTTCAGTTTTAACGGGAAGTGAGTCCATTGGCCTCTTAGATGATGATGAAACATGAGCAACTCGATTTTTAAGGCTCTTGACATGGGAAGCCAAGTGCAAACTTATTATTCAATTCACTGTACGCTCATTGCATCCCATTCATTCTCTTGTTAATCTCAAAAGTGCCTTTGGTTTTCCCTTCTTAGATTTGTTTGAGGAGGAGAGTATTAGGATCATTTTTGAGGTTTTGGAAAAGCTGAAGTGGTTGAATAGTTTTTGGTATGAAGGTTTGGTTTTGGTTATACTGAGGTTGAGTTGTTAATTTGGGTTTTTGTTGGAAGTTTTGATTGGATTGGAAAGTTTGGTTTTACGTATTGTGGTCTTGGTAAGAAGTTTTGATTGGGCTGGAATATTTGGTTTGGTTGAAAAGATTATTTTGGTAGTTTGGGATAGGTTTTGTCTTGTGGGTTTTCGACGTTGGAATTGCGGTATGAAAGGTTACGATGGTTGTGGTAGTTTTGGTTGAAGCTTTTGTTTTGAAACTCTCATTGGTTGCCCACATAATTATCTTCCTCTTGAGTCTCTCCATTATCATCAACATAAACTCTCATCTCATTGTATCCTTTTTGATACCCTTGTTGACAATTATCAAACTCTCTCACATAGTTAACCATTTTTTGAGTAAGAAGGAAAGCTTTGCCCATCTTGTCAAGTCTATCATTGATATCCTTGAAGCTATTTTTAATGCTTTGATCCGGTCTACTAGTATCTCTAAACTCTCTATCATAGTCTCCTCCATAACAAGCATCACTTTGAGCAAACGTTTCAATCAACAACTCACCTTGTTCCACATTGAAGTTGTCAAAACTTTCATAGCTTGCAGTGTCTAAGGCGCGGTGGTACTTCTCAAATGTGTCTCTATAGGATATACCAAGCAAATTCTCCCTAGATATACCATGATGAGGGCAACTCCTAGTATAACTCTTTAACCGTTCCCATGCTTCATATAAGTTTTCTTGGAAACCTTTTTGAAACCAGCAGTACCGTTTCGAAGCTTTTCCGTCTTTTGCTTAGGGAAGAACTTATTAACAAATTCCTTCTTACAAATATCTCAAGGAGATACCAAATCTGAACCAATATTCTTCTTCCATTGGGAGGCCTTGTTCCCTAATGAGAAAGAGACAAGTATAATCTTGATGGATTCTTCGGGGACTCTATTCATCATCACAGTTCTGCATAATCTCTCAAATTGATCTAACTAATCGAGAGGGTCTTCCAAGGATAATCCATTGTACCTTCGGTTTTGAACCATATTGATGAAGTTTGACTTAATCTTAAAGTTATTAGCATCAGTGGAAGGCATCAGAATGCCCATATCTTGAGCTCTAATGTTTGGTGCATCGAATGCTCCTTTGGGTCTAAGGACTGGTTGTCCTTGTTAAGGAACCCACAAAAATCCTGGAGGAAAATATTTGTTATTCATCCCTAAACACTGTAAGTGTTGTAATCGCTCTCTTGTAGTTCTCTTAGCTTCTCTTTCTAACCGGTGAATGTCCTCAACATAATTAACCAAGTTTTGTGGACCGTGACTTCTAAGGTCCATGCACCTACAAGAGAGAGAGAGATCAAAGTGGAAACAAGAAGGGTTAAGTAGTAAATAATATAAAGAAAACTTAGTCTCAAACACACAATTAACTCCTAATGATATTAACAGGTTCTATGTGGTAAAGGCATCAAAATGATATTAATTTAGTCCCCAGCAACGGTGCCAAATTGATATTAAGATTTTTTCATATCAAGGTAATCAATTACCCCAAATTCATTGTAGCATAGAAAGAAATCAATCAACTTGGAATCAAGTTTTAACATATTAAGAATGCAAATCATGTCTTAATCTGAATAAATATGTTTTTTTTTGTTTTTTGTAAACAAAGTTTGAAAATGTAAGTAAAGCGGGAAATAACTAAAACGGTTCTTGAAATCAAATTAACAAAGAAGGATCCTTTGTAATATTATGGATGATGCACACTAATAAATGCTAAGCTAATGGAGTCTTAATTTATTTATTAGAGCTAATACAGTGGTTACAAGACACTAAACTTGACTAATCCACTCTCATGCTACTAATTAATTCATTAATCACCTTAAATATTCATAATTCTTGTTAAAATTAATTGATTAATAAGCATTAATAATATGTCTTCTTAACCTCTAAACATTCTAAATATCAACTCTCATAAATTAGGATCGAAAAGAGCTCAATAACTTTGGATCAAGCATTTCATCAAACACCTTGTGGGTGATCTAAATCAAAAAAATTCTTGCTAATCTAGCATTAACTTAACCTACAAAGCCTGGAGGTAATGATTACAAACCTAAACTCTACTAATCTACCACTAATCAACCTAGATCTAGCATCCCAAGACTCCTAAAAGAGACTACTCACTAATAGTCATGAAAACACAAAGTAAATGGAATAATCTTTGCATAATCATAAATATTAAGAGAATAGAATCAAAGATTAGAAGAAAATCCAACTTTATAACTTATAAATCCAGAGATCCACAATCCAAAACTTTAAACAATACTTAAGTGGTTAAGAACAAAGTTTAACAAAAGATCCCCTAAAAATTAGGGTAGAGATCTATTTATCATGAATAAAGAAGCTTGGTTGAATCCTAAAATCATACTGCTTTACATTAGGTTTATGAGTCAATTTTGATCAGAATTTTTGCTCCACCAGCCACCTCTGGTCGATGGGAGTAGTGGTAGACTCCATCGGAAACCTCTAGTCGATGGGAATGGTCGGTAGACTTACTGGATGAATTTCTTCTAGTTTCATCTGTCACCTTCGGTCGATGGAAATGATCGTTGGGCTCCACCAGTCACCCTTGGTCGATGGAATGGTAGGTAGCCTTTCCAGATGATTTTCTTCAAGTCTCATCTGCCACCTCTGGCCGCTGGAGGTTGACCGGTGGAGGTAAATTCAACGTATCTATCAAATTAAATACCCAAATCACTCGAATAAACCTTCATTGGAACACCAACTAAATTTTCTACATAAGATCTCCATCCGAGTCAATATTTGAGAACACTAGGATTGGTTCTAAATCGTTATATCAGTTTTCTCACACTATTTCCTCTTCTTGTTGTTTTCTTCAACTCCAAGACCTATATATTAGTGAAAAGATACATATATGCATATAGAATCTAAACATGTAATGAAAATGCAAGATAATGATGAAAAATCATTGTTAAAAACACTAAAACACAATATATCAGTCAAAACTAAGCAATGTTAACTAGATACATAGACATGTATGAGTCTGAGTTGATGTGTTTTTAGTTCAGTATTGATAAATTTTTGATTAATTAATTAAATTACATTACGTTGTTTGGTTATGAAAAAGGTTTGACCATTCTTTTGAGTATTGGAGAATGTCGAATCTATCCACCCACTAATAAAGAATAAGATTATATACAGTATACTTATCGGCCAGGAGTGGGCTAATTTTCAACACTGACGAGGATGAAAATAAGGCAACAGTCATGGCCGATAAGTATATAATCCGGATATATACAGTATATATATGTTGCCTTTCGTTTTATTATAAGGCAACACTCCTGGCCGATATGTATATAATAGGAGAGTTTTCTCTCCAATAAAAGAATTCATGTCATTTTTGTGAAAATTTAATTCTACTATAAAGGCAACATTTTAATAATCATTATAGTTAATAAGCATTAATATAATTAATGATTACAAATAAAATGTAAAAATTAAGAAATATAAATACAAATTCTTGAAATTATTTTTAAATGGTTTTCGTTTTATAAACATCAGTTAATAGAGAAAATATATGTAAAATGAGTGAAAATAAATTAATATTTATATAAAAATATTAAAAATATATAATACCAAATGATGAAACTTTATAAAGAATCAAAATTTAGTGATGAAATAAGTGTCAAAGGATCAAGATCTAAAACAAATATTACATGACATAGTATAGAAACTTTGATACTACAACTAAGTATCTCTTTCAAAAATTTTAATAGTTCAAGATATCAAAAAATATTTAATTGATAAAAAAATAGAGTATAAGAAAATATAAATGATAATATAATTTTGATACATGTTAAGAACAAGTTCACTGTTCTATTAATTAAATATGAGCGAAGATATCATGAAAATAATTTTTCTTGAAAGATGGAGAAAAAGGAGTATTGAAAATGTTGAAATAATATGCTATTTATGGCATTTATTTAGTAGGTTAACCATTAAAATAATTATATTTTTATTGGGAATCATATTAATATTTATAAATAAATAAAATATTTTAGTAATAGTTTAATATTGAAATCTCAAGTGACGCATCAGTACAAATCTAGTACTTTTAATGGTTACGCATAATCATAAATTATAGTTAACAATTCATAGTTGAATTTTAAAGTTTCAATGTATATATATATATTAGCTAAAATGTTGATTACTCAGAATGAATTTAATTAATTGAAAATAAAATCTACAAAGAAATATTAGATTAGTTGCCAAAGAAAAAAAAGAATTTTTTTGATATGATTTGATTTCATAATTTTACTTAACTGTGTTAGTTTGGCTCAGAGAAATATATATCATCTCCACCATACACGTGGAGGATTTTGCAGTGCTATTTTTGCTTAAGTGGATCAGTGTCATAATACTATAAATCAAAGTACGTACAGTCCCTTCTCATTGTAAAAAAACTTAAACCCAAAGAAATACAAATGGTAGATTTAAAGAAATATTCTGGATCGGTTTCGAAAAGCTCTGAAATGTTCTCCTCGTGAAAGAGAAGAAGTTGTTTCCGAAGTTCACTCAACAAGAATTCCCATCTTTATCACTCATCCTGCTGGCTCTGAATCACACGTTATCTGTCATCTCCAAATCCAATCTATGAATCTGCAGGAGTTGAGGACTTTGTGTGACCAATTGATGTATCTTAAGAACCGTGTTGATGCTGAGCCCAAACCCTACAGTAAAAATGGTGATTCTTGTTTGTGGAACTTCAGAAACAAGTTCTTCTGCTTCGCTGAGGAGACAATTTCGGAGACTTTTGAAATCAATCTAGAATGTTTCTTCAAATATGTCATTATTATTTCTTCGGTTTAAGCTTGTTTTATTAATATCAGTAAATAAATATGTTAAACACTAATTATAGTAAATTACTATTACATTAAAAGAAAACTATCTTAAATAAATTTTAGAAAATAAAGGTTGAAAGCAGAGTGGTAACATAGACAGGGAGCAAAGCAAATACTTTTGATGGTTACATCATAATCATAAATTATTGTTAACAATTCATAGTTGGATTTAACATTTCATATATATATATATATATATATATATATTTGCTAAAATCTAGATTATTCACAATGAATTTAATTAATTAAAAAATAAATCTACAAAGAAATATTAGATTAGTTGCCAAAGAAAAAAAAAGAGAAATCAAATAAATTTTGGATACGATTTGATTTCATAATCTTACTTAAATGGGTTAGTTTGACTAAGACATATATCATCTCCACCATACACGAGGAAGATTTTGTAGTGCATTATTTTCACTTAAATCGGTCAGTGTCATCACACTATAAAAGTAAAGTACGTACAGTCCCTTCTCATTTTAAAACAAAAAAAAAACTTAAAACCGAAGAAATAAAAATGGCAGATTTGAAGAAACATTCTGGATCAGCTTTCGAAAAGCTATTTAATGATCTCCCCAGTGAAGCAGCAGAACTTTTCTTGGAAACAAGAATCGCCATTTTCGGCGGTCCTCCTGCTGGCTCAGAATCAGAGGGCTCTGCACATTATCTATCGTCTCCAACTCCACACAGCTGGTGGAATGATGCTTCACAACTTCAATCCATGACTCTGCAGGATTTGACAGCTCTGGTGGAATTGATGTGTCTTAAGAACATTCTTGAAGCTAGATTCACAGATGAATTCATCTCAAGAAAATGTTCAATTTCCTATGACTTACGTAGCAAAGCAAAGCAGCCACTCTATAAGGGGTGTAGAGGAGGACATTCTCCTTTATCATCAACAAATAGAATGATGACCATTAAGATGGATTAAACCTTGGCGGAAGAATATGTTGATGCGATAGCAGATTTTATGAAAGATATTTTACTGGAAGACAATCTTTCACGATCATCATATTACGAGATTCAGAAGCTTGTAGCTCGTCTTGGGTTACCATATCAGATGAATGATGTGTACATCGATAATTGTATGATATATTGGAGAGAAGATGAAAACCGCAGAAGATGTAAATTTTGTCGTAAACCACGATATCAAGAAAGTAATGGAAGAGTTCCGATTCCACATAAATGGATGTAGTATTTACCATTAACTGAGAGCTTATATCAATCTGAGCGCACGGAAGAGCCAATGAGATGGCATGCATAGCATAGTCAAGAAGGATATATTACACATCCTTCAAATGCAGAGGCGTGGAAACATTTTCAATCAATGTACCCAGATTTTGCATTTGAGCGAAGGCATGTATACCTTGGATTATGTACAGATGGTTTTAACCTATTTGGAAATCATGGAAGACAATATTCGTTATGGCTAGTAATGGTAACTCCTTACAACTTGCCTCCATCTTTGTGCATGCGTAGAGAGTTTTTGTTTCTATCTGTGCTTGTTCTTGGCCCAGAGTATCCTAAAAGATCACTATGTATTCCTGCAACCATTGATCTATGAGTTACAAATGTTATGGAATCATGGTGCTGAAACTTATAATGTTTCATGTCAGCAGATGTTCAAATGTGTGCGGTTCTTATGTGGAATAGAAGTGAATTCCCAGCATATGGTATGTTACCTAGGATAGACTACACATAGAAGATTATCGGTCCATATTGTCAATTTAACACTGACACATTCCAAATAAGTCAAGGGAGAAAATGTTTTTGGTTTGATTGTCATAGTTGATTTCTACCAAGCAATCATTTGTATCGTCAGTCGAGGACATTATTTACAAAAGGTAAACAAATATTATATGGTCCACATCCTGATATAGATGGTAGTTCTATATTGGATCAGTTAACAGATTTTGGTGTAGAGAGAACTCATGAATATGGAGGTAATGGACATAATCCAGTTGATGGTGTCTGTATAAATCATAATTGGCACAAAAGAGTATTTTTTTGGATTTACTTTATTGGAAAAACCATTTGTTGATGCACAATCTAGATGTAGTGCATATTGAGAAGAATTTCTTTGACAACATTATGAACACGATTTTAAACATTCAAGAGAAGACGAAAGATAATATGAAGTCGAGAGGATGTATGTATGTCCTATGCCTGGCTACCAATAATATAAATGTTCTATGCCTGGCTACTGATTGGATGCGGCTAAAAACAATAGTTTTTATTGGATTCGAGAGGATGTTAAATTCACTGACGCTTATGCATCTAACTTGCGTAATTGTGTCGTTTATGGAGAAGGAAAGTTTACTGGAATGAAGAGTCATGATTGTCATATTGTTATACAACGGCTCCTTCCATTTGCTTTTGCCAATCTTCTTGACGAAAATGTCCACCAAGCTATTGCAGGTATTAATATCTCCATATTTTTTTTCAAACTTATATGAAGTATATAAATATTTAATTTATTAATTTGTTTTATATTTTTTAAATAAATACATGAATCAATGTTTTCCTAGATTTGTGCTCTAGAACACTTACAGCTCAGGGTATTCATAATTTAGAGATTAATATACCAATGATAATTTGCAATCTGGAGAAGTTATTTTCACCATCATTTTTTGATGTTATGGAACATCTTCCAATCCATATCCAATACCGGATTTGTGAAGGATATTATTAATATTTATATATTAAATTTTTAAGAAAAAAACCCATCGGAAATCCGTCAAACATTTCTGACAGATTCCCGATGGCAATCCTAAATATTCACATGTACAATATTTAACACATTTTTGAGTTCTGTCAGAAATTACTGACAAAATTTCCGATGGATTTCCGATGGGTTTGTGGTTTTGGGATTAAATTTGATATTTATGGATCATACTGTTGCATAAGATGATGTTATGACTTATTTAAAAGTTAAACTTCTGAAAAAACATTAAAACAAGTGGTTTTGATTTTAAGAAAATTTATTAAGCTTTATTAACAAATGATTCATAACAATACATATAGGTTAACAACATTTTTATAACAAAAAAATTTAAATTTTGAATAACATTTAAATGATGGAAAAGATTGATATATCCAACTTATATCTTATTTATTTAGGCATCAAATGTAAAGATAAAGAGATTAAAAGTGGAAAACATTAATTAGATGCTAAAACTCTATAACAGTCAAAAATCTGTCAGAAATCCATCAGAAAATTGTGACAGATACGCGAAATTTTACGCGCGTATTCTTTAAAATTTTAGAGTCCACGCTTAATATTTTCCCGAAAATTTCCGACGGGCTTGTGATGGATACTGCCCGTCGAAATGTTTATTTCTTATAACCTTCTTCTCGCGAACATTACCATTGAAGCTCTGTTTTCATCCATGAAATCTCTTGATTCCTTAATTATTTTCCACATAAATTTCTCTAAATATCTCACACTATGGACACCAATTAATCCAATCCAACCAATTTTTAAGTTTTCATTCTTTAATTTTTAGATTCATATTGTTTTTGTTATTGGGATTGCCAGTAGATTTAGGAATTTAGAAGTTAGATTTAGGGTTTTGGAAGTTAGATTTACAGTTTTGATGTTAGATTTAGAGTTTTGAAAGTTAGTAATTGTAATTTGCGATTTTAATTTAGATTTATGAACTTGTAATTTTCAAGTTAGGTTTTGCAGTATTGGATTTTTATAATGGATTATTAAATTTTAGATATAATTAATTGAATTTACTTTAGTATTTGAAAATTTTAACTTTGAATTGTTTTCATTTTTTGATTAATTGATTTTAGTTTAATTATTCTTGTGAACATATGACTATTTTGGGTAATGGATTTATCGATTTTCTTGTCATGTTTTTTGTTTTTTTATTTGTTTAAAATTTGTAAAATATTATTTCAAATTTTTGTATTAATTTGTAGATTCTTTTTTAATTAGAACTATTTAAAATTTATTTGATTAATTTAATACTTACAATATTGTTTTATGGGATTACGGACGCTATCATTCGGGGACATCATGTATTCGATGAGGTGGGGCAAATACGGCTCCGGCTAGGGTTGGAGGTAGGCAAGACAGTTAGTTTTCAGACTCCATCGACCCACATTCCTCAGACTGCGTCTACTCAAATGGGCATTGAGGACTTTATCTTCCAACCCGGGAGAGAGGAAATGCCAAGAATTCATCCACGACGGCTTGTTGTTTATTTAGTTTTATATGTGATTTCTATGGTAAGTGATTTCGTATTATTTTACTTAGTTTATATATGTTTTTTGTTGTTATACTTAGTAGATTTATTTGTTATCACTAACAGATAATTTTATATTTTTGGTAGGTTTGGTTATTCCAATAATGGAATAAGCAAATCAATCAACTGGATGGTTAATAGAAGGATTAAGCATCTGTATCCAAAATTCTCTGATATGCCTTTACCAGATCGGGAATTATGGCTCCGTCAATTTGCGGTACGTATATAATTTTTAATACATTATTTCTATTTTTAATTATGTAATATGCTTTTAATTAATTTTCCAGCAAGAGATTAACTGGGATATTGAGCACCATGTATGGATTAGAATGGAGTTTGACACGAAAGCGACGAGAATGTACTCGAAGAAAATTTACAAGCGTCAAGAACTTTGTAATGTGGATAAAGTACCCAAGGAATCTACAAACCCGAGGTTTAAAATGGGTTTATCGATTACTGGAAACAAGAGCAGACCAAAGATACCTCAAAGAAGCAATCAGCCAACAGGGTGAGCACCCGTAAATGTAAAGAAATTGCAACACTCAATGCTGGAGCGACCAGCTCGTTGTCCGGAGAAGAGCAATTGGTAAGTTTGAAATATAGGTTTTTAGTTTTTTTTATTTATTCTCTAACTTATTATATTATTTTTGTTTTGTTTTTATAGTTTCAGATAGACGGTGCTCATCTCTCACACCTTAGGTTGTTGGAGGATATACACACCAGCAAGACAACGAAGAAAATTCAAAATCCCATCACACGTCAACTCATCGAGTCTATGAAGGCGCTCGGAGAGGAGTATATTCAGTCTCAGCCACAAGGAGAAGGAGGCTCTTCTAACTAGGTTCCTCTCGAGAAGTGGAACGACCTCGTTAAAGAAGTAATTACTTTTTACAAAATTTGAAGTTAATTTAACTAATTTTACATATAAGTTTTATTTTGTTTAATAGGCAACTCCGAAGAGCAAAGACCGTCTTTTTGGTATTCCACCGACGTACTATGCTTCATACACAGCCACTTCACGGTTTTACAAAGAAGCCGAGCTTCAAGCACAAATTGCGGAGAGCACCACCGAGATCTAGAATTTGAAGGATGAGATGAGTCACGTGAAAGAAGCATACGCAGAGAGTGCTCGACGCTATGAAGAATTGGTGACCAAAAACGCAGCGATGCAAGCCGAGATGGAAAAGATAAAGGCTGAGCTGGCAGAACAAATGAAGACGATCGAGGCTTTTATGTTCGAGTTTCGAGCTTCTTGACCAAAATTTATTAGATTTTATGTTTTGAATTTTTTGTTTGAATTTTATTACATTTGAAATTTTAATTTATATTTATATTTTATTTCAATTTACAAAATTTAATTAATAAATGTACAATAATTAACAAATATGTAAATAAAATACATATTTAAAAAATAATTAATAATTAAACCCATCAGCAATCTGTCTCAAAATCTGTCGGAAATCCGTAAGAAATCCATCGGAAATACCTTGGGTCAGAAATCCATCAGAAATCCGTCTGACAGATTTCCAAATCCTGACACCCTATAACTGATGGATTTTCCATCAGAAATCTATCAGAAAAGGCTCTTTTGACAGAATTCTGATGGATTTGCCCGTCAGTTCTATCCTGCTTTCTTGTACGGAATTTGAGGATGAATCTGTTGATTAGTCCAGCAAAAGAAAAGGAAAATAAATATGAGAAGCTAGAGATGAAGAACAAGGAGATACAGAAGTCGTAAGGAGAAGAAGAGTAGATCGAAGAAGAAGGAGAATAAAGTCAATGAAGAAGAAGAAGAATGAAGATGTGTGTGAATTTTACTATTTTTAAGTATTTTTCTCTTTTATTCATTCATTTGCATCTTTATTCCAATCATCGTAGGTTTGCATTATGTTTTTATATACATTGCATTTTGGAGTATTTTCATGTGATTTTGGATGATTTTTGGAGCTTAATGGACTAAGGAAGAGTAACTAGATGTGTGGACTCAACATAATACCTAGTTTGAAGCCAATAAGACATTTTGGAAAACAACTCGATGTCACAGCTTGACACCATACAGAGTTTGAAGCCAAGAAGACATTTTGGGAGGCCACTCAATGACACAAGTCGACATCATACCGAGTTTGACATTTCAAGATGGCACCTTTGAGAAACTCGATAAACACACTTGGTTTGAAACCAAGTTTTGAGCCACTCAACATGTCAACTTGACCAAAGATCCCGAGTCAAGCTTCTGCCTTTGAAGAAACAAGCAACTCAAATTTTGGACTCGGTTTGCAAACCGAATGCTGCCCTGTTTTTACCCCTTTTTAATTTTCTTAATTACTTACTTAGGGTTTTTATGTGAGACTATAAGTACTTATTTCTAAGTCATTTTTGGCTAAGTCTGTTTTTACTGTATATCTAATTAGATTGTTTTCTCCTTAATCATCTTTAGTGCTCTTCATTTTCTGGGATTTTGATCATTTGATATATTCCTTTGTAGTTCAAATTTATATTTGTTTTTTTTTTTTGCAAATCTACCTATCTACTCTTTCTATTTAAGAATATGAAGTTTATTCTGAATTTTGGGTTTTACATGTCATCATGAATCCTAGTTCTTAGTAGTGAATTTAGGGTTCTTGAGGAATAGGTAGATATGGTATGATCTCGATCTTTAGTGATGTTTAGGCTTAGATTCTTCCACATCTTTTCTAGATTAAAGTTATTAATGCATATTCTTCTCTGATTAATTGGAATATGATCTCAGACATTCACCATTCAAAAAGTGTTCAATGAATGTCTGATCATCTTGATTCCAAAGATTTGTTCATTCTAACATTAGAAATTATATGTTTATGGAATATTTTGGCTTTAATGATCCTAGCCTAATGAATCAAGATTAAGAATTTTATGATACTTGAGGCTAATCACTATGAGAGTGAGTTAGTTTGTCTTGATGATTATTGTCTAGATGTTAATTTGTTTAAGTTATTTAGTTAAACATCACTTTAGATAGATTGAATCGAAGATCCAACCATTTCCTTAGGCACCTTATTGTCTTTAATTGTTTAATTGAAATTGACACTAGGATTGTTAGACAAAACCTCAGCATTTGGCTTGACTTAAAATCTTCTGATTGCAATTGATTCGATTACATATTTCTCATTTGGATTGGCACCTCAAATACTATAATGATATGATAAATAGGTTGATGAATTGAATCACATAGGTAGAAAAAGCCAATTGTCACATGTCTTTAGCCAACTCAAGGACAGTCTTTATCAATGATCTCAACCCTTTCTCTGGAGATATATGATAAGATTGATAACCATCTGCCTCCAAAACAACCTGAAAAAATCAAAGATAATTCTATCAAGTCCATTCTTGATCAGAAAATTTTAGGAAAGCATCATATACTCACCCTTTTAACATTGTTCAAGTCAAAATGTCTGTCTAACGGAAGCTGCTTGATATGATTGGGGAAATTTCCTTCAAAACTTGCAACAACTTTACAACCACTTCCCTGAACAAACAAAAAAACTGTTAAAGAAAAACATTCACTAATCAAAACGAAAATCTGATAAAGAAGAACTCTATTTACAGATCAAATCAATTTAATAAAACATAAAATACAAACAAAAGACAATCGCAATTCACAAAGCATCTTGTCAATAAGACAATTCACAAAACCCTAATGAAACAAAACTTTGCTAATCAAAACTAAATGCCAACGAAGTCAAAGTGTCAATCTGAAAACTAACTGAAAAATTGCCGATTAAGTTACAAAATTACTTGTAGCTAGACTCGAACCTTGAGCCTGCGATGATAGACCGAGTGAAGACTTGGAAAACCTCGAGCCTTAGATTTCACAACAAAGAAAAAAAATTGATACACTCTAAGAGAAAGAAAGAGAGAAATGGGTGAGTTTTCTCTCACGCATAAAAACCTTCCACCAATTATTGTCCGTGACATCAGGAGTTCTTAAGGCTCTAGAAACTTGTTAATTAGAACCGGTTTATGGGTTAATTAAGGAGTTTTGATTTATCTTTCAACAATTAAAACATAAGAACTCCACTTAAGAGCATGGAGATGTTCTTAGAAGCCATGTCCAGGCAATGGGAGTTAGTAGAAAATTAGCTTTTATGTGTGTAATGTTGAACTTAAGAAAAAATACAATGATCAGTTAAGAAAAATCGTTTGTTCAAGAGAGAAAAGAAATCTGAAAACAATATTTCTTCAACATCAATAGACAATTTTATCAAACAAATTATTTGGTCATTCAAATACTTACACAATTTAGGGTTGGTTCAATTATGGTGGCGGCCACGTGACAACGCGGGCGAAATGACATATGGTAGTTCATATATTATGGCGGCCATATTCAAATATTAATTTGTAGTTCTACAGAGAAATGACGTATTTTGGTGAGTCCACCATTCACCGTATTATTTAAGGTAAAGTCATTATATTGCATACCATTAAAAATTGATGATCTAACAATTTTTCTGACAATAAAGCTAAAATGGAGCATATGATAAGAAGGAAAAATCTAACATAACCTATCGTCTTTAGTGTTTTAGAATTCATAGAACTTGGAGATGTTGTCGTAGTCTAGTTAAAATCAATTTTATTAAATTCCCTTCCTTGTTTCGATTAATCTTCGACTAGGCGCTAGACACATTCTCTCCATCTCGATCAATGATTAATCCTTACGATAAATCAATCATTCGATTACAATTCACCTAGTCTGATTATTTTTAGATTACAAGTATAAAATAATTTTTTATGATTCATATATTTATAATGAGAATTTAAGATATTTTATAATAAATTATGTTAAAATTTTAAATAAAAATCATAAATTTTATGTTAATATTATTTTTTCATGTGTTTATTATAATTTTGAAAATACTATTATTTAAATTTTAAATATAATAGATGAATATATTTTTAAAATATTAAAATAACTTTAAAACTAATCTTTGTTTACTTTCCGATTAATCGGTTAGACGGTAGGTCCACCCCGACTATCCAACTACCATTTAGCAATTTTTAAAACATGGTTTAAAACACTACTATATTTGCATTTTCTAATGGTAAATAATACAATTCGTTGCATTTTGTAAAGCAAGCGGAGATGTCATAATCAAATTATGCCAAAGTCCGTTGTCAAAGCGGATGTTCTGCCTAATGCACATAAACCTTTAAACTTCACGCTGTTTCATGATAAAGTCCGTTTTTTGTTTATTAAATCACACTCTCTTTGACTTTGACCAAAATACACTTGAGTTTGACAGCCGTCTCCACTCTGTTTGTTTCCGTGTTCTTACCAAAAACCAAAGAAAAGTCCAAACTGTTTTTCTTTTCAAACATTATATTAAAATAATCGAACTGATTCCTTTCATCGTCCAACCTTTGTATGTATTTATGCGTATGTATCAAAAAGTCTCTTTACATCTTCTCGAAGAAAAGTATATTTTTCCTTCTTCTCTGTGTTCAAAGAAACTAGTCTCTGCGGTTGCCATTTTTTTCTCTATCAGTTTGTGATCAAAATCGAAACTTGAGTTGTGGGTAAAGAAGATGATGCATTACCCAAGATTAATCAGAAAAGAGGAAAATTGTGGTTTAGGCAGTTGCTTATCGAAGAGAGCTAAACAAAGATTTCGTTGTCTTCTCTTCCTCTCTTTCTTTTCTTGTTGTTTCATTATGTCTCCTTATTACCTCTTTGGCTTCTCTACTCTGTCTCTATTAGGTATTATATCGCTCTTTCTCTCCCACAATCTTCTGTATTTTTTGGATTTTCAATTTGATTTATCATTACTTAACGTTCTCTCTATCTCTTTTTAAAATTCTTTTGCAGATTCGTTTAGCACAGAAAGCGAAAGTCTTAGTTCGGATGAGACATCCATTGCTTCTCTTTGCTCTGAAATTTCCAATGGTTAGTTCTAACCCCAAACCATTTTACCAAACCCATGAAAACAAAAGAGAGTTTTGATCTCTTCATCTTCTTAGTTTTAGATACTAATTTTGTCTGACTCTGTTTATCTCTGTGTAGGAACCATTTGTTGTGAAAGAACTGGTTTGAGATCAGACATATGTGTAATGAAAGGTGATGTTAGAACAAACTCTGCTTCTTCCTCAATCTTCCTCTTCACAGCCTCCATCAAGAACAAGACAAACCCGGAAAAGATCAAACCTTACACAAGAAAATGGGAAACTAGTGTGATGGAGACAGTTCAAGAACTCAACCTCATAACCAAAGATTCAAACAAGTCTTCAGATAATGTCTGTAATGTGCACCATGATGTTCCTGCAGTAATCTTCTCCACAGGTGGATACACAGGAAACGTATACCACGAGTTTAACGACGGGATTATTCCTTTGTTTATTACTTCACAACATTACAACAAAAAAGTTGTGTTTGTGATCGTTGAGTATCATGATTGGTGGGAGATGAAGTATGGAGATATCGTTTCTCAGCTCTCCGATTATCCTTTGGTTGATTTCAATGGAGATAAGAGAACACATTGTTTCAAAGAAGCTACCGTTGGATTACGTATTCACGACGAATTAACAGTGAATTCATCTCTGGTAATTGGAAATCAAACCATTCTTGATTTCAGAAACGTTTTGGATCGAGGCTATTCTCATCGTATACAAAGCTTGATTCAAGAGGATACAAAGACCAATGTGACCACACTCGATTTCAAGAAGAAGCCAAAACTGGTGATTCTATCAAGAAACGGATCATCAAGGACGATACTAAACGAGAAACTTCTCGTGGAGCTAGCAGAGGAAACAGGATTCAATGTTGAGGTTCTAAGACCAGAGAAAACAACAGAAATGGCTAAGATTTATCACTCGGTGAATACAAGCGATGTAATGATCGGTGTACATGGAGCTGCAATGACTCATTTCCTTTTCTTGAAACCAAAAGCCGTTTTTATTCAGGTTATTCCATTAGGCACGGATTGGGCTGCAGAGACATACTATGGACAACCAGCAAAGAAGCTAGGATTGAAGTACATTGGCTACAAGATTGCGCCGAAAGAGAGCTCTTTATATGATAAATATGGCAAAGATGATCCTATAATCCGAGATCCGGATGGTATAAATGACAAAGGATGGGAATATACGAAGAAAATCTATCTACAAGGACAAAATGTGAAGCTTGACTTGAGAAGATTCAAAGAAACGTTAACTAATGCGTATGATTTCTCCATTAGGAAAAGATTTAGAGATGAAGCTCCTCGTTTACTTGTTTCATAGAGAGATATAGAGAAGAATCAGAACAAAGTATTACATTTTTTTTCATTTTTTAAAAAAGGCTTGACTGACAATTAAATTCATTCTTTGTGACTTTTTTTCTTCCTATTTTGTTGTATTCTTATTTGGAAATAAGGTTGGGCAAATCTGTGTAATCCTCGCAAATAATTGAGTAAGACGTGGAGATTACGGCTTTTACATTTTTGTTCTTAAGATTCCTTTATTTCTTTATAACATTACCATCACGAAAGATTATGAATTCTAAAAACAGAAATTAAAAACCTCTTCCTAATTCTCTCATTTACTTTTTAAATATTTTATTCATATATGTTGAAAAACCCCTCATTTTAAATAATTTTTTTTTATTAATTTCTGGATAAGTGTTAAAACTATAGAAAGATATTGGAGAATATTGTGTTTATTATTCTATAAGTAAAGAAGATATAGGAGTACAAACTTAGGGAACAAGCTAGAATATTCTAGAACATGAGCCTATAATGTATATCTATTTAATGGGTTCATAACACTCTCATTCGATGTCATTATAATAAAATATTTTAATATGCATAAGATGCAATCTCATTAAAAACCTTACCAAAAAACTCAGTCGGAAAAAAATGGTTAAGGAAAAAAGAGTACAGCACCCATTTACTCTCCTCATAAATATATCCCTCAAGATCTTTGAGACGACACAATCCAAGAAGATGAACTAACTTCTTGAAAGTAGCAGTTGGAAGCGCCTTGATGAATACGTCTGCCAAATTATCGCTTGAGCGGATTTTAATGATACTAATATCGTATCTCTTCTCTAGTTCATGTGTGAAGAAGAACTTGTATGAACACTATTTCTACAATAGGACAACTGTATAAATTGTAAACTGATAGCTTCGAATCCCTGTCAAAGCTAAAGGCACCAAAACAAATACAGATTCTTTGATTTGGTATTTCATACCACCTCTCTGGGTTTTTCATTTCATTTATAGAAAAAAATTACAAGGAAGCAAATAACTGAAGTAACGTGGAATCGTTAATCCCTACAAAACAGGAAATGGAAAAGTGGAGAATGATGTCCTCAATATCAGGAAGAATTCGAAGAAAGCTCTGACTTCTTCAACACAAATATTTGTTGTTTGGTTTACGTGGTCGGCTTGATTTTCTTGGTGCCACCTCAGCGTCACTCTTGCCCGCTTTGAACCATTCAATACTCCCACGCTCCAAAAGAACCTTGTCCTCAAGGTTCATGACAAAATGAGGAAAACTAGTTTGCAGCTGATCGAAATCTTCCCATGTAGACTCCTCAATAGGTAACCCTTCCCATTTAACCAATACTTCCACCTTCTTTGTGTGCCCCTGTTGGGAACAGCGACCTGATAGGGCTTCTTCCGGAGTTAAGTGTAGTAACCCATTCTCACGCAACGGAGGTAACTCAACTTTGCTAGGTTCGCCATCCCCAATATGTAACTTTAACAATGACGCATGAAAATACTGGGGGGATTTTTGATCCGGGTGGCAACGTCAGGCGATAAGCAACCTTACCGAGGCGTTGTTCCACTTGAAAGGGCCCATAAAATTTGTTGGCAAGCTTCTGTGATGCTCGTTTAAAAACTGAACGTTGCCGATAAGGCTGTAATCGTAAAAAACCCAATCTCCCACTTTGAACTCAATATCCCTTCGCTTCTGATCTGCCAGTTGCTTCATGCGATTATTGGCTCGTTGAAGACGAGTTTTGAGATCATCAAGCATCTCATCTCGTTCCTGTAACTGGACATCTAATTCTTCAACCAAAGAGGACTCCACTTTATACCTTGGCATTAATGGCGAGGTCGACCATGCATGGCTTCAAAGGGAGTAATTCCCGTCGAGGCATGATAAGTAGTGTTGTACCAGTATTCAGCCGAAGGTAAAAGAGTGCTCCACTGTTTTGGTCTGTGTTGCACAAAGCAGCGCAAAAACTGTTCAATGCAGCGGTTCACCACCTCTGTTTGGCCGTCAGTTTGCGGGTGGTACGCGGAAGACATTCGGAGAGTTGTTCCCGCTAATTTCCAGAATTCTTGCCAAAAATTGCTGATGAAAATTGGATCGCGGTCGCTAAGGATGGATCTCGGAATGCCATGGAGTTTGACAATAGCCGCAACAAACTTTTCAGCCACCATAGAAGCCGTATAAGGATGTTTTAAGGGGATAAGATGAGCGGACTTACTTAAGCGATCGACTACCACCATTTCGTGACTCCTAAAGACCTGCTCATGTACGCAATCAGTTTATCATTTTGCAAAATAACCGCCCCTATACCTTCTCCGGAAGCATCAGTTTGGATGACGAATGGTTTCAAGAAGTCTGGCGGGCCCAAAGTTGGCATTGTAGTCATTGCCTCCTTATATTTTGGAACGCTTGCTCAGCGGTATTATCCCATATAAACTGTCCTTTTCGCAGCAGGTTGGTTAGTGGTCGTGCGATAACTCCATAGTGTTTGAAAACTTCCGATAATAGCCTATTAACCCCAAGAAGCCGCGCAACTTGGTGATTGTTGTGGACGTTGGCCAGTCAAGCATTGCTTGTATCTTTGTACGGACGACTTTAACTCTGGTGTTAGTGATTATGTGCCCCAGATACCCCAACTCTGTCTTACCAAAGTCACATTTTTTAAACTCACGGCTAGCTTATGCGTCTTGAGAAGTTGAAATACCTCCCGTACATGTATCAGATATGACTCCCATGTTGGACTAAAAAACAAGATATCATCAAAAAATACAAGTACCGTCTTCCGCATAAAAGGTCTGAAAACTTCATTCATCAAAGCCTGAAAGGTAGAAGGCGCATTACATAACTCAAAAGGCATTATCAGATATTTGTAGTGCCCATTGTGTGTCCAAAAAGCGGTCTTTGGTATGTCCTCCGCATGCATGCGTACTTGATGATATCCCACTGTTAGGTCCAACTTAGTGAAAAATGTTGCACCGTGTAGCTCATCTAACATATCTTCAACAGTGGGTATTGGAAACCTATCTTTGATAGTAGCCGCATTGAGTGCTCTATAGTCCGTACAAAAATGACATGATCCATCTTTCTTTCTGACGAGTAAAACCGGAGAAGAGAAAGGGCTAGAGCTCATGCGAATAACTCCTGTTTGTAGCATATCTCCCACCTGTTTCTCTATCTCATCCTTCTGAAAGTGTGCATATCGATACGGGCACACGTTTATTGGATCCGTGCTTTCCTTGAGTGTGATATTGTGTTCGATAGTCTGTTTTGGTGGTAGCGAGGTTGGCGTTACCACCTCTCTGGGTTTTTCATTTCATTTATAGAAAAATAATTACAAGGAAGCAAATAACTGAAGCAACGTGGAATCGTTAATCCCTACAAAACAGGAAATGGAAGAGTGGAGAATGATGTCCTCAATATCAGGAAGAATTCGAAGAAAGCTCTGACTTCTTAACACAAATATTTGTTGTTTGGTTTACGTGGTCGGCTTGATTTCCTTGGTGCCACCTCAGAGTCATTCTTGCCCGCTTTGAACCCATCATAAACTTAATAATTTATAAAAGAATAGCAGTACAGAAATTATGAAAGAAATTTGCAGAGGCGGGATATGATCTCTTTTTTAATTTTGAAAACGTCCAGTAGTGTGATGGTTTGATGACGTTCTGAATCCCAGGATACAACTGCAACTATTCTGTTTTGCACAAACCAAGAACAGAACCTAACGAATGATTTTCTGTGTTATACTCTCAAAGAAAAACAAGAGAAGAGAAAGAAAAAAAAGATTGAAGAGATTGATGGTTTATGTGATCAACATAACCATTTTATAGAATTTGTTATTACACAAAATATTATATCAAATGAAAAGAAGAGTGATGTTCTACAATAGGGCAACTGAATAAATTTTAAAGTTAATAATTTATAAAATAATACCAGTACAAGAATTAAAAAAGAGATTTGCAGAGGCGAAATATGATCTCTTTCATTAATTTTAAAAATACCCCGTAGTGTGACAGTTTGATGACGTTCAGAATCCTAGGATATAACTGCAACTATTTCGTTTTGCACAACCCAAGAATAAAATCTAACAAACGCTTTATGTGTTATACTCTCAAAGAAAAACAAGAGAAGAAAAGGAAAAAGAGAGTGAAGAGATTGATGGTTTGTGTGATCAATACAACCATTTATTAGAACTTGTTATTAGCATGATATATTATATCAAATGAAAAGAAGAGTGATGCTTTTATAGCCACCCAAGGCGGAGCATTTGTGATCTCAGCCATTATGGTTTGATCTGCTATTATTGTATCAACCTTTATGGCTTGACCAATGGTTATGACCTTAGCTATTATGATAGAAGACCAATCAACCCTTTGACATGATTTATTTGACTTTTAGTCAAACTTCTCATGTTTTTTATCTTTTTAATTTATATAAGATATCCAGTTAGAAACTTCCATTTCTTATTCAAACAAACATCGATTTTGAAAATAGTCATTTGTCTAAAATTGAGTTCCAACAATCCCCTACATTAATAAAAATGACTCTAAGCATATAACGACTCAACTTGACTAACATACATACTAGACATACTTAAAAAGAAAGACTTTTGAGAGCATAAACAAAAAAATCACTGCATCTGAGCTGGTAGCATTTTAAGCCTTGAACCACTCATAGTGAATAAATATCGGATTTACTTGACCAGAAAGTGAGATAATGAACCTCCTGGACTTTTATCTAAATCAAGGCAATAACTATCACACAGTTTCATTTTCTCACAGAACTAGGTTCTCTATTGTGTTCATTGTGGCCTTGAACTTGCCTAGTTATTCATGAGTGAACTTAGATAATATAATCTTAACTTTATTCTCCTAGAAACGGCCTCATTCACACTCACTAGGTGATCCACATGAGTCTTTATTTTTAGAGGTATCATGTAATACTCCATGAATATTTCAAAACAATGGACTAGAATAATTAAAAGCTAATGTTTATCCTTGTTTCTATACAAGAATCATTGTGTATCATCTTCGGAACTGAGTAGTGACGTAAAGTCGATCAGAATTTTTCTTAGATTTATCTTGATTTAATTTTCCCTTTGAACCTATTTATTGGAATCTCCAGTCATATAGGTAGGGGATCCATCAAACATCATCTGTATTTATAGGCAATAAACATATTCCCTTTGATGATGTATAAATCTTAATCAGAGTCTAACCTTTAGTAAATGGATCCGTTAGGTTATCGGTAGATCTGATGTAATCGATCATTATTATACCATTTAAGATCAAATATCAAATAAATTCATCTCATCTTTTGATGTGACAAGATTTATCATTATAGAGATTAATCAGTGTCTGTGCTATAGCAATTGACTATCACACTGTACACATACTGTGGAAACTGATTTCTCGTATAATAAAATATAATCCATTCATTTTTGTCCTAGTGTGACCATTTTAGAAGGTGGTACTGGAACTTTTGTCACATACTCCCCCCCCCACACACTTTCAGGTATTCATATTATGTATTTTACCTTTTAAAAGTTCATATAACATTTTTTCAATGAAATTTTGTGGTAAACAAATCTTGCCCCCACATTTGTTGAGAGAACTCAAGATTTAGCTGTTATAAATGTTTATAAACATTTTTAGCTTTTGCCAACTTTATTAGCTTTTGAGTCTTTATAAACTTCTTGAGACTTTTGCTTTATGACCTTTTCTGTAAGCATTATAAGTTTTATTATCTTTTAAGCTATAAGTTGTATAGGCTTCTTTAGGATTTTACATCATTAGGAAAAATAATTAAAAAGATTTCTGAATCGCTACAAGGCGTTTTCAAAAATATTTTACATTTTCTTTTATTTATTTTTTTCAAAAAAAATAATGTTTGTTTTTAATCTTTATTAAAAGCATATACAAATCATTTAATTTTCCAAAAGTAGATAAATAACATTTTCAGAATTTGCGATAAAGCGTAATACAAACGGTTTTTATCATTAAGATCTCTATTTGAGAAATTGAATATTTAAAACAGTGTTTAAAATATTTAAATCACTAAAATTAAATAAATATAAACAAATTATGAATTGCTAGAGGCATTTACAAAAGTGTTTTAAAATATTTATTTTATTTCCTGAAATAATGTTTGTGTATATTGCTTTTAAAAGCATGTACAAATCATTTTTCTCAAGAAATAAATAAAGTTTTAGAATTTGCAATTAAACATAATTCAAATGATTTTTTCCCTTTTCAGATCTTTAAGACCATATTTTGGGAATAAGTTTCGCAAAACAAACCGTGTAAACCATTTCGTCAAAAAATATGTAAGATCACGTAGGTTTGATAACGTTCCGCCATTTGCTTAAATAAAGCAACTGCAGAAGCGTTAATAAAAGGATTAATATTTCCTCTCTTTTCCCAACAAGAGACAGGTCAGAGAAAAAGCAGAACAAAATATAAGATTTTCCTTCAACCTGTTCTTATCAAAAACTTGACAATGAATAAGATTTTTCATTAGTATAATAAAGAAACATTTTCAGAATTAAGATTGTATGAGTGCAATTTCTACAATAGGGCAACTGAATAAATTGTAAAGTTAGTAATTTATAAAATAATACCAGTACACGGATTATGAAAGAGATTTGCAGAGACGAGATATGATATATTTCTTTAATTCTGAAAACATCTTGTAATGTGACGGTTTGATGACACTCTGAATCCTAGGATACAACTGCAACTACTCTGTTTTGAACAACCCAAGAACATAATCTAACGAACATTTTTCTGTGTTATACTCTCAAAGAAAAACAAGAGAAGAGAAGGAAAAAGAGAGTGAAGAGATTGATGGTTTGTGTGATCAACACACCCATTTTATTAGAACTTGTTATTAGCATGATATATTATATCAAATGAAAAGAAGAGTGATGCTTTTATAGCCACCCAAGGAGGAGCATTTGTGATCTCAGTCATTATGGTATGATCTGCTATTATTGCCTCAACCTTTATGGCTTGAGAGTGGTCATGATCTTAGCTATATTATGGCTAAAAATGCATTTAGCTCAATGACATAAATTATAAGAATTAAGATAGAAGACAAGTCAATCTTTGACTTGGTTTATATGACTTTTAGTCAAACTTCTCATGTTTTTATCTTTATAATTTATATAAGATATCTACTTAGAAACCTCCATTTTTTATTCAAACAAACATCAATTTTGACAATTGTCATTTTATAAAATTGAGTTCCAACAAAACTTAGGTAAGATGTGCTTTGTTCTATCACCTTTGATGTATCCTTCTTTGAGTTGTGTGATACATGCAGCATTATCTTAATACATAATTGTTAGAGCTTATTTTCCTTCAGATATACCACAGTATTCTCGTATATGATGAAAAACGGATCTTAACCATACACATTCATGACTGGCTTCATGAATATCTAGAATCTCTGCATGATTAGAGGAGGTGTCTACAAATGTTTGCTTCATAGAACACCAGGAGATTGGAGTACCACCATATGTGAATACATATCCTGTCTGTGATCGAGCATTATGGGGATCAGATACGTATCTTGTATTTGCAAAACCAATCAAGTCTTCTTTTTGTTGGTTAGTAAAGAATATAACCATATATTTTGTTCCTTTAAGGTAATGAATTAGATGTTTAATCCCATTCCAATGCCTTAGAGTTGGACATGAGCTAAACCTTGCCAGTAAATTTACTGCAAAATATATATTTGGTCTTGTGTGGCTAGCAAGGTACATTAATGCTCCTATTGTACTTAAATATGGTACTTCAGGACCAAGGATTTCTTCATTGTTCTTCTTTGGACCAGATGGGTCTTTATCAACATCAAGTGATCTTACAACCATCGCACTACTTAATGGATGTGCGTGATCCATACAAAATTTCTTAAGCAGTTTTTCCATGTATGTTGTTTGATGATACAAGAATTCCCTTCTCCAGATGCTCTATCTGTAATCTCAAACAAAAAAATTTCTTTCCAAGATCTTTCATCTCAAATTCTTTCTTCATGTATTCCACTGTATATGAAATCTCTCGAAAAGTCCCAACGATATGTAGATCATCTACATACACTGCAATTATAACAAATCCTTGCACAAATAATCTTTATAAAAATGCATGGGCTGATAGGGTCATTCTTATAACCTTCCTTTAATAAGTAATCACTCAGGTGGTTATACCACATGTGCCCTGATTCCTTAAGCCCATAAAGAGATTTATTCAACTTTATGCAATAAAATTTTCTGCTTCTAAAAGTTTAAATCCTTCTAGGACTTTCATATAGATGTCATTATCCAGTGGACCGTATAAGTAGGCTGTGACTACATACGTGAGACGTAAATCAAGTCCTTCCCTTATCGCCAGACTAATCAATAATCTGAGAAGTAGTTGCATCCACCACATGAGAATATGTCTCCTCATAATCAATTACAGGTTTTTGTGAGAATCTTTGTGCAACTAAATGTGTTTTATATCTCACAATCTCACCATTTTCATTTTTCTTTCACACAAAACCCCATTTATGTCCTACTGGTTTAACACCTCTCGGTGTACGGACTATTGGTCCAAAAACCTTTCTTTTTGAAAGAGACCTTAGCTCTGTGTCTATTGCTTCATTCCATTTTCCAATCATTTCTTTGTGTACACACTATAATAGACTTTGGTTCATGATTCTCATTTTCATCCATAACATCAAGTGCTATATTGAATGCAAAAATATCATCGACGTCGATTTACGTTTGGTTTCATTTTATTCCAGACATGGTATTATTAATAGAGATCTCTTCATTAACTTTCTCAGGTACCTGAATCTCTTTTCCTCTCATGTCTAAGGTTTCTTCCAGAGAGCCGTTAATATTTATTGGATCTTTGGTTTTACCATTGCCAATTTCCTTTTTTTTTCTTTTTCGAGGATTCTTATATTTGGAACCAATTGGTCTACCACGCTTTAAACGTACATTAGATTCAATAGCAACTTGATTCAGTCCTTCTTGGACATCAATTCTAACTGGAGCATTTACCGCTGGTATATGTGACTTTGTTACTCTATTTAGGTTAGCAAAAGAGTCTGACAACTGATTTGCTAAGCTCTGAAAATGAATTATCTTTTGGACTTATAACTCACTTTCTTTAGTCCGAGGATCAAGATAAGATAATGATAATTCTCTCCAGCGGATTTCTTTTTCCAGCTTATTATTTTCTCTCCCTAATGTTGAAAAACAGATTCATTAAAATGACAGTCTGCAAACCGAGTTTTAAATAAATCCCCTGTAGATGGCTCTAAAAACATGATTATTGACGGAGAATCATATCCAACATATATTCCTAGCCTTCTTTGAGGTCCCATCTTAGATCGATGTGGTGGAGCAATTGGAACATATACTGCACATCCAAAAAAATTCAAATGGGAAATGTTTGGTTCATGACCAAGAATCAATTGTGATGAGGAGAACTTAAGATTACTTGTTGGCCTAATGCGAATCAATTCTGCTGCATGCAATATAGCATATCCCCAAGCAGAAATTGGGAGTTTTGATTTCATAAGTAATGGTCTAGCGATCAACTGGAGACTCCTAATTAATGATTCAGGTAAACCATTTTGTGTACAAACGTATGCTACAGGATGTTCAACACTTATCCCAATGGACATACAATAATTATTAAAGGCTTGATATGTAAATTCACCAGCATTATCAAGACAAATTGTCTTTAAAGGAAAATCTGGAAAATGTGCTCGTAATCTGATTACTTGAGCAAGTAGCCTCGTAAATGCCAAGTTGCGGATCGATAACAAGGATACATGTGACCATCTAGTCGATGCGTCGATTAGAACCATACAATATCTAAAGGTTCTACATGGTGGATAAATTGGTCCACAAATATCTCCTTGTATCCGTTCCAAAAAATTTATCGATTCAAAAATTATCTTGGCAGGTGAAGGCCTTATGATCAGCTTGCCTTGTGAACATGCAGCACATCTAAAAGCATTGGGAAGAACCCTCTGCTTCTTCAATGCAGCACACGAATTTATGATTATTTTTCGCATCATTGTCGAACCGGGATGGCCTAACCGATCGTGCTAAATGTTAAGATTATCAGTAAACTTCTGGTTTACTATAGCATTTGCCTCAACAGTACTAATATTAGTTTAGAATAATCCAGTGGAGAATGTGGGTAGTCTTTCCACAATAATCTTAGAGTCTTGGGTAATACTTATGATTTAAAGGTATTCATCATTTCCTTCGCTCATAGTCTCAATATGATATCCATTTCTACGAATATCTTTAAAACTCAAGAGATTTCTCTGAGACTTGGGAGAGTATAACACATCAACTATTTCAAGTTGTGTTCCCATAGACAATAACATGTAAGCTCTTCCTAAGCCTTCAATTATCTTTGCACTACCCGAGACAGTACTCACACTAGCCTCTTTCATTTTTAAATGAGAAAAATATTTTTTACTTTTCAGAATGGTATGACTAGTTGCACTGTTTTCCAAGCATAGATCTTCCCCATTCATATCTCTTGATGCCAAGAAGACTAAGATCAGAATGTGTACCAAGAAGGTGGCGGAGAAGTCAGAAACTAGGGCATCATGTTGATTGCTCAGCGTCTAGGGTTATCTTGTCGATTGCTCGGGGGCTAGGGTTATCGTGCTGATAACATGTTAAAACCATAGAAAGATATTGGAGAATATTGTGTGTATTAGTCCATAAGTAAAGAAGATATATAGAGGAGTATATAAACTTAGGGAACAAGCTAGAATATTTAATGATCACCCTCTGTCTCTCGTCTGAGTGAAGAAACGTTTCATGTGCAGTTGGGAGTTTAGTGACAGTATATTGCTTGATCGATATTAGAAGAAATTGGTTTGATTTCAGTCACAAGTTACTCAGTCTGATTCCTGTTATCAAAACATGATAACTGTCTAAGAAAACTATAACCAAAACAAAACCACATTTACAATGATAGAAAGAAAGAACTACATACATTTTGAAATGGTCCTCATATGTTGGAAAGCTGAACGCTGAAAAAGAAAGGGGAGATTATAACTAAAAATGCCTATTGAAAAGCTGAACGTTGATGAAGGAAAATATTTGTGTGAATATTTTCCTGACTAAAAAGGGTGGAGCCTGTATCATGTAAACGTAGATTATAAACATAATTTGCCACAAAAAAAACTTTAAAGTTTTAGTTTCTGTTGGAATTACATACTCACATTGTTGGCTTTTATTAGATTCAGAACATTAGTTTAATTTCTCGATTAACTTCAGAAGCCAAACAATTATTCATAAACATGCAAAATCAGAATGAAACTTGAGTGAAGTGAATCGAATCTATATAAGGAAGAAAAACACAAACACGGAAGATGAATGATAACTCCTAATATTTTATCAGAAACTCAATCGCCGGAAACGTCATGATGAATAACGGCAAACATTCACAAAATTATAAATCGAGCTCAGACGATGGAAAATAATCAAATAACGAAAACAAAAACTGAAAATCGATTAATTACTCATCAAAAAGATCACAACGAAGCCTAATCGGCATATATATGCAAATGGCCACAAAATGAGTGTTTTTACTCAACCAATCTGAGTTTGACACGTATACTTGAAGACCGCTTCCTAAAATGGGATTTTAAGTACCGGCTCTGAACATAATCATAATTATTCATTTATTCTTTTTGGTTTATTTGTCAAGAACCCCATTTTAAAACTCCACTAAACCCCTTTTTGGAGAAAGTCTAAGGATCTTGACCATGAAAGTTATTTTCAACTTGGATTAGCCTATTGCATGAACCACGACCAAGCTATTTTTTTAATTGGATTCCTTGCTTTACTTAGTAATGTTTTTAGATATATTATTTATAATATGATTATAGTTTCTTACTTTTTCTTTTCTTTTTGTTAATCGTTCATTTTTAAACTACTAAAATGAACAGTCATAATCGTCCTTTTCTACGCAATCTGTTTTTTTTCTTGCATTCCCCAGTTTTTAGAGGACATTATGACCGTTCATTTTAGTAGTTTAAAAATGAACGATTAACAAAAAGAAAAGAAAAAGTAAGAAACTATAATCATATTATAAATAATATATCTAAAAACATTACTAAGTAAAGCAAAGAATCCAATGAACAGTCATCATTAGAAAGGAGTTTTTGAGAGGAAGTTCCCCATTTATTTATTACATAAAGATATATTGCGACAACTAAATTATATATCTATATTTAATAATATAATTAGAATAATGTAATAATTAGTTTTTAAAAATTCAACTTTTTGTTGATAAAATTTTTTAACTAATATATCTTTACCTTTTTCATAGAAATGTTTTTTTACCAAGACATTATAAGATCATTTAATCTTTATTATACATAATTAGAAATCTTACTTTTAGAGCCTTCCAAATTTTATGGAATTCCAATATTTTATCTCATCTCTTTACCCCTAGAAGTTCTTTGGACTCTTTTCAGAATTATTTTTAATCAATACTCTTTCTAAAGCGCATCAAGGATTTGACAAACTGACTTCTTGCCTGATGAGTTCCCATAAAATTTAATAATAAAGGAAAAACTATCTAAAATTGTTTGCTCTCGAGGTGTGGGTACTCAGAATCTTCTTGTATCCTCTTTCTAATACTTGAAGCTTACTTATCTTTTAATTATCATTATATATTATGAATCTTTTATAATACTAGGTTTTGATCGCATGCTATGCATGTGTATTTTAATAATATAGAAGATGATAATAATATTTTTAGTATTTGAAAAATTTATAGTGAATTTACTCCTAAAAATTTCAAATAATAGTTAATTAAGTTTACCATATTAATCCATTGAGCATATAAAATATGATTCATTCAATTTTCCACTGAGCATATGACATATGCTTGATCTTGAAAATTTGGATGGTCTTCTATATTTCCAAGACATTATACTTTCCAATATTTTATAATTTTGATAAGATTTTGAATCTATAGTATATATTTTGAATATATAAGTTTTTGGATATTTCATTCCCTTTTTCTATTTTTTCCTATGTTTTTCTCCTTTTCTATATTTTATATGTAAGTTTTGAATATTTTTCTATTTTTTTATAATTTATATTATTTGTTGCTTATTTTTTTTGTCGTCTAGATTTATTAATTTTATTACAAATTATGAGAATTATTACAAAGATACATCTTTTACAGACAATTCCTTCCGACCCTTAATTGTACATCGTTGAAAATCTCCTGTAAATTTAACTCTATTAATCTGTAAATTTGTTAATAAATCGTAATACTGGGATTCGAACCCAAGATCTCCTTGATATAGAAGCTTTAAAAGCCCTTGGTCAACCACTGGACCAAGGTAGCTTCTACATTTGTTTCTTATTTTGGTATTGTTTTCCTTTTCTAAATTATTGGCAGATATCATTTTTAAATGAATAATATGTTTTTCTTTTTTAAATATTTGGCAGATGTTGATTTTCCTTTTTATTTTCTTAGTTGGTATTTATTAATAAGAAGTTAATATGTAGTTTTTTTATATACTAAAATCGTTATTTTGTATAACTTTTATTATTTTGTTTTGACTATGTTTTTCCTTTTTAAAATTTTGACAGATGCTGATTTTCCTTTTAAATGTTTTGGTTGGTATTTAACAATAAGAAGTTAATGCATAATATTTTATATAATAAACTCATTATTTGGTAAAATTTCTATGATTTTGTTTTATATTTTATAAATGTTTTTCCTCTTTAAATTTTGCCATATGTTTTTTGTTTTTTAAATTTTTAGCATTTTGTAAAGCAAGCGGAGATGTCATAATCAAAATGAAAAATTACTAGAATAATATTACAAAGTAATTTAATAGCTAGAATAACATATAAAAGATTAGTATTAAATGTGCAATTTAAATCATTAAATTACCCATAAAATCATTTGGGAAAAAATCAATTACAAAATTTTCATTATAAAAAATGCCATATCATATTTATTTCTGTATTTGTTTTAAAAAAATATCAAATATTTATGACTTTACCATTAATGAAGTGAAATTTTTTAAAAAAAATTTCGGCCGATGATATGGTAAATTTGTTTGAATGACATATTTTTAATTTTACCGCAGATTATTTTGTAGATTTATTTTTCACCATAGATTTACTAACGTTAGTTATGACAGATTATTGTATTCACTGCAGAGATATTAAACTCCGATAGACTTTTTTAAAAGTTAATCATTGATGCCGCAGATTTTTCAATTTCTTAAATTTAGAATAAATTCTCCCTTATATTTATTATTTTATCGCAGATTTACTTCAAATAATCTCACACATCATCTCTTAATTCATGTTTCATTATACCAAAGTTGGCAATTGCACAATAATTATTCATGCTATGATTCAGCAATGGAGATTTCCCTTTTTTATGCAGCCGAGGAGGATATTCACGGACCACACTAGAAAAATCAAATTTTATACAAATAAAATCAAAATTATAGTTAGCAACCGAACAGAAAATACAATAATACATAAAATAAGCTAAAACACAAAACAATAACATAATAGCATAAATCTACAAAGTAACATAATCCTAATAGCCAAAATCTGCGAAAACACACAAATTTGATGACCCAAAATTTGCAATCAAACAAAATCACAATAACATAATATACAATATAATATAATCACAATAGCCTAAATCTGCGATAACACATAATTAGAAAACTTAACTACCATACATACAAATATGCAATGATATGATACTGATTTTATAAGAAAATTCAGTGAAGATAAACAACTACGCAGAAGTATATTTACATTTGACCAAATTCATTCTTACCGGATTAAGGAGGAGGCTGCGGTGGCTGTGACTGACAATTGCTGGAACTGACCATATTCTAGCAAGTATATCCTCTTTAGATAGATAGATTTCAAGATCTGAAAGAAAATTACCATCAGAAAAAAATCAAATTTCCCTTTAAAATAATACAACCGTTCGAGTTACTTATCGGGGACCAACAACCATCGAAATAAGAGAAAATTGACGGCGAAGTTGGTGGATGATGCTGCTTATTCACAATGATGGCGGTTAGAAGATCTGGGTTTCAAGTTTTCTAGGTTTTGATTTGAAAGGAATGGCGGTAGAGATAACCGATAGTGGTGGAGGCACAATGGCGGTGGAGTCAAATCAGCGGTGGAGGAAAGGAAGTGGTGGATGAAAGGAGGTTGTGGAAGCAAGAGGAGTTTTCTAGGGTTGATTTGAAATTTTCCAAAATTGACATCATTGCTACTAGATGTCAACCCGGAAATTACAGAGAGGACTGGCGGTGGAGATAATCGAAGGCGGTGGAAGCAAATCGGCGGTGGAAACAAGAGGAAGAAGTTCTCTTAGAGTTTTTTTTTACAATCCTGAATAATGGTAAAAACTGCTGCAGCTATTTTCAGATTTTTTTTCAAATTTTAAATTTAATACATTTAATTTTAATTTGTTATAAATGACATTTTTGTTAATATGAATATTCAAATTGGGTTTTTAGATTTTAAAGAAAAGATTAGTATTATTCTAGCAAAATATTTTTTAAAAATGTTATTTTAGCAATTAACATTAAAATGAGTATTCTAGTATAATAGCACTAATCAAAATATGCCTAAGTCCGTTGTCAAAGCGGATGTTCTGCGTCATGCACATGCACTAAAAGAGAATATATGATAAACCATTAAACTTCACGCTGTTTTAGGCCCACGAAACCAAATGCTACGCCGTTTGTTTATGTTTATTTATTCACCCTCTCTTTGATTTTGACCAAAATACACTTGCGTTTGACAGCCGTCTCCTCTCAAGTTTCTTTCCGTGTTCTTACCAAAAGACCAAAGGAAAGTCAAAACATTTTTCTCTTTAAACATTATATTAAAACAATCGAACTGATTCCTTTCATCGTTCAACCTTTGTATGTATTTATGCGTATGTATCAAAAAGTCTCTTTAAATCTTCTCGAAGAAAAGTATATTTTTTCTTCTTCTCTGTGTTCAAAGAAACTAGTCTCTGCAGTTTCCATTTTTTTTTCTATCAGCTTGTGATCAAAATCGAAACTTGAGTTGTGGGTAACGGAGATGGTGCATTACCAAAGATTAATCAGAAAAGAGGAAAGTGGTGGTTTAGGCCTTCTCGAAGAGAGCTAAACAAAGATTTCGTTTTCTTCTCTTCCTCTTTCTTTTCTTGTTGTTTCGTTATGTCTCCTTATTACCTCTGTGGCTTCTCTACTCTGTCTCTACAAGGTATTATATCTCTCTTTCTCTCCCATTATCTTCTTCATTTTTTGGATTTTCAATTTGATTTATCATTACTTAACTTTCTCTATCTCTTTTTATAATTCTTTTGCAGATTCGTTTAGCACAGAAAGCAAAAGTCTTAGTTCTGATGAGACATCCATTGTTTCTCTTTGCTCTGAAATTTCCAATGGTTAGTTCTAACCCCAAACCATTTTACCAAATCCATGAAAACAAAAGAGAGTTTTGATCTCTTCATCTTCTTTGTTTTAGATACTAATTTTGTGTGACTCTGTTTATCTCTGTGCAGGAACCATTTGTTGTGAAAGAACTGGTTTGAGATCAGACATATGTGTAATGAAAGGTGATGTTAGAACAAACTCTGCTTCTTCCTCAATCTTCCTCTTCACAGCGTCCATCAAGAACAAGACAAACCCGGAAAAGATCAAACCTTACACAAGAAAATGGGAAACCAGTGTGATGGAGACAGTTCAAGAATTCAATCTCATAACCAAAGATTCAAACAAGTCTTCAGATAATGTCTGTAATGTGTACCATGATGTTCCTGCAGTATTCTTCTCCACAGGTGGATACACAGGAAACGTGTACCACGAGTTTAACGACGGGAATATTCTTTTGTTTATTACTTCACAACATTACAACAAAAAAGTTGTGTTTGTGATCGTTGAGTATCATGATTGGTGGGAGATGAAGTATGGAGATATCGTTTCTCAGCTCTCTGATTATCCTTTGGTTGATTTCAATGGAGATAAGAGAACACATTGTTTCAAAGAAGCTACCGTTGGATTACGTATTCACGACGAGTTAACAGTGAATTCATCTCTGGTAATTATGGTATTAATATGCCATAAAATTTTAACTCCATGAAATCCACGTTAAAACCATATTGTTTAAGAGAGAGAAAATTTTGAAAAAACAAATTCAAAACGACTTTGTAAGAGTGCATCTTGTCGTTTTATGCATTCTTACAAAGTCGTTCTGTTTTTTTTTTAATTTTCTTCTATCTTAAACAAAATAATATCTATCTAAAATTTGACGAACTGACTTAAAAAAGAACACTATCCAAAAAAAATCAAAATACAGAGTATCTTTTAATATTTAACTTTTTCTTTTACTATTTTGTTAATTTTAGTATGGCAGACTAAACTCGGATGTTGGGCAGACTTACACAACTCGCCATCAGAAAACAGGTACATGGCAAATGTTGAGAAGACGCGATTCGCACACATAAGACAGGTGATATGTAGATGTAAGGTAGACACAATGTTGTAAAACTTGCTAGGCAGCTACTCGGGCGGCGAGGGTGGTATAGCGCCTAAGTGATTAATCGGAGAGTAAACGGAGATTAGTTTTAGGTTATCTTAATATTTTAAAAATATATTTATCTATTATATTAAACTTTTAAATAATATTTTTTTAAAAAAATTATAGTAAATACATGAAAATGTAGTATTAATAATTTATTTTATGATTTATATTTATATTTTTAACATAATTTATTATAAAAATTACAAACTCTCAATATAAATGTGTTTATATAACAAAAATAAAAAAAAATTATACCTGAAATTTTTAAAATAATTAGATTATAGATGATTAGGCAGAAAATAATCGAATTAGGCGGGGATTAATCAGATTAGGCAGGGAGTAATTGGTTAACTGACTTTTTCAAGGGATTAGTCATTAATCGAAGCGGCGAGGGTGGGTTTAACGACTAGGCGGGGTGTAATCGGAGCTAGACGGAGATTTTTAGAATATGGGGTAGACATAACGTAACTCGCAGACAAAGGGCATGTTACAAGGCAAATGTTGGGCGGCTGTGATTCGCAGACTTAAGCAAGGTGATATGCAAATGTAGGGCAGACATAAGTCATGTCCCCCATAATTATAACTGTCAAGCGGGTCTACCCGTGACCCGCTCTGCCGCGGGTTTTCAAAATTTTTATCAATGTTTTAAAAATCGCTAGGCGCTAGTCGGGCGGCGAGGGTGGGCCTAGCGCCTAAAGGATTAATCGGGGAGTAAACGGGGATTAATCAGGGATTAGTTTTAGGTTATTTTAATATTTTTAAAATATATTTATCTATTATATTAAACTTTTAAATAATATTATTTTTAAAATTATAGTAAATACATGAAAATGTAGTATTAATAATTTATTTTATGATTTTTATTTATAATTTAAACATAAGTTATTATGAAACATCTGAAACGATCAATATAAATGTCTGAATAACAAAAACAAAAAAATTTTATACTTGAAAATTTAAAAATAATTGGATTATAGATGATTATGCCAAAAATAATCGGATTAGGCGGGAATTAATCGGATTAGGCGGGGAGTAATCGGTTGACTGACTTTCTCGAGGGATTAATCATTAATCGAGGCGGCGAGGGTGGGCCTAGCGACTAGGCGGGGTATAATCGGAGCTAGGCGGGGATTTTTAGAAAAGGGAATTTTATACAACAAATTTTCACCCGCATGACCCGCGAATACTAAAAGACTAACCCGCATCCATCCCGCATCAAGTAGCGGGTTACCCGCCAGACCTTCTAAAAAAATATTTAAAAAAAAATCTTAAATCATTTAAAAATATATATTATATCTAAAAATTTTATAAAATAACAACAAAAAATATAAAACATAAAAAAACTCAAAAATATAAGTAATTTAAAAAAAAACTTTAAACAACCTATATTCTTTAAAACTCATAACAAAAAACAATTAATTAAAAAAAAATTTAGTGGGTACCCGCTTGACCCGCTAAACCAGCAAAGAAAAATATCATAATCCGCACCCGCACCCGCACCCGCACCCGCCCCGCTAAATAGACAATCCGCACTCACATAACCCACTAATTTTAAAACATATTTTTGGTCTACCCGCATCTGCCCTGGGGTGGGTCAAACGGGGTGGGACCCACAGGTAATGACCCACATTGACAGCTCTACCGATAATGGCCCAAATTGATATTAAAATTTTAGCAAATCAACATTATCAATTACTTTAAATGCGTGTTAGCATAGATGGAAATCAATCAAACTTGGAATCATAATATAACACATTAAAAATACAAATCATATTTTAATCTAAGTAAATATGTTTTTGGTTTTTGTAAACAAAGTTCGAAAATATAAATAAAGTGGGAAAATAAGTAAAACAATTTTTGAAATCAAATTAACAAAAAAATCCTTGGAAATATTATGAATGATCTGAATTAATCAATGTTAAGCTACTGCAGTCTTAATCTACTAATTAGAGTTAATATAATAGTTCCCAAGACACTAAAGTTGACTAATACACTTTTATGAGACTAATTGCTTCATTAATCATCTTAAATATTTATAACTCTCATTAAATATTAATTGATCAATAAGCATTTCTTCAACACCTTATGAATGTGAGAAATGATTAAGATCTAAACTAATATCTCTTGGTAATCGAGCATTAAACTAAACCTAACAAGCATGTATCTAATGATCTAACATCCCAACTCCCAAGACTCCTAAAAAAGACTACTCATTAATAGCCATGAAAACACAAAATAATTAGATTAATCTTTGCATAATCATAAGTATTAAGATAAAAGAATCAAAGATTAGAAGAAAATTCAACTTTATAAGCTTATAAATCCAAAGATCCACAATCCAAAATTTAAAACAATACTTAAGTGGTAAGAACAAAGTTTAATATAAAACAATCTCATAAAAATTAGGGTAAAAGTCTATATATAATGAATAAAGAAGCTTGGTTCAATCCTAAAATATGACTGGTTTATAATCGGTTTAGGAGTCAATTTGGATCAGAAGTTTTGGTCCATCGGCCACCTCTGATCGATAGGTGTAGTTGGTAGACTCCATCGGCCATCCCTGGTCGATGGGAATGGTCGGTAGACTTTCAGGATGAATTTTTTCAAGTCTCATTGGTCACTTCTGATCAATGAGAATGTTCGATGGGCTTCATCGGTTACCCTTGGTTGTTGCCGATGGGATCATGGGAATGGTCTGTAGACTTCCCGGATGAATTTCTTGAAGTCCCATCAGCCATCTTCTAACCGCTGGAGGTTGATTGGTGGAGGTAAATGTAACCTATATCTCTAATAAAATATCCAAATCACTTGAAATGATATCCATTAGAACGCCAACTCAATTTTCTACAAATTTTATGCAGGGCTCTTCAGCTAAAACACAACGTAAGAACTACATACAAGTCCATATTTGACACACTTAGGATTGATTATAAATTGTTATTTCTATTTTCTCACACCATTTGATCTTCTTGTTGTTTTCTTCAACTCCAACACCTATATTAGAGTAAAAAACATGCAAACATACATTTAGACTCTAAACATGTAATGATAATTCAAGATAATGATGAGAATCATTGCTAAAAACACTAAAAACATAATATATCAAGGGCAGACATAAGACATGTATAGGTTAGAAAGAATGAAAAGTTAGCTATTTAATTTTGGTGTTATTTGTGCTGAATATGTAGACGTAGAGGAGCAGATAGAGAAGGTCAAGCACTTCCTGGAGACAATATCGGATCTTGAAAAAGTGATTTTGTATACTATACACAAAATGATGAAGATGTGATGGAATTATCCGAGCAACTTGAGAAGCTTCCTACAATAGCTTCAGCCAAGTGTGAGGACCAAAAAATCGCTCATAACCTCATCAAGTTGTCATTTATTATGTCCATGAAAAAGGGTAATCTTCTTTAAAAGATCCTTTTCTTGTTTCTGAGCCATGGATATGTTTCAGGCTAGCAAATTTGCTAAAACAACTTAAGACTGTTTCTGCCGTTTGTTCTCTTTTTTTCTTTGAAGAGTTGTGTTAATTTTTTCTCCTTTTGACAAAGAATGTTGAATATATTTTGTTTGTCTCTCTTCTTCTAGCCTGTTGAATAAAATTAACACTCATTGCTCCTTCTTGAAAAGGATTACTGCTTTAACTCAATTGTTGTATGTTTTTGTTGGGCTCTGCTTTGGTTCGTAAGTAAGTTTCTCCATTTTCTTCTTATGGTCTCCCTTTTCATGTATACTATGTCTCCAATGATTTGTTTTGGTATGTAATTTTCACTGTTTCGTAGCACATATATATATATATATAAATATTTGTTCTCGGTTGGATCATCTGATATGTGGTTTAGTGTACATAGTGTTTTCTTACCGGAGTTACATGTCTTTGTTCAGTGTCTTTATTTAGGTTATAAGTGTTGTTCTGTATCTTTCACAAAATGAAATTGAAAAAGAAGAATAAAATTTTTGGTGGTTCTAGAGATTTAACCAGCAGTTTACCAGACGCAATGACATGGGCGGACGGACATGTATCATGTGGGAGGGAAGTTGCCCAAAAATAGTGTAAGTTTGTATCAAATTTTAATTATGCCCCTATTGATTAATTATTTTATGGTTTTCCCCTGTAAAATTATGTTTTGGATCCGTCACTACGTACTGATATGACATGTCTTATCTTATTTATCCTACGAACTAAAGAAGCTGCTTCAACTACTGTTCTAGCCAAAATTAGATGGAAGCCTTTGCTTGGTTTTGTACCCAATCTTGACTTTGATGACTCCTACTGTTTTATCCCCAATTACTTGTGAAAAACGGAAGCAGAGTTCTTTATATTTTCTATTCTCCATTGACCAATGTAAATAAGGAGAAAGAATAGTGATAGTTTATTGGCTTTGCAAGCAAAAGCGAAAGCCCCGTTAAACATATTCTAGGTTAAAGATGAATATTCTTGATTATCAGGTCACCACGATTTGAGTGGATAGTCCATGTTCTTGTTTCACATTTCACTCTTTTCATTCCAAAAAAACTTTTCTTCACTAATGCATAGTTGGACCCAAATTTAGGCTCATTAATGCACATAGCCATGAAAAAATCTAAAATGTAACTCTATTTCTAACCGTAGACACTTTGTTCTTAGTTGTATTAAGACCTTAACCGAATTAAATGATTAGTAATTATTACTGTTAACCATAAAAATATACTCCCTCTGTCTCAGAAATATTGATTTTCTAGAGATTTTATTTTGTCTCAAAAAATTGATTTCCTACCTTTTAAAATAATGTTTAATAGTTATTAATTAGACATGTATTTTTGGTGAATTAAGATTGGTTTATACACCTTGGGTATTGTTCAAAAATGTATTTATTAGCACTTATTGATTATTTTTTAATCTGTGTGATTTACCCAGAAAATCAATCTTTTTGAGACAGAGAGAGTATTATTTATAGTTAAAGTAAGTTATTAACTGTAACCATTAATTGACTGTAACCATATAAAAACTAGTTAAATGCAATATTTAACTTTAAATTTATAACCTCTACCATTTTAAAATTGAATAATATGCATGTATTCAATTATTATAGTAAGTAATAGTTGATATATCATAATAAACTATATTTAACCGTATATAACTATAACCGTATGTAATTGTAATTATTTTAACAATATATTATATAGCTAAAAACTAAGATTACTAAAACTTATATAATAACCAGTTGTTAATTAGTCATAACCATAATAACCGTAACCATGATATGTCTAAATGCACATAGTGTCCTCGTTGCAGGAATTAAAATAATTCACCATATAAAGATTACTACATGTCAAATCAAGAATGAACATAGCTTTTGAAGCACTAAAAGAATGGGGAATACAATTCTTTAAAATTTCTATAGCCTACATGGTTGACAAGGAGAAGAACAGACAAAACTATACAAAGAACTTCTTATTTCATATTTATTTTTGGCGCAAATTAAATTCTGCCCAAAAGTATATTCAAGATCATTCTCTACCGGTGTTAGATTCAATCCAAATACAAAACCTCTGTTAGTACAGCATCATTTCAAATCATTAACCCTCTGATTCTGGACAATGCAAACAGAAAATCACAAACCCAATTTGCATCTCATAAATGTACATATCACACCTACTATCAGTCTATAGAGTGAGTTACATGAATCTTATCCGTCTACAGAAGGAGTTTTAACTTAATCAAGTTCTTAATTGCCTTCCATGCAAGATCATTCTTCTCCCATACCAGATTGGTCTAAAAACTGGGCTGATCATATAAATGAAAAGAAACAAGAAATGTTAACTGTGGTTTCAACAATATAAAATATACATAATTATTTTTAATACTTACATTGCTTAACATGTAAATTAGAACCGGATTATTTTTTCCACTAAAATATTTTCTTCACACCTAATATTCCGAGAAAGTCTACTGGCTGAAATTTTTTTAAAGTTAAACACATTAACAAGAGTAACAAAATTTTGTTTGTCCTCAATAACAAACCATTTTTCATGGTAGGAACAGACACATCATTCTTCATTTCAGTTGCAATGAGGTTATGATAATTTTTCAGGGACTCCAGTGTAAGTACCTCAACAACCATATATGGCTCAAGAAAGAAACAAAGAATTGTTAATTTACTTCCAAAGAATGGAGTTCTATTGTTAGTTTTTCCTGTCCTGTTTTGATAAACTAGATAAAATATCCTCTAATTAGACATATAATTAGTTTTTGAATAGTTGATGACACAACTTGCAAATAATCGTTGGCTGAAACTTTATCATTGGCTGAAACTTGATCGTGAATTAAATATAAAGGATTGAAAGATGAAAAAATTGCACAGATTTTGGACTTGTCTGTTGAGTCAAAATGAATAACTGAAAAGAAAATTATTGAATCATGGAATAACAGAATCGATAGAATTATAACATTTTTAACTGAATAAAGAATATCTACATTCCCCAAGATCTATTCAACTTTTGTTTGGACCTCAAATCACGAACAAGGACTTATTCGTTCTAATTTTTTTATGAAGATGAAGATACATTTTCATGATAAATATAGTGGTTTATGGAAATTGTGTCTCTGTGCTTTACAAAAACTTTCCCATTCAAATCATAAGGAAAACCAACATCAGCCTATGTTTATCGCATTTAGACATCAACCAAATCTAAGAGTACTGGACTTAAACAACAACAACACACACAGATATATATATATATATATATATATATATATATATTTTACTTTTGTTTTTTTATTATTTATAGTTGATAGTTGATATGTTATTGCAGTCGACAACATTTTTAATGCACCTAATAAGATTTGTCAAATTTTCTAAAATCATGTGTATATATATTATGAACACTTACTTCGTAGAGCCAATTTCTAGATCCTACTATTATATATACTAGACTAATTTCACAGATGTGCAGGTTTTCTTTCTCATAAATATATATATATATATTAAAATCAATTTATTTACCTAATATATAAAAATTTTAGATATAATTATTGAAACTATTCTACTCTTCTACTATATAAAATATTCAGAGAAATTGTTTATCCTTAAGGAAACCAAAAAAATTATTAAAAATAGACAAAATAGAACTAGTATCTTGATTTTATTTCTTATATATAATATGAAAAGAAATAATAAATTAATTGACCATAGAAACTAATATACATTCTAACTGTTTTAATATAACTTTAAAATAACAGTAAGAAATATGATTAAACATGTAAAAATGATGAAAATATATAAAAAATTACAAGTATCGTATTTGGTAATATAATTTTATGGATTTTAAAATTCAGTTTGAATTATTTTAAACTAATTAGTGAAATTAATTGATTTATTATAGATAATTAATATTCATTCATAAATGATATGCTTGTTGAAACTTGCTGCCGTGGGTTCAGCAGTCCCAGTGTAGGAAAGGAAAAAAATGATCTATCGCGATGGAGAGACTCAGTTCAAATATTATATGTAGCCATGGGCATTTCTCTCGATTTGTTTTTTTGGGTTTTTACGTTTTTTGGTTATTTAAAATTTCACCAAATTAAATCGAATCATATTTCGGTTCGGATTGGTTTGATAGTCATTTTTTTGGTTTGGTTATTGAATTTTAAAATTATTCCAAAATAACTAATTTTTCGGTTTTTAATCCGAAAAAGCCCAATAATGAAAACATACCCGATTACCAAAATAAAATTATGGTGACACCGGCGATGGCGACTGCGGTGATACCGGCGATGGCGGCTGCGGCGACACTGGCGATGGCTAAGAGTCCGACGGTGGCTGTGAGGCGATTTTAGATCTGGTAGAAGGCGAACAAAATGGAGAATAAATAAGAAGGAGAAGATCGAAGGAAGGGAAGAAGAAAGAGGAAGGAGAAGAACAAAGGAGTGAAGAAGAAGCAGAAGAAGAAGAAAGAAGGAGAAGATCGTAAGAGAGAAGAAAAATAAAAATTAGGATTTTATGTATTTATATGGTGTGACTTTAAACCAAAAAACCAATCGGTTATTGTCATCTGAACCAAACCAAATCAATAACGAATAAAATTTAGATCTGTGCCGATCGGTTTTTTCCTTAGAACCAAATTAAATCTGCAAACCAAAATTTTGGTTTGGACCGAACTGATCCAAAATAACCAAACCGGATGCCCATGGCTAATTATATGTGTGAAACGTTTTAAGAAATATTTATTTTAAGTTATGTAATAAATGTTTTTTTCATTTATCTTGCAAATGAAGTAAGCCCATCTCCAATAAGGCTTTTTCACAATTAAATTTGAGAAAATAAAGTAGGAGAAAAGGAAAAAAGGAGAATCAGTTCTTAAGTAAGCACTTCAAAAAAACTTTATAAGAGATAATAGAGTATATCTAGTCATTTTATCTGTTTATTAGTTATTATTATTTTATTTTTAGGTATTTATTGCATTTTTTGAACTTTTTGCATTAAACGTAAAAGTGGCAAAACATTTACTTAAAATTTATACAGCAACTTTAGTACAAATTTCCACAGCCCACAAATAACAACCCAATAGAACTAAATTGTAAACTTTAGGCCGAATACTTAATAGAAGGGAAGGATGGACGATATAGTTAGGAACGGACAGAGAAGGAGCCCTAGTTAGAAATGAATGACAGCCACATTTGGAAACAGGTGCTGGCCGCTCGTTGATTTCGTAGTCGAAGAGAGTTGATCTTGTTTCTCACCGTGTCTTTGGTTCTTGAAATCACTGAATTTGTGGATCTGAAGCTATATCTTTGGAGGCGTGAATTTCTCTCAGCCCAGATTTCATAAATTGAAGCTTGCCAAACAAGAGTGGAGAGGTATCTTCTGTTCTTATCGCTGGATAAGTTAAGCAGTGATTGAAGAACACAATTCTAACATGATAAAGCTGTTTGGAAACCGAATCTTGCGGAGAAGTAACCCCATATTACAGACGAGTAAGAGCATTCGAACATAAGGTGGTTGATGAGTATGATATTTGCATGTTTTTAGCATACTTAATCCTTCACATTTTGTTTTTTTCATTATCATATCCATTAGTTTCCTATCCATTTTGCATACTTATTACATTCATTAGGATTTGCATTAGGTATCGCATTTGCATTGCATATTGGATGGTATCAGGTACATAAGAAGATTTATGAAGCTTTTTGGAACAACAAGGACTCACTCGATCAAGACACTCGAGCTTCACCCTGAGTCCAGGACAGAAGGGGCCACTCGAGTAACATCACTCACCTTATCCGGAGTCTGAGCCAAATCAAGCATCTTTGGAGCTACTTGAGCAAGACCACTCGGGATCATCCCGAGCCAAGACATCAAGATGCCAAATTTGACTCCACCCGACCAAGCATCCTGAGTCAAACCCTCACCTTTGAAGAACCATCTTACTCGAGATGTCCACTCAGTTTAGCATCCCGAGTGGAGCCCTGTTTTTATCTTTTTCATTTTTCTTAATTACTTCTACTTAGGGTTTTAATCCCACTCTATAAATACTTATCTCTAGGCCATTTTCGATCAGGTCTCTTTAGTTTCTTTAATTACATTTCATTTATTTTTAAGTACTTTTTATTGTTCTTTATTTTCTGGGTTTTTGGATCCTGAGATATGCCCATTTTCATTACAAATTTGCATTTTGTTTATTCTGCAATCTTCTGTATCTACTCTATCTATTTAAAATTATGCAGCTTATTTTGATTTCTGGGCTTTTACATTTTGTCATGTGTTCTTCATCTGAGTAGTGAAATTTAGGGTTCTTGAGGAAATGGTAGATATGGGTTAGATTTTGTGTCTTTAATATTGCTAATGATTTAATACTTCCAATTCCTTCTGGATTAGGGTTCTTAATGCATATTCTTCTCTGATCAATTGGAATATGATCCCAGCCATTCACCACTCAAAAGATATTCAATGAATGTTTGATCATCTTAATTCCAGAGATTTTTTCATCCTAGCCTAAGTGATTAGATGTCTAGGGAGCATTTTGGCTTTAATAATTTGGATCTTTATGGCTATCTCAGTTATGTTTCATTGATGAGAGTCAAGATTATGAAGAGTAGGTTTAGCTTGTTGTGATGATCATTGTCAAGAGAATAGCTTGCATAAGTTGTTTAAGAAAGCATCATTTTAGGATAGATTGAATCCCAGATCTCACCAAACCCTCAGAAACCTTATTTGTTAATCTGCTTAATCATATCGTTTGCAGTTTTATTTTCTTTCATTTGCCATTTCATACTTGTTACATCGAAACCAATCATCATCTAGCTTGACTTAGAATAACCTGATCACATCCTTTTTGATTACATCTTTCCCATATGGATTGACACCTCAAGTACTATAATGACAAGATTTGGAGAATTGATTCAATAGAGATCGAAAACCTGTTTATCAATTTGGCGCCGTTGCGATTTGGGATTGTTTGTTTTATTTTGGATTTTAGACTTTTAAGATCAATAACTAATTTTGTTTTTCTTTGTTTTCAGGTACCACTCGACTTGTTCACTCGATTTGAAGTCAAGTTTGCTCAGATCTCTGACCAGACTCGGTTTACAAACTCGATCAACACCTCGAGTTTGCCTACTTTTCAACTCAAACTCGGCTTTACAAACTCGACATCAGTATACCGAGTTTGACAGCTTCCAACATTTGCATGAAACCACTGATACCTCTTCAGCAATACAGAGACGCCATAAATCAGAATCCTCCAAAGGCTTTCCAAGAATATAGAAGAAAGCAGCAAGAAATTAAGCAACAACAAGATATGGAAGAGGAGAGACCTATAAGGAGGCCACGAAACATAGGAGCAGGAGATGTTCCAAATGCTCATACACAGAGGCAAGGGATTGTGCCTCCAGTTGTTCAGAATAACAATTTTGAGATCAAGAGCAGTCTTATCTCTATGATCCAGAGCAACAAGTTCCATGGCCTACCAATGGAAGATCCTTTAGATCATCTGGATGAGTTTGATAGATTGTGCAGCCTCACCAATTGTGCAGCCTCACCAGTAACAATGGTGTGAGTGAAGATAGTTTAAAACTGAGATTGTTTCCCTTCTCTTTGGGAGACAAAGCATATATCCGGGAGAAAACATTGCCTCATGGATCCATTGTATCTTGGGATGATTGCAAGCAAGCCTTCTTGGGAAAATTATTTTCCAACTCTAGAACATCAAGATTCAGGAATGATATATTTGGGTTTGTGCAGAAGAATGGTGAGACCTTTTATGAGGTATGGGAAAGATTCAAGAGCTATACAACCAAGTGTCCCCATCATGGATTCTCTAATGAATCATTACTCAGCACACTTTACAGAGAAGTACTACCAAAGATCAGAATGTTGCTAGACACAGCTAGCAATGACAACTTCCTCAACAAAGTTTTGGATGAAGGCTGGGATCTTGTAGAGAACTTAGCTCAATCTCATGGAACAAACAGTGAAGAGTATGACCGCAAAGTCAGAGGATCTTCAACCACTGAAGATCAATACAGAAAAGAGATCAGAGCTTTGACAGAGAAGATAGACAAGCTCCTGACCAACAACCAGAAACATGTTCATTTTGTGAATGAAGAACAAGTAATTCAATAGGATGAAGAGTCACAAACTACATAAGAAGTTAGCTATCTACAGAATCAAGCTAACTACCAAAATGGATTTGTAAACTACAAAGCAAACCCTAATCTCTCTTACAGAAGCACCAATGTTGCTAATCCTCAAGACCAAGTTTATCCACCTCAGCAACAGCAACAACAGAAGAACTACACAAACTATACTCCCAACCAAGGCTTTGCACCTCAAAAGCCTCAGTACCAATCTAACTTTCAGCAACCACCTGGCTTTGCTCCTCAGCAATCTCAGCCACCTCAGGGATCAAATTCTTCAATAGAAGCTATGCTCCAACAAATTATTCAGGGCCAAGAAAATGGAGTTCTGGATACAGCAAAGAGAATTTCAGAATTCAAGAATGTTATGGACTGCAACCTTAACATCATGAATGGCAAGATTGAAGCACTCACTTCCTGTTGAGATAGATGCTTATTTAAGTGATAGAGTAATCAAGAGGAATGAACTAGTTGAAAAGGAACTAGAAAAGAAAGGAAGCGGTTGGATATCAACTAGATAAGCAAACTAGGAAGCAAGGAGGTATGTGAGAAGGTATGGGCGCAGCATGGGTGAGGTATGGGCACCATTTACTGTTGAGAAACTGTTGGAGTAGCTCAGCCACAAGTCTCCTTCTCTTCTTCTCTCTTCTCCACGCCCCTTTCTTCTTCTCCTTGTAAAGTCTATATATATCCTTGTAAATCTCTTGTAAAAGATATGAGAAAGAAAAAGAAGTGAATAAGATTATTAAGACTTGCATAAACTCTCTCCATTCTTGCTATTCTTTCTCTCATTCTCCAATCATTCTTCATTCTCTCTTAACTTCAAATCTATATTTCTACATGGTATCAGAGCAAGGTTGAGCATTCCAAACGCTTAACTCTCTTATAATTCTTCTAGCACTCTACAAATCTTCTAATCTATAACAATACACCTTTCTAAGTTCTATTCACTCTGAGATTAATATCCTTGAGATCATAGGATCTTCAAGTTGTGAAAGAACTAGAATTGTGTATTATTACTAGAAAATGGAGACAAATAGAGTAGCAATCTCAGTCATGCTCAAAGGGAACAACTACCTTCTTTGGGAAAAAACCACTAAAACCATTCTTAGAGGCCGAGGACTTTGGCGGTATGTTGAGCCAAAGGAGGAAGCGGAGGCGGTGATGAGAAATGAGAAGGAGGAAGCTAAGGAAGAGCAAGAAGAACATTACACTCTTTCTCTTCTTCAAAGCTCACTAGAACCATCCATCTTGGCGGCCTACTCATATGCGGATACCGCTAAGGAGCTGTGGGATATACTCAAGGGAGTATATGGAAATGTGTCAAACATATCAAGGATATTTGAGGTGAAGAGGGCGCTGAATGAGCTTCAACAAGAGGAGAAGCCATTCAAGGAAATGTTTGGGGAGTATAGAAGCTTGTGGGCCGAGTTAGAGATCTTGAGGCCACAAACTATAGACCCCAAGGAGTTAGGTGAAAGGCGTGACCAAGACCAAGTGTTTGGACTTCTCTTGGCACTCAATGCATCTTACAAGAATCTTATCAAGCACATACTTAGATTTGAGAAGCTGCCAAGTCTAGCGGAAGTATTTGGCTTGATACAAAGGGAGGAGGGCTCAAGAGACCTATTCCGAGCACCAAGTGAAGCTGCACATCTTGCAAAAAGGAATCTCATGTTTGAAAGAAGGGTGTTGGACTGTGAGCATTGTAAGATGAAAGGGCATACCAAGGAGAAGTGTTGGACTCTCCATCCGCATTTGAGACCTAAGCGGCTAAGGGAGAGTGGAAGTGGGCATAGGGCCTTCATGGGGGTTGCACAACCAGTTGAGGATACTGTCAAAAGATCAGAGTTTGAGGCTCTTATCAAGAGCCTAGCTAAGTTAACAGAATCTGGTAAGAGTTTCCTCAGCTCTAAAAGCGCCATAAGGAAGGGTAAAATGATTGTAGATTCCGGAGCCTCTCATCACATGATTAAGGATCAAGACTTGTTAAAAAATCTTGAGCCTTATCATGGAAATGTACAAGTAGCTAATGGAAGCTCAGTTCCGATTGAAGGGATAGGAAAGTTAGAACTTTTCAAGAAGGAAACAAAAGCTTTATACATGCCTAGTTTCTCATCTAATCTTCTATCAGTTCATAAAGCTACAAAGGATTTGGATTGTGTAGCATTGTTTGGGACTGACTTTGTTAAGTTTCAGGACCCTAAAACAAACAATGTACTCGGAGAAGGGAAGGTAGAGGATGGTGTGTATCTTTTGGAAGCAAATAAACAAGAGGATCCAATGGCTCTTGGAATGAAGGTAAATGTAGAAGTTTCTGGTAGGAAGGAGATTGGAGATAGCCCATTATGGCATGAAAGGCTAGGACACCCAAGTTCAGCAGTTCTCAAGATGGTCTTACCCAATCTCATTCAAGAAGAAGTAGTATGTGAAGCATGTGTACTAGGAAAACATTGTAGACAAGTTTTTGCTATCTCCTCCACAACTTGTGATGAAGTTTTTGGCATTGTACACTCGGATGTATGGACCGCACCATGTAATTCAAGGGATCAATATAAGTACTTTGTTTCTTTCATTGATGATTACTCAAGATACACATGGGTCACACTCTTAAACTCCAAGGACCAAGTTTATGAAGCATTCACCAACTTCATTAACTATGTTTCTACACAATTCAAAACAACAATCAAGATCTTAAGAAGTGATAATGGAGGAGAATATGTAAGCAAGAGATTTAAGGAGCTACTCAACAACTTTGGCATCATTCATCAAACATCTTGTGCATACACTCCACAACAAAATGGGGTAGCAGAAAGGGAAAATAGGCATCTAATGGAAGTAGCAAGGACTATCATGATTGCCAAAGGAGTACCTAAATCTCATTGGGGAGATGCGGTAATGACTTCAAACTATTTGATTAACCGGCTTCCAACAAAGAACTTGGAAGATAGATCACCGTTTGAAGTGTTGTACAAAAAGAAACCAAGCTTACATCACCTTAAGGCGTTTGGATGTAAGTGTTTCATGTTTCTACCAGAAGGACAAAGAAACAAGCTTGAACCTAGAAGCATGAAGTGTGTTTTCATTGGATACTCACCAACTCAAAAGGGCTACAAGGTCTACAATCCGGAGACAAGAAGGGTATATGTGTCTAGAGAGGTAAAGTTCAATGAAAAAGAAAGCTTTTATGGAGCCAAGAATCATGATACTCTTGAAGGTATAGTCTCATCATCTATGGATTTGATGCTGTTCAATGAAGCGCCAATAACAAGGGATGAAATACAAGGAGAGAATGCACCATCTGAGAGCATCATGGAAGATGGAGATGCAGATGATACACATATGGAACCAGATCAGGATTCAGCTGAAGAAGAAGTGGATGTTGAGAAAGGAGAATCTGAGCCAATCATACCTCTAAGAAGAAGTACAAGACAGAGGCGACAACGTGTTTTCTATGGCTACAACAATTCTGCTATGCTCCAAGGAGAGTCTAGTATGAGTAATCTTCCTTGTGTGATAGGAGAGTGTCCTGAGCGTACGGCGAGCTTAGATCTCGATCCTATTGGCGACAGCACTCTCATATCACAAGGAGGAGATCACACTCAAACTAGTATTATCACATATCTCATTGAGCATTTCTGTTCCTTGGCGACATTACCCATGGAGCATGAAGTGTTTCTCACAAAAATCAGCAAGGAATACATTCCAAGCTCATATGAAGAAGCATGTGAGAGTGAAGTATGGGTGAAAGCCATGGAAGAGGAAATGAAGTCCATGGAAAGGAATAATACTTGGTACTTAACCGACTTACCAAAGGATAAGAAGTCGGTTGGGAGTAGATGGGTGTATACGATCAAATACACAAGTGATGGGAAGATAGAAAGGTACAAGGCAAGGTTGGTAGCAAAAGGGTATACTCAAGTTTATGGGGAGGACTATACCGAGACATTTGCTCCGGTTGCTAAGCTTCATTCCATAAGAATACTAATCTCAGTGGCAGTAAACTTAAAATGGGATCTATGGCAGATGGATGTCAAGAACGCATTCTTGCAAGGAGACTTGGAAGAAGAGGTGTATATGGATCCACCCCAAGGATATCATAAGGAAGGCAACAAAGTTTGCAGATTGAAGAAAGCAATCTATGGGCTGAAGCAATCCCCAAGAGCATGGTACCAAAGGCTAAGCGCTTGTCTGTTGGAGAGAGAGTTCATAAGATCTGAAGCTGATCACACATTGTTCACAAGACAAAGTGAAGGAGGAACGGTTGTGGTATTAATATATGTGGATGATCTAATCATCACAGGAAGTGACAAAGATGGAGTAGATCAAACCAAGAAGATCTTGAAGGCCGATTTTGATATAAAGGACTTGGGGGAACTTAAGTACTTCCTAGGAATTGAGATGACACGGTTTGAAGATGGAATGTTCATCTCTCAAAGGAAATATGTGCTTGATCTCTTAGAAGAAACTGGGAAGTTAGGATCCAAACCGGCTAAAACTCCAATAGAAGAAGGCTATCAAGATAGTCCTGAGGGGGAGCCTTTGGAGAACATTAAGAGATATCAAAGGATGGTGGGCAAGCTCATCTATCTTACTATCACTAGGCCGGACATTTGCTTTGCAGTAAACCGTGTGAGCCAACATATGCAAAAGCCAACCACGCAGCATTGGAACATGATTGAAAGGCTGCTAAGATATCTGAAAAACAATCCCGGAAAAGGCATATGGATGAAGGCTAATGGAAACACAAAGGTTCAAGGATATTGCGATGCAGATTGGGCTGGAGATAAGAAGGATAGAAAGTCCACATCCGGTTTTTGTACCTATGTAGGAGGCAATCTAGTGACTTGGAGGAGTAAAAAGCAGAAGGTTATAGCCTTGTCTAGTTCTGAAGCCGAGTATAGAGCTATGAAGGAAGTGACGAAAGAACTTATTTGGGTAAAGGCATTCTTAGGGGATCTTGGAATACATGAAACTGAGGAAATGTTGCTATATTGTGATAATCAAGCTGCAATACATATAGCATCCAATCCGGTATTCCATGAAAGGACCAAACATATAGAGGTGGATTGTCACTTTGTGAGGGGAAAGATTCAAGAAGGAATCATTAAACCTGCCTTTGTAACAAGTGAGAACCAACTAGCTGATATCTTCACCAAAACAACCTCATCTGTCACTTGTGATCGCATCCATAGCAAGATCGGTCTAAAGGATCTTCACCGACCAATCTTGAGGGGGAGTGTTGAGATAGATACTTATTTAAGTGATAGAGTAATCAAGAGGAATGAACTAGTTGAAAAGGAACTAGAAAAGAAAGGAAGCGGTTGGATATCAACTAGATAAGCAAACTAGGAAGCAAGGAGGTATGGGAGAAGGTATGGGCGCAGCATGGGTGAGGTATGGGCACCATTTACTGTTGAGAAACTGTTGGAGTAGCTCAGCCACAAGTCTCCTTCTCTTCTTCTCTCTTCTCCACGCCCCTTTCTTCTTCTCCTTGTAAAGTCTATATATATCCTTGTAAATCTCTTGTAAAAGATATGAGAAAGAAAAAGAAGTGAATAAGATTATTAAGACTTGCATAAACTCTCTCCATTCTTGCTATTCTTTCTCTTATTCTCCAATCATTCTTCATTCTCTCTTAACTTCAAATCTATATTTCTACACTTCCAGAGTGTTAACATTAGAAAACAGAGGCACTGCTTCCACCTCTTCTCACTGTCAGCCTGGATAACTATCAGGAAAAGCCATTCAGAACCCAAAGGAGTATGCCCATATCAATGTAATTGCAACTCAACCTTCTCATGCACCTCCATTCAAGAAAAGACATGAGATATACACTGAGGACAGTAGAGAACAAACATGGGGATGTAATTGGATTGAAGAAACAAGAACCAAGTAAATTATGGAGATCATGTAGCAGAAAAGGACTACACTCATAGCTAAATGAATTGCCAAGCTAAACGATCTGACAAGACTGCCTTATCCCCAGATGTATATGAAAGAAATGACTAAAGGACGTGCTGCTTTACTAGATGAATACTTGGATAGGTTGGAAGCTGAAGGATTACTGGAAAATGCTTACACTCTTTGTCCCCCATCTCATCAGAAAAGAGCTCAAGAAAGAATTGAGAGAAGAGCAGAAGAGGCTAAGAAGAATAGAAAGGTGGAAGAAGATGAGAAGAGCTCAAAGGTTTTGACTACACATATTATAGTCAAGGACAAACTCACAGACCCAGACTCTTTCACTCTCCAATGCTCTATTGGATACTCGAAATTCTACAAGAGTCTCTGTGACTTAGGAGGTTCAGTCAGCCTTATGCCACTCTCAGTTGCTAATAAACTTGGGTATAGTAAGTTTTCCCAATGTTATGTCTCTCTGGTGTTAGCTGACAGATCAACAAGAAAAATTCATGGTATGCTGAAGGATGTACCTGTAAAGATAGGGAATCTGGAAATCTCTACTGATTTTGTTGTCTTGAAGATTGATGGAGAAGCAAAGGATCCACTCATCCTAGGAAGACCTTTCTTAGCTTCTGCTGGGGTAACCATTCATGTTGGTAAGGGAAAAAACGAAGTAACTTATGAATTAAAAATAGTTAGGTCCTATGAATTTCCCTGGACCTAGCAATTTTTAATTCATAAGTTACTTTGTTTATTTAGTTATTTTCATTCTCGTCACAAACAAATCTCATATTTTTGTCTTAACTTAATTTCATTCTCAAGAATCATAGTGTAACCTTGGAAGTACACTTCTACTGAAAAGATCAAGAGGATCAAGTTGAAGAAAACGTGATTGGGTTCATCACATTCAAGGTTCAAGGGAAAAATTGTCTTCTCAAAGTGAAGGAACTCGACAAGAAGAAGAATTCAAACTCAAGAAAAGGAGGGAAAAGGAAAGAACTAGTTGTGAAGGAACTAGAAGGAGAGCTAGTTTATAAGGAACTAGAAGAAAAGGAAGCTGTTGGATATCAACTAGACAAGCTAACTAAACCAAGTGAGGAAGCAAAGGAGGCATGGGCGCTGCAGGGAGAAGGTATGGGCACAGCATGGGAACAGCATGGGCGCAGCTGCACTGTTGGAGCAGCTCAACCACTCCATCATCACACCTCTTCTATTCCTCTTCCTTAGATATTTTTTCCTTAGCTTATGCTTGTAAAGTCTATATATACTTGTGCATTGTATTGGTTGAATGAGTATGAATAAGAAGAAAAATTCAGCAATCTCTCTGTCTCTTATTACGCCAATTCTCTTATCTTCATCCTTATCTCTCCCTAAACTTCTAAAATCAACATGGTATCAGAGCGGGTTCTTTATCCAACCGCTTAAACTCTCTTCATAATCCCTTTAAGCTATCTTCAAAACCTTCTAATCTATAGCAATACATCTTACCAAGTTCTATTCACTCTGAGATTAATATCCTTGAGATCGGTTGATCTTCAAGTTGTGAAAGAGCTGGGATTGTGTATTACTACAAGAGAATGGAGGTGAATAGAGTAGCGATTTCTGTTGTTCTTAAAGGAGATAACTACCTTCTTTGGGCAAAAACTACTAAGACCGTTCTAAGAGGTAGAGGACTTTGGAAGTTCATTGAACCTAAGGAAGAAGCCGAACCATACAATGACAAGGAAGAGCAAGAAGAGCAGTTCACTCTTTCACTTCTTCAAAGCTCACTAGAGCCATCTATCCTGGCGGCCTACTCATATGCGGATACCGCCAAGGAGTTGTGGGATATACTCAAGGGAGTATATGGAAACATCTCAAATATATCAAGGATATTTGAGGTGAAGAGGGCGTTGAATGAGCTTCAACAAGGAGAGAAGCCATTCAAGGAAATGTTTGGGGAGTATAGAAGCTTGTGGGCCGAACTGGAGATCTTGAGGCCACAAACTATGGACCCCAAGGAGTTAGGAGAAAGGCGTGACCAAGATCAAGTGTTTGGGCTTCTCTTGGCGCTCAACGCATCCTACAAAGATCTTATCAAGCACATACTTAGATTTGAGAAGCTGCCAAGTCTAGCGGAAGTATGTGGCATGATTCAAAGAGAGGAAGGGTCAAGAGACCTATTTCGTGCACCAAGCGAGGCTGCACATCTTGCAAGGAAGAATCTTACATTCGACAAGAGGGTGTTGGAATGTGAGCATTGTAAAATGAAGGGACACACTAAGGAGAAGTGTTGGACCCTTCATCCACACTTGAGGCCTAAAAGGCTAAAGGAGAATGGAAGTGGACCTAGAGCCTTCATGGGTGTGGCACAACCAGTTGAGGATACGGTCAAGAGGTCCGAATTCGAAGCCCTCATCAAGAGCCTAGCCAAGCTCACTGAATCTGGTAAGGGCTTCCTCGGTTCTAAAAGCTCCATAAAAAAGGACAAAGTGATTGTGGATTCAGGGACTTCTCATCACATGATTAAGGATCAAGACATGCTTAAAAATCTTGAGCCTTATCATGGGAATGTGCAAGTGGCAAATGGGAGTTCAGTTCCGATTGAAGGGATAGGGGAATTAGAACTTTTCAAAAAAGGAACAAAAGCCTTATACATGCCTAGTTTCTCATCTAATCTTCTATCAGTTCATAAAGCTACCAAGGATTTGGATTGTGTGGCATTGTTTGGGACTGACTTTGTTAAGTTTCAGGACCCTAAAACAAACAAAGTGCTCGGAGAAGGGAAGGTAGAGGATGGAGTATATCTTTTGCACACAAATAAACAAGCGGATGTGAAAGCGCTTGGAATGAAGGCGGATGTAGAAGTATCTAGTAGGAAGGAGATTGGAGATAGTCCACTATGGCATGAAAGGTTGGGACATCCAAGCTCTGCAGTTCTCAAAGTGGCCTTACCCAATCTCATTCAAGAAGAAGTAGTATGTGAAGCATGTGTACTAGGGAAACATTGTAGACAAGTGTTTCCTACTTCATCTACATTTTGTGATGAAGCTTTTGGCATTGTACACTCGGATGTATGGACCGCTCCTTGTAATTCAAGAGATCAATATAAGTATTTTGTTTCATTCATAGATGACTACTCAAAATACACATGGATTACTCTTCTACATACCAAAGATCAAGTTTATGAAGCATTCACCAACTTCATCAACTATGTGTCTACACAATTCAAAACAACAATCAAGATCTTAAGAAGTGATAATGGAGGAGAGTATATAAGCAAGCGGTTCAAGGAATTACTCAACAACCTTGGCACCATCCATCAAACATCTTGCGCCTATACTCCACAACAAAACGGAGTAGCTGAAAGAAAAAATAGACACCTAATGGAGGTAGCAAGGACCATCATGATTGCCAAGGGAGTACCTAAACTTCATTGGGGAGATGCCGTGATGACTTCAAACTACTTGATCAACCGTCTTCCAACCAAGAACCTGGATAATAAGTCACCATTTGAGGCATTGTACAACAAGAAACCAAGCCTACATCATCTCAAAACCTTTGGATGTAGCTGCTTTATGTTCACACCAGAAGGTCAAAGAAACAAGCTTGAACCTAGAAGCATGAAGTGTGTATTCATTGGATATTCACCAACACAAAAAGGATACAAGGTCTACAACCCGGAGACAAGACGAGTCTATGTATCAAGAGAGGTGAGGTTCAATGAAAAGGAGAGCTTCTATGGAGCTAAGAATCATGATACCCCTCAAGGTATGAGCTCACCATTTATGGAGTGGATAACGTTCTTTGAAGATTCAAGAACAAGGGATGATGTACATGAGGAGAATGACCCAACCTCAGATCATGAAGCCACGGATGAGGAAAGTGAACCTAATCCAAGTGTAGAAAGCATTGACATTGTCAAAGAAGAACCTGAGCCAACAGTACCTCTAAGAAGAAGTACAAGACAGAGGCGACAACGTGTTTACTATGGCTACAACAACTCTGCCATGCTCCAAGGAGAGTCTAGTGCGAGTAATCTTCCTTGTGTGATAAGAGAATGCCCTGAGCGTACGGCGAGCTTAGATCTCGATCCTATTGGCGACAGCACTCTCTTATCACAAGGGGGAGATAACACTCAAACTAGCACTATTACATATCCCATTGAGCATTTTTGCTCGTTGGCATCCTTACCTATGGAGCATGAAGCTTTTCTTGGAAAAATCAGCAAGGAATCCATACCTAACTCATATGAAGAAGCGTGTGAGAGTGGAGTATGGGTAAAAGCCATGGAAGAGGAAATGAAGTCCATGGAAAGGAATCATACTTGGTACTTAACCGATTTACCAAGGGATAAGAAGCCAGTTGGGTGTAGATGGGTGTATACAATCAAATACACAAGTGATGGGAGGATAGAAAGATACAAGGCAAGGTTGGTAGCAAAAGGGTATACTCAAATCTATGGGGAGGATTATACCGAGACATTTGCTCCGGTTGCTAAGCTCCATTCCATCAGAATCCTAATCTCGGTGGCAGTGAACTTGAAGTGGGATCTATGGCAGATGGATGTCAAGAACGCCTTCTTGCAAGGGGATTTGGAAGAGGAAGTGTATATGGATCCACCCCAAGGATATCATAAGGAAGGCAACAAAGTTTGTAGATTGAAGAAAGCAATCTATGGGCTAAAGCAATCTCCAAGGGCATGGTACCAAAGGCTAAGTGCTTGTCTTTTGGAGAAGGAGTTCATAAGATCGGAAGCTGATCATACACTTTTCACAAGGAAAAGTAAAGGAGGAGTAGTGGTGGTCTTGATCTATGTTGATGATCTAATCATCACAGGAAGTGACAAAGATGGAGTAGATCGAATCAAGGAACTCTTGAAGGTTGCTTTTGATATAAAGGATCTAGGAGAGCTTAAATACTTCCTAGGGATTGAAATGACACGGTTTGAAGATGGGATGTTCATCTCCCAAAGGAAATATGTGCTGGATCTCTTGGAAGAAACCGGGAAGTTAGGATCCAAACCGGCCAAAACTCCAATAGAAGAAGGCTACCAAGATAGTCCTGAGGGGGAGCCATTGGAGAATATTAAAAGATACCAGAGGATGGTGGGCAAGCTCATCTATCTTACTATTACAAGGCCGGATATTTGCTTTGCAGTGAACCGTGTGAGTCAACATATGCAAAAACCAACTATGCAGCATTGGAACATGATTGAGAGGCTGCTAAGGTACTTAAAAAACAGCCCTGGAAAAGGCATATGGATGAAGGCTAATGGAAACACAAAGGTTCAAGGATATTGTGATGCGGATTGGGCTGGAGATAAGCAAGATAGAAAGTCCACATCCGGTTTTTGTACCTTTGTGGGAGGTAATCTAGTCACTTGGAGAAGTAAGAAGCAGAAAGTTATAGCCTTATCAAGTGCTGAAGCCGAGTATAGGGCTATGAAGGAGGTGACAAAAGAATTGATATGGGTGAGGGCATTCCTAGAAGATCTTGGGATACTTGAGGCTGAGGAGATGCTGTTGTATTGTGATAATCAAGCTGCAATACATATAGCATCCAATCCGGTATTCCATGAAAGGACCAAGCATATAGAAGTGGATTGTCACTTTGTGAGGGGAAAGATTCAAGAAGGAATCATCAAACCCGCATTCGTAGCAAGTGGGGAACAGCTAGCGGATATCTTCACCAAGGCAACATCCTCTATCATTGGGGATCACATATATGGCAAGATCGGTCTAAAGGATATTCACCGACCAATCTTGAGGGGGAGTGTTGAAATATGTGATCTCAAGAAGAAGAATTCAAACTCAAGAAAAGGAGGGAAAAGGAAAGAACTAGTTGTGAAGGAACTAGAAGGAGAGCTAGTTTATAAGGAACTAGAAGAAAAGGAAGCTGTTGGATATCAACTAGACAAGCTAACTAAACCAAGTGAGGAAGCAAAGGAGGCATGGGCGCTGCAGGGAGAAGGTATGGGCACAGCATGGGAACAGCATGGGCGCAGCTGCACTGTTGGAGCAGCTCAACCACTCCATCATCACACCTCTTCTATTCCTCTTCCTTAGATATTTTTTCCTTAGCTTATGCTTGTAAAGTCTATATATACTTGTGCATTGTATTGGTTGAATGAGTATGAATAAGAAGAAAAATTCAGCAATCTCTCTGTCTCTTATTACGCCAATTCTCTTATCTTCATCCTTATCTCTCCCTAAACTTCTAAAATCAACAAATCTCATATTTTTGTCTTAACTTAATTTCATTCTCAAGAATCATAGTGTAACCTTGGAAGTACACTTCTACTGAAAAGATCAAGAGGATCAAGTTGAAGAAAACGTGATCGGGTTCATCACATTCAAGGTTCAAGGGAAAAATTGTCTTCTCAAAGTGAAGGAACTCGACAAGCTGTTCACTTTCCCTCCTGGGACAGAATCATATCAAAATTTAGACAAGGCTGAACTGCAGTTGGTCTGGAAATACATAGCAGGACCATGAATATTCTCTTCAGCAAGATCAAAAAGCTTCCATATCAGAAGCCCCACAATCCGTTATTTCCATAAATGTCTAGCAAGCACCTTCTTCAGCAAGAAAGTAACAGGGCCGGTCAGTGAGAATGAACTTCAGATGATGGATGCTGCCATTGCAACACACATGAACAGTAAGAAAGGATACACCTTTCTCCAAGGCGATCTGGCGAACACAAGCAGGACTATTGTATCGATGTCTCAGTCCCTGAGCTATAGAGATTGGGAAAAGAGGTTTCAGAGCATGAACATCAAGGGAGAGCTAACTGCAGGAGGTCTAATCACTCTAATTTTGATTGCAGCAGGAATTGAGCCCGCGAAAACCCCTTTTGAAGCCAAGTAGGAGGACATGAAGAACTTAATCAAGCAGAGGGTGATTGAGAAAAGAGCAGGAGGGATGTTTTTCAACAGGTTCATACACCTTGAAGCAGGAGAAGCCCAGTTCAAACTACCAATGCCTTTTCTCACAAAGATCAAATATGGGCACAATGTGAACTTTAGATCATCAGAATCAATTCTATTTGGAGCAAATCCTATAGAGCAAGACCAATCTGAAGGCTTGGAGGAACAGGAAACAGAGGAACCAAAAGGGTATTACTGAAGAAATATAGATTAGAAGTTTGAGGAATGATTGAAGGATAAGAGAGAATGGCGAGAATAAAGAGAGTTTGAGAGTTTTAGAAGTTTAAGAGAATTGGTGTAATATGAGAGAAGAGTTGCTGAATTTTTGTATATCTCATTCACACTTTTTTACATCACATTACATGTATATTTATAAACTTTACATAGAGGAAGAAGGGGAGGCGCAGAAGAGAAAAAATCACGTGAAGGAGGAAGAGAAGAAGAGAGGAGATTGCGTGAAGAAGGAAGGAGGGAGCAGCCACCTACTCCAATAGTGGAAAGCTCCATGCCCTGATTCTGGCGTCCCATACTTGTGCCCATGCCTCTCTTTGCTTCCTCACTTAGTTTAGTTAGATTACCTAGTTGAGATTCAACAACTTCCTTTTCTTTTAGTTCCATCTCAACTTGTTCTTCTTCTAGTTTCTTCAACTAGTTTTCTCTTTTCTCTCCTTCTCTCAAGTTTGAATTCTTCTCCTTGAGATCACATATTTCAACACTCCCCCTCAATATTGGTTGATGGAGATTCTTAAGACCAATCTTGCCATGGATGTGATCACAAGTAATAGCTGAGGTTGCTTTAGTGAAAATATTCGCTAGTTGATCCTTGCTGACTACAAAAGCGGTTTTGATGATTCCATCTTGAATCTTCCCTCTCACAAAGTGACAATCAACCTCTATGTGCTTGGTTCTTTCATGGAATACCGGATTTGATGCTATATGTATTGCAGCTTGATTATCACAATACAATAGCATTCCTTCATCTTCATGTACTCCAAGATCATTTAGAAGTGCTTTTATCCATATCAGCTCCTTTGTCAACTCTTTCATAGCTCTATACTCAGCTTCAGCACTAGATAAGGCTATGACTTTCTGTTTTTTGCTCCTTCAAGTCACTAGATTCCCTCCTACAAATGTACAAAAGCCTGATGTAGATTTCTATCATTCTTATCTCCAGCCCAATCTGCATCACAATAACCTTGGACCTTTGTGTTTCCATTGGCATGCATCCAAATACCCTTCCCAGGACTATTTTTCAAATACCTTAGCAGCCTCTCAATCATCTTCCAATGCTGCATAGTTGGCTTTTGCATGTATTGGCTCACACGGTTTACTGCAAAGCATATGTCCGGCCTTGTGATAGTGAGATAAATGAGCTTGCCCACCATCCTTTGATACCTCTTAATATCCTCCAATGGCTCCCCCTCAGGATTATCTTGGTAGCCTTCTTCTATTGGAGTTTTAGCCGGCTTGGATCCTAACTTCCCGGTCTCTTCCAAGAGATCCAACACATATTTCCTTTGAGAGATAAACATTCCATCTCCAAATCGTGTCATCTCAATCCCTAGGAAATACTTGAGCTCCCCTAGGTCCTTTATATCAAAGTCCGCCTTTAAGAGTTTCTTGATTTGATCTACTCCTTCTTTGTTGCTTCCTGTGATGATTAGATCATCAACATAGATCAAAACCACCACTACTCCTTCTTTACTTTGCCTTGTGAATAGAGTATGATCAGCTTCAGATCTTGTGAACTCTTTCTTCAAGAGGCAAGCGCTTAGTCTTTGGTACCATGCTCTTGGAGATTGCTTCAGCCCATAGATTGCTTTCTTCAATCTACAAACTTTATTGCCTTTCTCATGATACCCTCGGGGTGGATCCATATACACCTCTTCTTCCAATTCTCCTTGTAAGAAGGCATTCTTGACATCCATTTGCCACAAATCCCATTTCAAGTTTACAGCCACCGAGATTAGGACTCTTATTGAATGGAGCTTAGCAACCGGAGCAAATGTCTCTGTATAGTCTTCCCCATAGACTTGAGTATACCCTTTTGCTACCAGTCTTGCCTTGTATCTTTCTATCCTTCCATCACTTGTATACTTGATTGTGTAGACCCATCTACACCCAACTGTTTTCTTATCCCTTGGCAATTCTGTTAAGTACCAAGTATTATTCCTTTCCATGGACTTCATTTCCTCTTCCATGGCTTTCACCCATACTCCACTCTCACATACTTCTTCATATGAGCTAGGAATGTATTCCTTGCTGATTTTTGTGAGAAAAACTTCATGCTCCATAGGTAATGTCGCCAAGGAACAGAAATGCTCAATGGGATATGTGATAATACTAGTTTGAGTGTGATCTCCTCCTTGTGATATGGGAGTGCTGTCGCCAATAGGAACGAGATCTAAGCTCGCCGTACGCTCAGAACACTCTCTTATCACACAAGGAAGATTACTCGTACTAGACTCTCCTTGAAGCATAGCAGAATTGTTGTACCCATAGAAAACACGTTGTCTCCTCTGTCTTGTACTTCTTCTTAGAGATATACTTGATTCTGGTTCTTCTTCCGCATCCTCTTCTGCTTCAGACAACCTCTGGTTTGATTCCTCCAGTATATCAACCGTAGTTCCCTGCTCTATGATATTCTCAGATGATTCATTCTCTCCTTGTACCTCATTTATTGGAGCATCATTAACCCGCCTCCAATCTATAGATACTGGAGTCACATCCTCCGGAGCTTCATGGTTCTTGTTTCCATAAAATCCTTCTCCTTCATTGAATCTCACTTCTCTAGATACATAGACTCTCCTTGTCTCTGGATTGTAGACCTTGTATCCTTTTTGTGTTGGTGAGTAGCCAATGAACACACACTTCATATTTCGAGGTTCAAGTTTGCTTCTTTGTCCCTCCGGTAGAAACATATAACAAGTACACCCAAAGGTCTTCATATGATTCACACTTGGCTTACTTTTATATAGCACTTCAAATGGTGATTTTTTATCCAGATTTTTGGTTGGGAGCCGGTTGATCAAGTAGCTTGAAGTCATTACTGCATCTCCCCAATGAAATGTAGGTACTCCTTTGGCAATCATGAGGGTTCTTGCTACTTCTATGAGATGTCTGTTCTTTCTCTCTGCTACCCCATTTTGTTGTGGAGTGTAAGCACACGATGTTTGGTGTATGATACCAAGGTTATTGAGTAACTCCTTGAATCGTTTGCTCACATACTCCCCTCCATTATCACTTCTTAGGATTTTGATTTTGGTCTTGAATTGGGTAGAGATATATTTGGTGAAGTTAGTAAACGCTTCATATACTTGATCCTTTGAATGTAAGAGTGTGATCCATGTGTGTCTTGAGTAGTCATCAATGAATGAAACAAAATATTTATATTGATCTCTTGAGTTACATGGGGCGGTCCATACATCCGAGTGTACAATACCAAAAGCTTCATCACAAGTTGTAGATGAAGAGGGAAAGACCTGTCTACAATGTTTCCCTAGTACACATGCTTCACAACCTTCTTCTCCTTGAACGAGATTGGGTAAGACCATTTTGAGAATAGCTGAACTTGGATGTCCTAGCCTTCCATGCCATAATGGGCTCTCTCCAATCTCCTTCTTGTCAAAAACTTCCTTATCCGCCTTTACTCCAAGAGCTTCTAGCTTTTCTTGTTTATTTGTTTCCAACAGATACACTCCATCCTCCACCTTTCCTTCTCCGAGTACATGATTTGTTTTAGGGTCCTGAAACTTCACAAAGTCAGTTCCAAACATTGCCACACAATCCAAATCTTTTGTGGCTCTATGAACTGATAAAAGGTTGGATGAGAAACTAGGCATATATAATGCTTTAGTTTCTTTTGTGAAAAGCTCTAACTCTCCTATCCCTTCAATCGGAACTGAGCTTCCATTGGCTATTTGTACATTTCCATGATAAGGTTCAAGATTTTTCAGCAAGTCTTGATCATTAATCATGTGATGAGAAGCCCCTGAATCCACAATGATCCTATTCTTCTTAATGGCATTTTTAGAGCTAAATAGGCTCTTACCGGATTCTGTGAACTTGGCTAGGCTCTTGATGAGAGCCTCAAACTCGGATCTTCTGACCATCTCTTCAACAGGTTGTGTGACTCCCATGAAGGCTCTAGGGCCACTTCCATTCTCCTTTAGCCGCTTAGGCCTTAAGTGTGGATGAAGAGTCCAACACTTCTCCTTAGTGTGCCCCTTCATCTTGCAATGATCACATTCCAGCACCTTCTTGTCGAATGTGTGATTCCTCCTTGCAAGATGTGCGGCCTCACTTGGTGAACGGAATAGGTCCCTTGACCCCTCCCCCCTTTGTATCATGCCACATACTTCCACTAGACTTGGCAGCTTCTCAAATCTAAGTATGTGTTTGATCAGGTCTTTGTAGAATGTGTTTAGTGCCAAGAGAAGTCCAAACACTTGATCTTGATCACGCCTTGCACCTAACTCCTTGGGGTCTATAGTTTGTGGCCTCAAGATCTCTAACTCGGCCCACAAGCTTCTATACTCCCCAAACATTTCCTTGAATGGCTTCTCCTCTTGTTGAAGCTCATTTAGCGCCCTCTTCACCTCAAATATCCTTGATATGTTTGAGACATTTCCATATACTCCTTTGAGTATATCCCACAGCTCCTTGGCGGTATCCGCATATGAGTATGCCGCCAAGATAGATGGTTCTAGTGAGCTTTGAAGAAGAGAAAGAGTATATTGTTCTTCTTGCTCTTCCTTAGCATCTTCCTTTTTATTTCTCACTACGGCTTCCACTTCTTCCTTTGGCTCAATATACCGCCAAAGTCCTCGGCCTCTAAGAATGGTTTTAGTGGTTTTTGCCCAGAGAAGATAGTTGTTCCCTTTGAGTATAACTGAGATTGTTACTCTATTAGTCTCCATTTTCTATTAATAATACACAATCTTAGTTCTTTCACAACTTGAAGATCCTATGATCTCAAGGATATTAATCTCAGAGTGAATAGAACTTAAGAAGATGTATTGTTATAGATTAGAAGAGTTGTAGAGTGCTAGATAGATTAGTTAAGCGTGAAGAATGCTCAACCTTGCTCTGATACCATGAAGAAATATAGATTAGAAGTTTGAGGAATGATTGAAGGATAAGAGAGAATGGCGAGAATAAAGAGAGTTTGAGAGTTTTAGAAGTTTAAGAGAATTGGTGTAATATGAGAGAAGAGTTGCTGAATTTTGTATATCTCATTCACACTTTTTTACATCACATTACATGTATATTTATAGACTTTACATAGAGGAAGAAGGGGAGGCGCAGAAGAGAAAAAATCACGTGAAGGAGGAAGAGAAGAAGAGAGGAGATTGCGTGAAGAAGGAAGGAGGGAGCAGCCACCTACTCCAATAGTGGAAAGCTCCATGCCCTGATTCTGGCGCCCCATACTTGTGCACATGCCTCTCTTTGCTTCCTCACTTAGTTTAGTTAGATTACCTAGTTGAGATTCAACAGCTTCCTTTTCTTTTAGTTCCATCTCAACTTGTTCTTCTTCTAGTTTCTTCAACTAGTTTTCTCTTTTCTCTTCTTCTCTGAAGTTTGAATTCTTCTCCTTGAGATCACATATTTCAACAATTACATTGAAGAAGAACCCCAGCTAAGTCCCTCAAGGAGGCTAACAAGAGGATTGGTCTGCTTCAAAGGTGGAACAAGTGGCAAGATAAAACAATAAGGTCTCTCAAGGTAACAGTGAAAGAACTTGCAAATTCGGTCAAAGAAATGAAGGCTAAAATGCTTCACTCTCAGAAGAAGGACTAATCACCTCTCAAGACGCTAGGGCTTGAAGCACTATCAAGGAGCAAGTCAACCTCCTTCCAGCCAGGTGATCAATTCCGGTAGATCAACTATGTGCATCAGCAGTAGAACCAGGACAAAGGAAGAGGAGAGCAATTTTGGCCCTTCAAAGAGTAACTCGGGATGTCACATTCGACCAGGACGTCGAGTTTGCTCAACACACAAAACAGACTCGCAATACAGACTCGGGGAGTGAAGCCGAGTTACCCTCACCCCCAGCTTATACAAAATAAAGCATGGATGAGTGATGCAGGAGAGGGTTTCTAGATATTTTCCTTTTTCTATTTCCCTTTTCCTTTTTTCTATTTCCTTTTTCTATTAGGACCTATTTCCTTTTTCTATTAGGACCTATTTTCTTTTTTCTTTTTCTATTAGGATCTATTGATTTTCCTTATTTCTAGGAATTACCTATTTTTGTCTTAGGCTTTCTCTATATAAAGAACCTTAGGTAATATGTTTTAAGAACATTCTCATTATTATCAATCAAAGTCTTCGAGTTTCGAGCTTTACCTTTTTCTGGTGGATTCCAGAACATATTTTCTTCAAGTTCATCGCTTTGTGAGCTTGATACCTTCTTCTAGGTTCACGCTTGTTAACCTAGTGCATTCCGACTGCGTCAAGTGGTATCAGAGCAAGGCTTTCTCCTTCTCTTTTTGAAGCTTGATCAGCCATGGGTGATCAACCATCAACCAAATCAGATATTGAAGATTTAAGAGGGGATATTACCGCTTTAAACACTCAGTTGAAAAATCTGTTGACAATTTAACTAATCAGGTTGCGACCTTACCCAACCAGATTGCTAACACAGTACAAGGAGGAGGAGGAGGAGGGAGAATAAAACCCAATCCAGTTCAGCAAGATGGAAACCATCGTCAACAAGGCAGGAACAATCGTGATGTTGTTGCTGACGATTCGAGTTTGGAGGAAGACTCAGAAGAAGAAGTAGGAGAACAAGGGAATCAACAAAACAATCATGATTACCGAGTAAAGATGGATATTCCATTTTTCTATGGGACTGTGGGAGTAGAGGAATTCCTTGATTGGCAAATTGATGCTGATCAATTCTCTGATGTCATGAGTGTCCCAGAGAATAAACAAGTTAAGATGGTGGCATTCAGATTGAAGAAGACTGCTGCTGTATGGTGGGATAAATTAGTTATCCAAAGACAATGAAAAAGGAAGGGTCCTGTTAGAACATGGCACCGAATAAAGCAACTGATGATGGAGTGTTTCCTACCAGAAGACTACGAACAAATTCTTTACAAGATGTACATTTATTGTATTCAAGGAAACAGAACCATGACTGAGTATACAGCTGAGTTCTTACATTTTCTGAACGTAATGACTTAAATGAATCAGAGCATCAGAAGGTGGCTAGGTACATCAGTGGTTTAAAAGGCTCTCTTCAAAGAAAGATGGGATTGCAGACCGTATGGACTGCGCAAGAAGATTCCAGTCTAGCTTTGAAGGCAGAGTTAATGGAGAAATCATCTCGGGGGTTCTCAACTTTGAGAAGGCCTTCGGTTCAGAACAATCTCGAACCAATTAGTGAGAAAGACAAGAGTGTGGCAACCAAGATTCCAACCCTAGCAACAAAGGAGCCAGTAGTTCTAATAGCAGCGCTCAACAGAGTAAAATGCTGGCTCCAGAACAGAATAACTCTTATGCTAAACTGACTATTGACAAGTTTTTCCGTTGCCAAGGACAAGGTTATAAGTTGAATGTTTGCCCCAGTCAAAGAACGGTCACTTTATTAGAAGAGGAGGAAGACGATTTCACAGAGAATGAAGAATATGAAGGGGTTGAGTTTGCTGAAAAGGAATCTGATGAAAGGATAAGTATTGTGCTTCAGCGAGTCTTGTTATCACCTAAAGAAGAGGGGCAACACAAGAATTTTTTTAGAACACAGTGTTCTATTCAAAACAAAGTGTGTAATGTGATTTTTCATAACAGAAGTTCTGAGAATTTAGTTTCTCAAAAACTGGTGGAATATTTGAAACTACCCACAACTCGTCATGAAAGGCCGTATGGTCTTGGTTGGGTGATGAAAGGATAAAAAATGAGGGTTAGCGAGACTTGCAAAGTTCCCTTATCTATAGGTAAACACTACAAAGAAGAGATAACTTGTGATGTTCTTGACATTTATGTTTGTCATATTGTTCTTGGGTGGCCCTGGCAGTATGATAATGACATCATATATCGAGGACGAGATAATGTGATTATGTTTACCTGGGGAACTCATAAATAGCTATGGCTCCTGTTAAGGATTTTGGTAACACTACAAAAGAAAAGAAGTCAAGCTTCCTGGTCAAAACGCAAGATGCCAAAGAGCTCGATAAATCTGTTAAAGAGGCAGGGTGTTTCTATCCCTTGGTGGTTAAGGGATTGATGAGTGCCATAATGGAGAAAACAGCGACTTCACATGAGGCTTTGGAAATTCTGGGAGACTTCAAGGAGTTAGTTGTGGAAGAACTGCCTAACGACCTGCCCCCTATGCGAGATATTCAACATCACATTGACCTGATTCCAGGTTCTAGTCTACCAAATCTTCCCCACTATCTAATGAGCCCTAAGGAGAACAAAATTTTAAGGGAGCAGATTGAGGATTTGTTGAGGAAAGGGTTTGTCCGTGAGAGCATGAGCCCTTGTGGTGTACTGGTTCTTCTTCTTCCAAAGAAGGGCAACCAGTGGTGAATGTGTGTTGATAGTAGAGCCATCAACAAAATAACAATCAAGTACTGGTTTCATATCCCTTGATTGGAAGACATGCTTGATGAGTTAAATGGATCAAAGATGTTTTCAGAAATAGATCTTCAAAGTGGGTACCATCAAATTCGAATCAGGCCTGGAGACGAATGGAAGTCGCTTTTAAAAGCAAAGACGGATTGTGCGAATGGATGGTGATGCCATTTGGTTTGTCGAACGCTCCTAGTACTTTCGTGAGGCTGATAAACCAAATTCTCCATCCTTTCATTGGATCCTTTGTGGTGGTTTACTTAGACGATATGTTGATCTATAGCAAAACCAAAAGCGACCATTTGGAACATCTAAAACGGGTTTTGCAAGTCTTACAAGAAAACCTGTTATACGTAAACTTAAAGAAGTGTACATTCAGTACCAATAATTTGTTATTTCTGGGATTTGTCATTGGTGAGGAAGGGATTCAAGTTGACGATGCCATAAGGGATTGGCCTGTCCCTAAATCAGTAACTGAGGTACGCAGCTTTCATGGTCTGGCTACTTTCTACAGAAGATTTGTTAGAGACTTTAGTACCATTACCGCACTTATTACTGAGTGTTTGAAGAAAGGAAAGTTTCAATGGGGACTGGAACAAGATGAGAGCTTTGCTTTGATTAAAGAGAAGATTTGTACTGCTCCAGTATTAGCCTTACCAGATTTTGATAAAGTGTTCCATGTGGAATGCACTGCTAGTGGTGTAGGAATAGGCGCATTACTGTCCCAAGAAAAACGGCCAGTAGCTTTCTTTAGTGAAAAACTAAGCGAAGCACATCAGAAGTGGAGTACTTATGATCAAGAGTTATATACTGTATTTCGAGCTTTAAGACAATGTGAGCACTAACTGGTTCAACGAGAGTTCATTCTTTTCACGGACCATCAAGCACTCAAGTTTCTTCACAGCCAGAAGATGGTAAATAAGATGCATGCTCGTTGGGTAAGTTATCTACAAAAATTTCCTTTCATTATTCAACATAAATCCAGAACTCTTAACAAGGTGGCAGATGCTCTAAGTAGAAGGGCTTCTCTACTAACCATAGCGCAAGAGATTCTGGGTTTCAAGTTCTTAAAGGAGTTATATGAACGAGATGATGAGTTCAAGGAACTATGGGTCAAGTGTAGTGGACAGCATCCTTCGGCGGATTTCCACATCCGAGAAGGCTATTTCTTTAAAGGAGATCGGTTATGCATTCCCTGTTCTTCTTTAGGGAGAAGTGGATCCGAGAGTTGTATGAAGGAGGTCTTAGTGGTAATTTGGCATGGGATAAGACTATTGCAAGCTTGGAGGAAAGGTATTATTGGCCGCACCTTAGGAGGGATGTTGGTGCTATTGTTTGGAAGTATTATATCTGTCAAGTTTCTAAGGGTCAGTCTCAGAATACGGGTCTTACATGTCGTTGCCTGTTCCAGAAGATATCTGGCAAGATTTATCCATGGATTTTGTGTTGAGATTGCCGAGGACACAACAGGGTGTGGATTCCGTATTTGTTGTTGTTGACAGATTCTCCAAAATGACGCATTTCATTGCGTGTAGGAAGGCCGCAGATGCAACCAACATTGCCAAATTGTTCTTTCGTGAAGTTGTACGTCTCCATGGTGTTCCTACGTCAATAGTTTCGGACAAGGATACTAAGTTTCTCCGCCATTTCTGGATTACATTATGGAGAATTTTGGAACGAGTTTAAAACAAAACTCTACAGCTCATCCGAGGTGACAAACAGGACACTGGGAAATATGATCAGAAGTGTTTTGGTGATAAACCAAAACAGTGGGATTTGGCTTTACCACATGTCGAATTTACTTACAACAGTGCCGTACATTTAGCAACAGGGAAGTCACCATTTTTTTGCTGTTTACTTCTATCCTGAAGCATGTGGTTGACTTGGTTCCGTTACCTAAAGCCCCTGGAGGTAGTGCATCAGCTGAGGCGATGGCCAAAGAGATTGTGGCAACTAAAGAAGCGGTCCGAGCTAAATTAGAAGCAACTGGACAAAAGAATAAAGATGCAGCAGACAAACGTAGAAGACTCAAGGTTTTCAAAGAAGGAGACAAATGATGGTGTTTTTACGAAAAGAAAGGATTCCAGTTGGTGCTTATCACAAGCTTCAGCCTCGCAAATATGGTCTATTCAAGATTTTGCAGAAGATCAATGACAATGCTTGTGTGGTGGATCTTTCAGATGACATGAACATCTCTCATACGTTCAATGTGGTTGACATTTATGAGTATCATGCTGATGGTGTTCTTTATCCAGATGAGAACTCGGGGTCGAGTTCTTTGGAGGTGGAGGAGACTGATGCATGAGAGGGTTTCTAGATATTTTTCTTTTTCCTTTTTTTATTTCCATTTTCAATTAGGATCTATTTTCTTTTTTTTTTTCCTTTTTCTATTAGGATCTATTGATTTTCGTTATTTTTAGGAATTACCTAATTTTTATCTTAGGCTTTCTCTATATAAAGAACCTTAGGTAATATGTTTTAAGGAAATTCTCATTATTATCAATCAAAGTCTTCGAGTTTTCGAGCTTTAGTTTTTTTCTGGTGGATTCCAGAGCATATTTTCTTCAAGTTCATCGCTTGCGAGCTTGGTACCTTCTTCTGGGTTCACGCTTGTTAACCTAATGCTTTCCGACTGCATCAACGAGGCTGTCTCATCCTACTTATCAAAAACCTGAGGTAAACATCCACTCTTCCATTGTACATATCATCCATTTTTAGGTTTATTTGTTTATGTTTGACCCTAGGTTCTTCTCCGGATTTTTATCGCACAAGAGACTGTGTGATTTAAGTTTGGGGGAGTATTTAGGAAGTATTTAACTAGTTTACTTTGAATCTTATTTTCAAATTTTCATCCTTGAGTCTGCATACACATATCATCGAAGGCATAGAAAAAACCAAAACAAATTTGATTTTTTTTGAAAATCCATTTCACAAAAACAGAGTGTTCATGTAGTTGCATTTGCATTTTAGGATTGAGTCTAGTATTATCATATATGATTGCTGAATTGCATAGGGAAAATATGATGAAAACACTTTGTAAAGTTTCTGAAATAATAAGTGAAGTTTGAAGTTAACCATGCACTAATTACTTAACTTTGCATCTAGATTAGGCTGAAAACATGCTGAGATCTAAAATTCATATCCCTATCTAGTGTAACCTAAACTAGACTTTAATTTATCATGTTTATACATTGAAAATTGAAACTCATGGATACCATATACATACTTGGGTTATATTATCCCTTCTACCACCATTTGTTAACCCAAGTAGCTGATTCCCATCTTTGGAACAGTTAGAATCCATTCTCTTAACCTTAACCTTCTTTCAAGCCATTTATTACTCTTTGCGTGATTGTGAGGCCTTTTCTGCCTAATTGAGCTTTGTTAGAACGTGTCAGGTTGAGCTGACAAGGATATGATCGCATGTAGTCTGGTTCACACCTTTTGGATCAGTTGGGACTAGTGGGGTTTGTACTTGGGGATTTAGTTATTTGGTGTTTTTGGGTTATGTAGCTCAGTTTCATCACCTCGATTTTGCAACCCGAGTCTGACATTCACCTTAGGATTTTGAGAAAGAAAGAAAAAGAAAAAGGCTATAAAAGATACGTTTATAAGTTCCAAGGAGTTGTCAGTTGTAAAAAGAAAAGTGTCTAGTAAAAGATTTTGAAGATCTAGGCTCAGAAAAGAAAAAAAAAGAAAAGAAAAAAGAAATAGATGTGTTTAGAGCCTTAGAAAAACAGAAAAAACCCAATCCGCTAGATCAATAAGAAGTAAACCACTCCCTAGAACTTGAAATCAAAAGGAAAAAGCCTTAGTAAAAAGAAGAATCAGAGGCAAATAAAAGCCTAAAGAGTAGATTTAGGATGCTTTATGGGATTAGATAATAGGTTTGGGGTTTATCTCTTATGTGTTTGGGTAGATGAGAATCTGTCCTTGTATGGATAGGTTGGCTCTGACCTTTAGCATTCTTCTAAACCTCAATCATTTCGTGAGAGATTCCTATTCTGATTAAATAAAACTTTTTGAGGGACCATCTTTGTCTCTTAACCTAAATCCTTAGCCAAATGAGATTCAATGATCTTTGCATATACATGATTCATGGTTACAAATCAATAAATGTTAAAGGGATTTGAATGATTTGAATGTCTGTCTAACTCTTTTTTGTTGCTAGTTATTGTTAGAAGAGTATGGCTAACATATTTGAAGTAGAACTCACTTGTTACTTTCAGATTGTTTTAGTTCTGATTCCCCACTTTCAAACCTTTCTCATCATCTTAGCTTCTATGTTTGTTTGAGGTCAAGCAAAGACTAAGTTTGGGAGAATTAATGAGTATGATATTTTCATGTTTTAGCATATGTAATCCTTCCCATTTTGTTATTTTCATTGTCATTTCCATTAGTTTCCTATCCATTTTGCATACTTATTACATTCACTTAGGATTTGCAATAGGTATCGCATTTGCATTGCATATTGGATGATTCTCAGGTACTTAAGGAGATTTATGGAGCTTTTTGGAACAACGAGGACTGACTCGATCAAGACACTCGGCCTTCACCCTGAGTCCAGGACAGAAGAGGCCACTCGAGGCCTTATCCTGAGTCTAAGCCAAATCAAGCATATTTAGAGCCACTCGAGCAAGACCACTTGAGATCATCCCGCGTCAAGACATTAAGATACCAAATTTGACTCCACTCGACCAAGCATCCCGAGTTAAACCCTTACCTTTGAAGAACCACCTTACTCGAGATATCCACTTGGTTTATCATCTCGAGTGGAGCCCTGTTTTTACCATTTTCACTTTTCTTAATTTCTTTTACTTAGAGTTTTAATCCCCCTCTATAAATACTTATCTCTAGGCCATTTTCGGCCAGGTCTGTTTAGTTTCATCTTTAATTATATTTCATTTGCTTTTAAGTACTTTTTATTGTTCTTCATTTTCTGGGGTTTTGGATCCTTAGATCTGCCTATTTTCATTACGAATTTGCATTTTGTTTATCCTGTAATCTTGTTAATCTACTCTTTTTTTCTTCAAAAAATAATGGGTTTATTCAGTTTATTTTTTTATCTACTCTATATGCAGTTTATTTTGATTTTTGGGTTTTACATTTTGTCATGTGTTCTTCATCTGAGTAGTGAAATGTAGGGTTCTTGAAGAAATGGTAGATCTGGGTTAGATTTTGTCTCTTTAATGTTGCTAATGCTTGAATACTTCTAATTCTCTTCTGGATTAGGGTTCTTAGTGCATGTTCTTCTCTGATCAATTGGAATATGATCCTAGACATTCACCACTCAAAAGGTATTCAATGAATGTATGATCATCTTAACTCCAGAGATTTGTTCATCCTAGCCTAAGAGATTAGATGTCTAGGGAGCATTTTGGCTTTAATGATCTGGATCTTTATGCCTATATTAGTTATGTTTCATTGATAAAAATCAAGATTAGGAAGTTTCTGAGACTTGAGGTTAATCACCATGAGAGTGAGTTTGGTTTGTTGTGATGATCATTGTCTAGAGAATATCTTGCATAAGTTGTTTAAAAAAGCATCATTTTAGGATAGATTGAATCACAGATCTAACCAAACCCTCAAGAACCTTATTTGTTAACAGCTTCTAAGAAACGGTTACAGAGGAGGCAGTTTGGGTTTGCTTGGAGGTCCCAAGAGATGAGACAGTCTGATGTAGGCAATCTGTTAGGTTAGTCATCCAAGCGAGGGTATGGTGCTTAGGGATCCCCTTTTTCATCCAGATTAATGTGTACCACTCCACCTCTTGTTCATGGTGCCTTAGGTGATTGTAAACATTCTGTGAGGAGAAGGAAGATTGTGGAATTCCATCAACTACCCACTCAACTGAGTTTTCTGAATCTGTGAGGTAGATAGTTGAAATGAAGTAAAGGATCGCTCCATTTGTTGAGATCGAGCCGGAGGTAGACGTCAACCTTTAGAATGCCAGAGTGAAGCAAGGGTAGAGCTGATGTAAATACCCATTTTTCTCGGGCCAGAAGCTCCTACAGTATTGATTAGTATTCCTAAGGGGGACCATGGATCAGACCAGAATCTACAAGAGAGAAGATTACTAGGGATGATCCTTACCCAACTGCTTAGTAGATTCCTAAGTTTGAGAACATGTCTGAACATCCATGAGTGTCTTTGATGCGGTTTAATAGCCTAGAAGCTGTAATCCTTGATTACATTATGATGGATCCAAGCTACCCAGCTCGACTCTCTTTTCAAAATGAGGAACCAGAAAAACTTGAGTGTGCAAGTCCTGTTCCAAGTTTTCAAATTTTGAATTCCAAGGCCACCTTCCTCTTTAGGTAATAATATGAAATTTTCCATGAAACTCTTACATCAAAGATAAGTGCTACACATAGAGTTTGTTTGTCTAATGCATCTTTTTGGCAGGACAAAGGTGCTACACCAAAAGTTGTGTATTCCCGGGATGACAGTAGATATCAGTAGCTGGTGACCCGTAAATGATAGGTATTTAGAAGTCTAGGCACTTATCTTATCCTTGATGCTCAATAATAATGGTTCAAAGTTTAAGATTGATAATTTCTTTGTACAAAGGGGTAGACCTAGGTACCTTATTGGAACCGCTCCCCTGAGGAAATCCTGACAGTTGGTGGATTCTGAAGCCACAAATCCATCCATGGCTACTAGCATATGAATAGTGTTTTAAACATTTCGAGATACCACCATTAGATCTCCCGTTGCTAGCCAATTGATCCTTGATTTTTGTTTGAAATACTCCTCAATTCTTGGAAGCATATTTAATTTGTCTAGCCAGTTTATTTCTTACTGGTAATATATAGATGAAGGTTATTGAAGTGACCGAACCTGCGCAATGTCTAACGAACAAATCTTTGATGATTTTAGTTATGAATTTTGTTTTTATTTACGGTGTTTGAAACTTGCTTTTTAAGTTAAACGAAATCAAACCGGAATATTATTAGATCAAATTGAACCACACAAGTTCCATAATTTATTTAGTTAGATAAAAACAATAGATTCTAAGTAAAAAGAACAAGCATAACATTTAACTTGTGAGTTTATGGCCATCAAGCCATACCAGCTTAGGCACAACCTGGCGGAGAAAGGAGCTTAACTCTTCCCCTGCAGTTAGGTCATTGGCTCTTATATCTAACTGCTTCAGTTTAATCAAATCTCTAAGCACCAAATACGCGTCCCAGTATTTACTAGGCACCTCTCTTCCATCTTCACCCGAATGTCCACTAGGTTCTTACCACCAATGTGGTTATGTGAAACATCCAACACTCTAAGCTGCTTCAGATGTCTTAGAGAGTTAAGTGCTGAAAAGCTCCTGATTCTATTGTGACTTAGATTTAGACAACAAAGAAGCTGCATTGCCTTCAATCCTACAAACCCATAATAATTAATCACATAGATGCAACAACTTATATATTGAAGACTCAAAAGCGTTAAAAATACTACATACCTTCAGCTGAATGAAGCACATTGTGACTGAGATCTAACATTTGGACAAATAGCAACTTCTCCACTGCGGCTATCCGAGATAGTGTTAAGTTATTGAGCCTTCGACATACAATATTGTTCATATTCTTATACCTAAAGAGGTGTCTGGATAGTGATTTGGTGCTTGAAGTCACCTGTGCATCAAAATTCTCTTTATGGACTAAGTAAATCATCAACATTTTAAGAGCAGAAACTCAACTTGAGATTCACGGCTAAAAGGAAGACTAAGTAATTATCTTGTAGATAAGAGCTACGCTATGCTCATACTTGTAGTACTGGTCATGACAAGAATCAAGGGTCATCAGATCTTTATATAGCTGTAGGATTTCTTTATAATGTGCAAGCTTAACAGCATCATCAGAGATCATAGTTGCCTCAACCATCAAAAGCTTTGCAAGAATGAGCTTTCCAAATTTGCTAAAGGACAGATGAACTCAAAACTCTTTTCCATTAAAACCTAGAAAAATTACTTACAGGATCATTTATACCTACCTGTTAGGCAAATCTCGAAAACATTCTCTCTTTCTTTAAAGCTTCCTTACGCCACTCAAATCCATATCAGCGTTTAACTGATCAAAAGCAATAAGATAATTCAAATCCTTGGACTGTGCATCCCAATTGTCAAAACCATCCATCCATGAAACAATATTACCATCTTTTGACTGATCTCCAACAATGTCATGAATATGCAAAGTAAATACAAACTCATAAGGAATGTTGAAGTTACATCCACTGGAAGAAACAATTCCTTGAGACTTCCCAAGGCTAACCTTAACTTTGTTTTCTTTGCGAAAGCAAAGTTTTGTACAGTCAAATATCAGACGAGCAACCCATACACAAGACACTTGAGAGTCTTTATCCGAAACTGGCTCCCAAACTAGTAACAGTAGAGGAGTTTACTCCACTGACAGCTTGGTCAAAGTAAAGAATCAGTGGAAAAGAACCAAACTCGGAACATAAAGTAGTGAACTTAGAAGAAGAAGAGACATTGAAGCACCCTGGTCCAGATAGAATGAAATTTGAACCATCTAAAGGCCACGAGAAAACACGAAGAGGAGTCTCCATTTTAACAGTTTGGTCAAGAAGCCAAAGATAATAAAACCAAGCACTTTGGTCATTATCATCCGTAAAAACAGCATAATGTACATAACCAACTTTACAACGAATCGTTTCCTTATGCATAAACCCATCAGCGTCTTTTCTGACTAAACTTGAAAGAAGCACACTACGATTGTGCCACACTGAATGGTTACTGAATCTATCAGTATTGTCATCACCATTAAGCATATCAGTTGTATACTTCAACTCATCTTGTTCTGATGTCTTGGTTAGCTCCACAACAAACCTACGATAGTTCCAAGCGTGAAAGTTCCTGAGATCGAGTGCTTGATATGTATTCAAAAATTTCAGTTCATTTTCTAAAGAGGTATTCCACTTACGATGACCCCATAGGACTTGAGATTTTGCTTATGCTTAAAGATTTTTTGTACGATTCTAAGCTCTACATCAAGAATTGAGTTGACCAAGATTGGATCAGAGTTTTCGATTAAGGAAAGGTTATACTCGACGGCAAGCTTTTGATAGTTTCAAGCTGTGTAGGCCTCCGGATTGATTTCAAGAAGCTTTGCACTTAACTGAATTGCTTCTTGTGTTGTAAATATTTTGATGGTGATTGGACATGAACTGGGGCTGAAGCCATCGGAGTGACCGGAGCTTAAGTGCTTTATCAGCCTCCTCTTCTGGGGTTGAAGCCGCATTCCTGAGGCGTCCGTGCATCATCTGCAGTCGTTTTGAGTTCTCACAAAATCCTTCACAGGAGACCTAATAACTACGATATTAGGGGTATTTAAACAAAGATATTTCATTATTATTATTTAAGCAATTTTGAAAATAGTAACTAATCATCTTCTAACAAATGTTAATTGACGTAAAAAAACAAATGTTAATCTGTTATTAGTCATTGATATTCAAACATAAAGAGTGATAAAATAATTATGCAGATATTAATAACATATAAAAAATAAAAATAAATAGAAAATCTTTAAGAAAATGAAATGAAATGATATATATAAGAGATGTTAATTTATGATTTTTAGAGAAGAATATTCTTTTTATCTTACTCAGAAAGTTTTTATATTATTTATTAAATTTTTAATAATTAAATAAATTAAACTCACTTAAAATACTTTTAGTTTTGATTAGTATTAATTGAAATTATTTATTTAATCCTTAATTTGAATTTAGAAAAAAAACTCCAATTAGAATATTTAGGAACCGTTACAGTTTAGATATTATTTATTATATTTTTGATAATTAAATCAAATAAAAGTGAATGAAAAACCTTTTCAAAAAGTTTAAGGTGGGTTTGCATCGAATGAAATGACATTCTTTATTGATAACAATATTTATTAACGGTTTGTAGAGTAAGTTTTCTTAGCAATCTCGAGTCTTTTTTATATAATTAAGGGGTAAAGTCCGGGTTTGTGGAGGACCGAAAGCAAGATTTCATATTCATATGGACAAACCAAATAGCTAAGAATTGATACATGATCTAGATTATAATAGGACGATTTCTCATCAATCGAGACCAACTAGAACAAAAAAAACTTATTGAGTCTTCTAACTAAGAAAGATATTATTTGTATAATATTTTGTAATAGTAGGTTATTCACTTGCTATAGCCAAAAACAAGAGTAAAGAGGAATTGTGCATAAATTTGTAAAGAAAAGATGAAAATAGATTATCTCTAATCGGTATGCATAAAAGAAAGTACCAATCGATAATTTTAATATATTTTTCTAACCCCGTTAAAAAACATTATGGCTTCACCACTTGTCTCAAATTGAGTCTCTCAATAATCAGAAAATGATGGAGGATGATATGTGTTGAGAAGTATGATCACATTAGTAGTAAAGTAATCAAGGAGAAAAAAAAGAAAAAGGGATCGGTTGGAAAGAAAGGAAAAAGGGAAGGGAAGAGAAGCTGTTACAAATGAACTAAATGCTAAATAAGTAGAGAATAGGAAGCAAGGAGCAGCATAGTGGGCGTCAGAACAGGGCATGGTGCCGCAACACTGTGGGAGCAGATCAACCACTCCTCTTCTTCTCTTCTCCTAGACTCTTCTTCTAGATATTTTCTCTTCTATGTAAAGTCTATAAATACATGTAACCTCTTATAAAAAAAGATTAGAATAAGAAAACTTTATTGAATTCTCTCTATTCTTTAATTTATTCTCTCGCCATTCTCGCTTGTATTCTCTACTATTCTCCATCCTCTCTAAACTTAAAAACCTAGATTTCTACAATACGATCTTATGAGAAATCATGGTTTTTGTTTCTCGGAAGAAAATGTAACTTTCCTTTGCTTAAGATACATATGTCTGGGCCGATAAATAATTAGAGATAGCTTTAACTTAAGCATATAACAAAAAGTTATTTGATAAATACGGTTTTTGACAAAAACATAAATAATTTGTATTACCAAAATTTAAATTGATACATAATTTTAATTGATTTTCCAACTTGTATCCTATTACTGTTAATACAAACTACAGTATCATTGTTATATTAAAAATAGTAAATCATATCATTGTTATATTTATAACAGTCAACTATCTTATATATTTGATATCGATTAGTTATTTTAATTAACATGACACAAAACATATATAATAATAATAATTAACATAAATAAGATGAAAAAATTAAATAAATCAAATCTAAAACACTAACAATAATCTAGGAACATTTTGCTCTACCCCCCCCCCCCCCCCTGTCAACCCCACCCCCAAAAGGTGAAAGATACTGTTTTGGCAAATATATATTGACTCTATGTATGGAAATTTTTAAATATATATTGACTCGATGTTAGGCAAAATTTATTTAGTTCTCTGAAAAAAAGTCAAAGATTAATTTTTAAATTAAGTTCTATATTTGTTTTCTACCTAATTCAACCTAGTAATTATGTAAGGGACATTAATTCGATAATCTAATATATATATATAAACTTCTTGGATGAATAGTTTTAAGAACATAAACAACAACAAAAAGATGTCTCCATTCAAAATCCAAATTATGAATAATCTCTTGCTTTTCTATATTGTTGTTGCTTTGTGTGTTGGATCCAATAACGCTAGCAAACTGTTTCCAAAAAACTCAGTATATATAAAAAACTCTTTTACCAGGAACGATGATATTCTCAAAATCCACTGTATATCAGATAAAGATGATCTTGGTCTTCATTCAGTGCGCCGTGGATACGTTTACTCTTTTAAGTTTGGGGATAGGCTTCTTGGTGGGACTCATTTCGACTGTGACCTAAGCCATGGAGTTGGTTTTACATATTCTAGAAAAATTATAGCATATGAAGAATCTCCATATGTAATTAGATATGGGGTAGTAAAGTTTTGGGATGCTAGAGATGATGGGATTTATCTCACAGATGAGAAACACCATTCAGAGTTTCAGTATGGTTGGTAAATTCAAGATACATTTTTATTTCTTTTTGATCTCAGTAATTTTCAAAATATAAATCATACAAAAAATATTCAATACTTGATCTATTGGAGTTTTGAAATTATAATTAAAAGGTGCAAAATCCTAAGTTGTTGGTAAATACCAATATGATCTACCAAATCTCAATTCACAATTCATCGTATCAAAAATACAATTTTTATTACTCGTAAAATCGAATAGCTTGTGAATTAGTTTTTTTCTAAATGTAAAAGAATTGAAATGTGCACAACTAAACTAAAGATTTGTTTGAAATTAGGTTCAGAACTGATTGGCATCTGATCCTCAATGCGAAAGCAAATTAACATAAATACAAATGAAAACACACAAAAAAGTAGATGCAAACACATATGTCAAAAGCAGGAAAATGAATAAAAAATGCATATGCGTACAAACAATATATGAAAAATGAAAAAAAACCTCACAATCTATCATTCAACTATAGATAGTCAAGCTTTAATATTTGAGTGAAGAGGTGAAAATTTGAGATATTGACATCAAGCCTCTGTAACCACTATCTTATCTTCCACTTAGAAGTAGGATCAAAACACATCTACAGTCCATCTATCGGAAGCCTAAACATTTGAGTATTACACTTTAGTATTTTTCTATTTGTGTTATGAGCTTTCGTTAGCACCCTACAAAATTATTTGATTTATCAATTGAATAATACAATTTACAGACAACAATTGATATAAACGTTTTGATCAAATTGGGTTGAAATTCTTTAAGAAATGTAATTTATATTTTTGTAAAACGGAACTCGTTTGAAAACATCTTCTATCAACAAGAACAGTACCATATCCCATGTTTGTAATCTTTACAAACACTCAAATAACGCATCATTAGTCATTTTCTCATCTCTCGCAAACCTCTTTAATGTGTTATCATAATTTTATTACGTGTTGAATTAGTTTCTTTTTGGGTCAAACCTAAAATTTCATTCCAAACTTAAGAGTTTAATCTCTACTAAAAGACAATACAACATGGACAACAAGCCAAATAATCCAAATATATCAACCAATACATAGAAGGAGTATATATGGAAAAGATAAAAGTGAAAACAATGCTCAAGCAGAGATTTGAGACAGTGGTAAACTCACTTGTTCAGCCGGCTCTTCCCTTGATGTTCTTGCTCAGCTTCATCATCATCATCATCATCATCCTTAAGAATTTAGAAACCTGCAGCAGGAGTTGGTTTCGTACTGCCTTTACTCTGTTTTAGAGCGTTTGGGTCTAAAAAAGTTTATTGGTTCGTCAAACTTTTATGTCCTCCATTGCTTCCTTTAGGTTAACTGTCAGGTCAACAAGGCCATGGTTGCAGGCGTTTTCAACTACTTTTGGCTCATTGGAGATGGTTGAACCAACAAACCTACAAACAACTGTATCATCTGCTTCTTCAGAGCTTTCAGGTGAATGGTCTATTGGCTGATTGAAGACAAAAGCTTTTCCAGCCTCATCATTTTCATCTGAAGTTTCATCACAGTTTGCATCATCAATGAATATCTCAAAGGATCCCTGAGTAATACCAGTCTTTACTTCTACACTTGTCCATGTGTTTCACTTTCGAGAGTCTCATCCACAAAAACTTTAAAGCTATTGTTGCATCCTTCATTTCCTTTGTTGTGATCATCTCTCAAGATGAGAAGTTTCTATAAGCTCTTTGAACATGTTGTTGATTGCAAGAATTTTCTGCTTTAGGCTTTATCAAAAAAAAAATGCTGGCTCATTTTGTTGATTCTCAACCTCTGGTGCTTTTCCGACATTTTTTGTTCTTGACGCTGCAAGAGGAAACCTAAATTCAGACATGTACAGAACTTATAAAGAATATTCAAGCGGAACAATCAAACTACGGAAACAGACTAACCTGTGTCTTTTTCTGTTTGTGCCTATCCACATTAACTGAGTATAGTAGATTTTGTAACATTATCATATAGGTGGATGGGTAGTAGAAGTGATCATATTATAAGCTGAATAAAAAAGTATGGACGAATCTAGGTGGGAGTAGAAGAGGGGGCAGTTGCTAAATTTCATAAACTTCTTGTAAATTGTTCAAAATATTCCCTCTGTTGTTATTTCCCCCTCCCCCTTAAAATTTATGTGTGAATCCGCCAGCCGGTCCAGTTGGCTAATCAATGAGACTTTGACAAGGTCTACAGAGACATTTATGCACTGTATTGTTTTTCTAACATATATGCACTGTCTAACAAAAACAAAAAGTACATAGGCACTAACTTAAGTTTTAATCCAAGAAACAATATCAATAAACCAAAATCTATGCCTTTGCACATGGGGTAAATAATTGACACATCCTTCAAGCAAAAAACAATTTATGTTCCTCATTTTTGAACCAAAATGCAAATACAGCTTGAAGCACTAATATTTAATGATTTATTTGTTATATATTCACTATCACAAGGTAATATTCTTTGTGATTTGTTGGTCATTCTAGAAACCTAGATTAAGACCCACACATACGTGCATATTAAATTTGTATACATAATTTTTTTATAAATATATTATTTATAATCTGGAAATATATATTTTTGATATTTTTCTGTATTGGATTTTTAATTAATTTATTAATATTAAAACAAAGATTATATCATTAATTTCATTGTAAATGAGATGGAGTGACTTTAAAAGTCTTAGATTAAAAGAAAACTATCGTAAATAAATTTTAACAAATAAAGGTTGAAAGCAGAGTGGTAACAGAGAGAGACAGGGAGCAAAGCAAATACTTTTAATGGTTACATCATAATCATAAATTATTGTTAACGATTTATTTTTTGTCAACTATTTATAATTATTAAAACAGTTTAGAAATCCAAACTGGAAGAATATAGTTTACATACAACATATCTTGGGGATAACATCTAACATTATGTAAAGCATCCGCCTTAAAATTCAAAGAACGGGGAGTCAAAAATAAAATCAAATCATGAAATTCGTTTTTAAAATGCATGAAATCATCCACCAGTGTTGAGAAAGCAGGCCAATCCATCGGCGTAGACACCATCTTCACCAACTTAGAACAATCTGTTCCAAAAGCTACTTCTGTCTTCTGTTGTGTGATCATACATGTCATGGCCCATATGCGTGTTTCAAATTAAACTCCGAGTGTAATGGGGATAGGCTACAACGTATATTCCTAGCCCCCACTATTGATCCATCTACATCTTCTTTGAAACAAAACCAACCTAGACTGAGAGACTTTCTGCATCCTTCCAAGATCCATCAATAAAATATCGGTATCCCGTGAAAGTCATAACCAGGGTAGAGGGTATGGAAACATCAATCCTATAATCTGGGATTGATAACATGTTTGGTTCCATGTTTTTATCTTTAGTTTTAGCTAAAAACCACGATCGAGTCTCACTTTCCGCTAGTTTCAAAATCTCTCTTGGATCTCTATCCGTATTTTTATACATTTTCTCATTTCTTGCTTTCCATAAGTACCAAATAATCCACGGAAAACTTTTCATATCAACCCCTGCCGGGGCCCTTCAAAATAGATAATCTAGATTTGAGAAAATTGATGGATCTGGAAAAATTCCAATTGCAGTTGGAACCATAGAGAGAGCCCATGTTTGTAGTGCTGGTGGACATTCAAAAAGAGCATGATTAATCGTTTCTTAAGGGCTCCACATCGTGCACACCAAGGGTCACATGTAATACCTTGATGATTAGATTAGAATTAGCCGCTAAACATCCCATAGCCAGTTGCCAAATAAAATGTCTAATTTTTGGGGGACATTTAAGTTTCCTATCCTGGTGTTGTAATTTTTGAACATCAAGTCCAAAAGGCTGTTTAGGATATCCACCTGAAAAAATATTATGCTCTGTCCAATAACCTGACTTAACCATATATTTTCTCGATTTTGTATAGTGCCAACCCATGATATCTTGTTTGGCAATATAACTAATATGAATACCTTTAATGAAAGGAATGTCAATTGGATTTATAAGTTGATTCACTAAGGTCATATTCCATGTCCTAGTGTCCGATCAACTAATTGATTAACCGTCAAATCAGGATAGAGATTATAGCCATTACATGTTTCCTGTCTCGGGCGTTTGGCTGGTATCCATGGATCATTCCAAACAGATATGGATGTCCCTGTACCAACTCTTTTAATCAGTCCTTTGTTTTCTAGAAGCGAGCCGATATGATACTTCTCCATACGTAAGATGGAGGATAAGATTGAATAGGATCAATCGGATCTGTTTTCCGATAGTACTGCCCTTTAAAAACTTTGGCAAGAGTGAATCTGGGAATTCTATTAACCGCCAGAGTTGGTTTGCCAATAATGCGTATTAAATTCCTGTAGTGTTCTAAAACCTAAGCCTCTTTCTTTTTTACTTGTACACATTTGTTTCCAATTCAACCAATGCATACCGTTTTACTTCCCATTTGAACTCCACCAAAAATTTTCCACTGCACTAGTAAGTTTGATAGTAATTGATTTGGGTAATCTATAACATGTCATAACATATGTTGGTATAGCCGCAGCCACTGATTTAATAAGTACCTCTTTCTGCCTTTTGATAAAAAATTTGTTGACCATCCATTAATCGGATCATGGAGTCTATCCCTAACGAAAGCAAATATTTTACTTTTTGCTCCTCCGAGGCTTTCAGGGAGTCCCAAATAAGATCTCATTCCGCCAATTCTTGAGATACCCAACATTTGGTGTATTTGTTCTTGTATCGAAAGTTCTACCGTCTCTCCAAATTGTATTGAAGATTTTTCAAATTTTATTTGTTGTCCCGATCCCTTGTAATACATCTTCAAAATGTTTAAAATAGTTTGTCCTTGTTCCATATTTGCCTTACAAAAGAATAGACTATCATCCGCAAAAATAAAATGGGAGATGTGTGGGCTTGCTCTTGCAATTTGTATTCCCATTAGAGTTTTCTCTCTTTTAGCCTTCTGTATATTCACTAGCATATTATTCATCTGATCCGTAATTTATGTAGGAACTTCTTTTAAAACCTCATCTAATTCTGGTGGGGAGGTAGAAGAAAATAAATCATCAAAATATTGGACCATAACTTGTTCAATCTCCGCATCCTTCACTACCCAATCTCCTTCTGAATTATGGAGACCAATAATTTGATTTTTTGCCTGTCTTTGTTTAGTTTGGGCATGAACAAATCCAGTATTTTCATCTCCCTTGTCTAACCATGTATTCCTATTTATTTTTACGCCAAAAAACCTCTTCATCCCTATAAGCTTCTTTTAACTTTAACGTTGTCTCCACTAGCTCCTCATGTGACCGATTATCATCATTTTGAATTTCCTCGAGAGGATTTTTAAGTCTCTAATTTTGTCTTTACCATATGGTGCATTCTGTTTCCTCCAGAAAGAAATCTGATGATGACAACTAATAATTTTATCCACAAATTTAGAATTCCTGGTATCCAAAAGTTCCTTCATCTCCTGGTTATAGATTCCATTAACCCTTCTTGTCCAACCCATCGCTTATCAAACTGAAATTGTCTTCGTCTTCTTTGTACTTTATTTTCAATTATTGCCAAAATTGGCTTGTGATCCGAACCTATCATTTCTAAATATTCAACATACGAATGGGAAAATAAAGAATGATATTCTTTATTGGCTAGAGCTCGATCTAATCGACATCGATTTATTGCGTCTTCCCCACCAAGACATACTATCTCCAAAACACGGAAATTCCAACATTCCACAGTTTCTAATCATATGGTTACACGGTAAAAAATTGGATGCATGTCTTAGAACTCCGCCCTGTTTGATATTAAGATTTTTGCAAATCAAGGTATCAATTACCCTAGAAGTGTTGTAGAATAGAAGGGAATCAAACCAACTTAGAATCTAGTTTTAACACATTAAAAGTATAAATCATGTCTTAATCTAAGTGAATATGTTTATGGTTTTTATAAAGAGAGTTTAAAATGAAAATAAAGCGGGAAAATAAGTAAAAACAATTTTTGAAATCAAATTAACAAAGAAGGATCCTTGAAAATATTATGGATGATCTAGACTAATCTATGCTAAGCTATTGGAGTCTTGTTCTACCTATTAGAGCTAATCCAATGGTTCCAAAACACCAAACTTGATTAATCCATTCTCATGGTACTAATCACTCCACTAATCACCTTAAATGTTCATAATTCTCATTAAACACTAATTGATCAGTGAGCATTAAACACATATTTTATTAACCTTTAATCATCCTAAACATCAACTCTCATTGGTTAGGATTGAGAAGAGCTTGAAAAGATTGGATCAAGCATTTCATCAAACACCTTGTGGGCATGAGAAATGCTTAAGATCTAAACTAACAATCTCTTGCTAATCTAGCATTAAACACAACCTAACAAGCATGGATCTAATGATTACAAGACTAAACTCCACTAACCTAACACTAATTCACATAGATCTAACATCCCAAGAATAATAAAATAGACTACTCACTAATGGATATAAAAACTCAAATCATTGAGTTTGATCTTTGCATAATCATAAACATTAAGAGAATAGAATCAAAGATAATATGAAATCAAAACCTTATCAAAATGAAAAGATCAAAGATCCAAAACACTTAAGAAGATAGTAAGAGTGGCTCAAGATCCTTAAACAAAACATAAAACGTAGAAATTAAGGTTCATTCACTATTTATACTAGGATAAAAACTTGGTTTATCATATAAACTCGGATTGGTTAAAACTGAATTTTTACAAATAGAAGACCGGTCCAGCGGTGTGTCTTGGCCGCCATGCTTGGCCACTGGAGATGACCATGCAATCTCCCAGTTGCTTGATTTTGACATCCAGCGGTTGCCTTGGCCGCTGCTCTCCAGCGGTGTGCCTTGGCCGCTGGAGATGGCCTTGCAATTTCCCAGTTGCTTGATTTTGACATCCAGCGGTGTGCCTTGGCCACTGTGCTTGGCCGCTGCTCTCCAGTGGTGTGCCTTGGCCGCTGGAGATGGCCTTGCAATCTCCCAGTTCCCTAAACAATTCTTTTTTGGTCCAATGTCCAAACATCCATCTTTATTGCTCCAAGCCACCATACTTTACTCCATGTTCCTATTAGAGAAAGAACTATGCAAAACATGTTCCTAATTCTATAGATGCAATGCAAAAATACAAAATACTAACAATGAAAGCATACTCTAAAAGTGATGAAATCTTAACATATCAATTCCCTCAAACATGCCTTTTTCTTGTCTGCAAGCAAACAACAAGAGACCAGAAATGGGAGAAGCTTAAGGATGGGGATTCAAAGTCAAAAATTATCAAACAAAAGATGAAACACATTGTCCTCAAAGATAGTTAATTGGTGCAAGAACAAACATCTTACTCTCTAATAATTCTCCATGCTCATTTCAATGCACAACTCTAATGCAACCTCTAAGCTTAAGCAAAAACGTACAAATAAGAAGTTTGCTTATAATGTGGTCTCGCTTATGGAAATCAAATCACTCTTCAATCGATTTATGGATTAAAAGCTTTTGTGGTGACTAAATAAGAAGTTTTTGATAGGTGATTGCTCTCAAAAATAGGAATACTAGTCAAATGCAAAATCCATTTAAGAAAGAGAACAATTGATGCACACAAAACTCCGTTCTCATTATTCTACCCCCATCCTGTTAAATGCATCATATTTTCTATCTTTTAAACTATATCATCATTCTCTTTTCAACCTCCATATCAATAGATTTCTTTGCTCTTTTTATTCCTCACCCCTCATGATCAATCTCTTTTCTTTCTTTTGCTCCATATACTTATAATTTTCTTTTTCTATATTTTAACTTATGGTAGCCATACTTTTCTTCTTCTTATACAGTTAGGATTCTAGAGCTTTTTGGTCTATCACTAGGTTAACTAGGGACTCTTTTGTTATCAATGATCAAGAGTTTTTTTTCTTTCTTTTCCAACATCCAAATTAACACCTATTCTAACCATTCAAGTCTTCCATTCCCTACTTAGAGCTAGACTTACCATTGGTAGCATAAAATGAGAGCTAACCTTTGTCATTTCCGATACTCTTAAGTTTTTGCAAAATCATAGCATTATCAACAAAAGGCCTCACTCATAGAATATATAAAAGTGTTTGAAAGAAATGGTCAAGGTTAAAGGTAGGGTAAACATTCTAGATATGAGAATGGCCATTCGGGTTAGCAAAGGGTGGTAGAATGGATAAGAAAACCCGAATGTGACCTTAGTCAACCATGAGAATGCATTCAAATCCCCATAACCAAGAAAATTAAATTCAAGTTAAGTTCAAATTCATAGAGATGCTTCAAGAAATCAAGTGAGCTTTACCAAACTAGAAGGTGTATTTCGAAAGGTGCAAAGGTCCAAGCATGGATTTTTCATTATTTCAAAGATGTTCAAGCAACAAATAACTAAGACTAAGGGCAAGGATCTTAATCCTAAGAATCAAATTCTACAAGCCAAACATCCCATATGCATATGAAAATAAAAATGCTTATAGACTCAATCTTACTATGCAAATGAAACTACAAAAATATTTTTGTGTTTTACAAATTTTTCGATTTTTTTTTTGGATTTTTCTATGCAATAAATGTATGCATGAGACTCAAATATGAAAAAGATAAAAATAAGAAAACAAAACACAAGATTAAAAACATAAAGCCCTCCCCCAAACTTGAATTACACCGTCTCGGTGTAACAGAAGTGAGAGAGAAGAGATAAAAAGAAAACAACGAGAAAATGGTATATACAATGAAAGATTGGTTTCATACCTTAAAACCATGTAGAAGAGTCAAATGAATATGACTCACTGCTTGACTGTGGGATTGGTGTAGGTGACCAGGTTGCTCTTCGTTTCCGTCTTTGGCATCGTTCATAAGCAGAAACTCGTGGAGGTTCCCAGAAATCAGTCACGGAACTCGTCATTCCATGAAATGAGTGCCTTGCTTTTATGTCTTCATCCATACGTTCAGGAGCTGTCTCATCGGCAAGTGCTGTTATCTCTGCAGGGTTTTCAGCGATCGAGTCAACAACTTCATCAGGTTGTGGGTTTGAGCATCCTGCACCTGAGAACTTAGCCTTGAGGCTTTTTTATATCGGTCGTGAGTTCCTTGCACTTCTTGAAGCATTTCTTCAATCCTCGGTCTTGCCATTTCACTAGACGTTGGAGCAAGTTGATGTGTGTGTGAGCTTCTCTAAGGGCCAGGTTTGAGATCGGATTGTCATATGGTGTGAAATCATAACGCAAGCTACCATAAACTGGTGGTGGAGGCGAAGGAGATGTTTGTCCTGAGGTTCCTGCTTGGGGGGGGGGGGGGTCTTATACTTTGCGTTGTGATTTCTGGAGATCACCATCTCTCACTCTGTCATACAAGCAGTGCATAGAAACTTTAAAAGCCAAGTTTGCTTAAGTGCTCAAAGCTGTGATGTCGACTTGTGGGAGAATAAATTTCTTCCTCAACTTGAGAGCAAGGTAAAACTCATAGGCATAGGATCCGTTGAGCTCCCCTGCTAGAAATCCGGTTTTGTGGATGTAGTACTTGTCCACTCGTGTCGCTGGGAGTACCTCACCTCCAACTCAATTCCCATAACTATTAAAATTGGAGTCAACAATCCTCCCATCATCAACTTTGGAGTCATATCTCGGGAAGTGATAACCCAATCTTGAATAAAGTAGAGGGTATGCATAAATAACCCAACCATGCTCACATATTCTCTGTTTGTGCCTAGTTCTCTGTTTTTGTTGGGAAAATTGAGAAATGGTCTCAGACCAACCAAGATCATCGGTAATCTGCTTCAGGTAAAGTGCCAGACTCTCACCGTGCATGGAGAGTATTTGTTAGAACCTTATGTACGTAACGAATGGCTGGGTGGTGAATGTGTGTAGATTTAGTAGTCCCTGCCGTGAAAGGGCCAACGCCAATGATGCTCCATATTTGAGGTAGTTCGCTGCGCTTCAAATCAATGGTAGTGTGCAGTCCCATGTCAAGGCCTTAAATTTCTCCAATCTCTTTTGCAGAAACCTTGTATGATTTCCTCTTGATGGTGAATTCGATGTATGCTACATCGTCCCATTCATATAGTCTTGGTCTGTTCCTGTGGACCTTGAGAGTTGAGATAAATTCTTTGGTTAAATCCACATAAGTATCGCTCACCAGACTCATGAACTTTGGTAGTCCCATACTTTCGAACATGGCTTCTACGTCTTCCAGTAGCCCTGCTTCACTCAGAAAAACGGGATCATAATACCGTCTTGCAACAAACTTAATCTTCTTGAATTGCTCAAAGTAGGCGCGGCTGGTATTTGCTTTCTGGGAGGCAGGTTCATAGCGCTTTCCCTTCTTGTGGTGTTAGCGGTCTCATCATCACCCTCATTGTCGCTCAGATTACGGCCCACATGCTCGGGTATTTCCTGCTAAACTGCAAATTCATCATCATGTGACTCATCAGTTTCAACCACTTTCCCTTTTCCCTTGTTCTTAGTGCTTGCTTTAGATGTTTGTTTAGTGGCTTCGGGTTTGTGAGCTTTCGCCTTTCCTTTGCTCTTCGAGGAATATGTCTTCTTTGTTGGTTCAACACTTTCCTTAGTGATTCCCATGGCCTAATAGATATCATGCTAAAGGGATTAGTCAACCAAAGGCAAGGATTCCACATGAGTACCAGAAGTAAATCCACCAAAATCGTCAAAGCAAATAGCAAAATGAATGCAATGGAACCAGAATTTATCAGATTTAAAAAACAGTGAGCAACAAACCCATAAATTTATCCAACACTTCATTAAGCAACTAATGAAACCACAATCCATCAGAATTCCCAAATTTTTGTTCCTAAAGACCTAACAAATCCCAAGTTTTGAGATTCAAACGAGTTAGGGGTTTATTAAGGCAGAATCAAACTCTTTCTAATATAAATGGTAGCTGGAAGTTGAATACAAGTTGGAAAGTCATTTGAATCTTACCTTCAATGTTGAACAAATGAACACCAAAAATCAAGGTCTTTGGCAGGAATTACTCAATAGAGACTTAAAAAGCTTAGACTTGACCACAAAAACCAAAGAAATCAAAGCTTAAAGAGAGAGGATTCCAAAAAAAAATTATAAGGCAAAAATGAGAAAAAGAACTCACCTTTCGTGGAGGAAGATGAAAGGGGAAAGGTGAGAATTGTTTTTTACCAGGACTTACCTGGGCGGCATGCCTATGCCGCTGGGCTTAGCCGCTGGGGACTTATGGGGTGGCTTGGCTGCTGCAGATGGCCTTGCAATCTCCCAGTTTTTCTCTCCAGAACCATGCCGTCATGCCATCTCTCCAGAACCAGAGTGACCGTAAATTTTTTGTAAATCAATGTATCAATTACCCTACATGCGTTGTAGCATAGAAGGGAATCAAGCCAACTTGAAGTCTAGTTTTAACACATTAAAAGTATAAATCATGTCTTAATCTTAGTGAATATGTTTATGGTTTTTGTAAAGAGAGTTTAAAATGAAAATAAAGCGGAAAATAAGTAAAAACGGTTTTTGAAATCAAATTAACAAAGAAAGATCCTTGGGAATGTTATGGATGATCTAGACTAATCTATGCTAAGCTAGTGGAATCTTGTTCTACCTCTTAGAGCTAATCCAATGGTTCCAAAACACTAAACTTGACTAATCCAATCTCATGGTACTAATTACTCCACTAATTACCTTAAATGTTCATAACTCTCATTAAACACTAATTGATCAATGAGCATTAAACACAGATTTTTAACCTCTAATCATCCTAAACATCAACTCTCATTGGTTAGGATTGAGAAGAGCTTGAAAAGTTTGGCTCAAGCATTTCATCAAACACCTTGTGGGCATGAGAAATGCTTAAGATCTAAACTAACAATCTCTTGCTAATCTAGCATTAAACACAACCTAACAAGCATGGATCTAATGATTACAACCTAAACTCCACTAACCTTACACTAATCAACCTAGATCTAACATCCCAAGAATCCTAAAATAGACTACTCACTCATGGATATGAAAACACAAATCATTGAGTTTGATCTTTGCATAATCATAAACATTAAGAGAATAGAATCAAAGATAATATGAAATCAAAACCTTATCAAAATGAAAAGATCAAAGATCCAAAGCACTTAAGAAGAGTAAGAGTGGCTTAAGATCCTTAAATAAAACATAAAACCTAGAAATTATGGTTCATTCACTATTTATACTAAGATAAAAAATTGGTTTATCATCTAAACTTGGATTGGTTAAAACTGATTTTTTACAAATAGAAGACCAGTGCAGCGGTGTTCATTGGCCGTTGCTCTCCAGTGGTGTGCCTTAGCCGCTGGAGATGGCCTTGTAATCTCCCAGGTGCTTGATTTTGACGTCCAGCAGTTGCCTTGGCCGCTGTGCTTGGCTGCTACTCTCCAGCGGTGTGCCTTGGCCGCTGGAGATGGCCGTTCTATCTCCCAGTTGCCTGATTTGAACATCCAGCGGTGTGTCTTGGCTGTTGTGTTTGGCCGCTGCTCTCCAGCGGTGTGCCTTGGCCAATGGAGATGGCTTTGCAATCTCCCAGTTCCCTAAACAATTTTTTCTTTTGTCCAATGTCCAAACATCCATCTTTATTGCTCCATGCCACCATAATTTACTCCATGTTCCTATTAGACAAAGAACTATGCAAAACATGTTCTTAGTTCTATAGATGCAATGCAAAAAATGCAAAATACTAACAATGTAAGCATACTCTAAAGGTGATGAAATCTTAACATATCACTGTTTCTCATGATTACATGTAAGTTCATTAAAGTCTCCAATTATAAACCATGGATCAAACCAAGATATACCAGTCCTAGATAACCGCTCCCAAACTTGATCTCGATTTTTTGGAACCCAATCACCATACACAAAAGATAAATAAGTTTTTGTTCCTTGAATTATTGCATCAATATCAATAATTCTATTATTCGCAAATAAACCTTAACATCAGATTCTTTATTATAAAATAACACAAGACCACCGCTCGAACCACATGGATCAACGCTGACTAGTTTATTAAATCTGAAATGAAATTGAATTTTTTTGCAGAAAATTAAAATCTTGCTTGGTTTCTGAATGGAACAAAAACTCTGGTCAATGTTTCTTCCACAATTCCCGCAAATAACTTATTTTCCAAGACTTCCCAATCCTTGACAATTACTACGATCCTCATTTACCAATTGTTTGTTTTGGAAGAAGAACACCTACTGGTTTGGCGGTGCTAATACCATGCTTTGCACCTGTACCCACCGACGAGTAAAGCCCATCACCAATATGAATCCCGCTTTTAGATGTTGTCTTCTTTCATGGAGATAACAGAAGTTGTGCATTCCTTTTTTTAGCTAATCCCCCTTAGGACAACACTTGTATTACCTGATTTTTTCCTTGCACCCTCAAACTCTTGTCCTTCCTTTTCGACCACAGTATTTGATCCTCCCTCATTGTCCTGTCTCTGTATATCTCTGAGTGATTTTCAACCTCTACTTCCATAGTAACTGCTTCTCCTTCAGACACTCCATTTTCTTGAATTATCTCACCACCTGCATTTGCCTTTTCCATTATTCCATCTTTTTTAACACCATCATTATTTTCCATAGGTATAACCACCAACAACATCATGATATTATATCCCAAAGCTGTACCATCTGAATGTTCAGCAGTTATTATTTCACCCGACATTTTTGTTATATTTTGAACCACATATGGAATGGACCTATTTCCATCATCACATGACACTTCAGAGTCAAACACAAGTTCCTTACGTGCCTTGCTAACTCTGTTTTGAGATGATTCCTGGTCTGGACCTAGATTAAAATCATCAACTTGCTTTCGATTATTGTCCCCAATCGGAACTCTCCTATAAACTTGATTATAACCATTACCGCCATTTCGATTGTGAAAAAATTGACCTTCTCTGTTCGGTCCTTAGCATTTTCCCCTGTGATCTTTATAGTGCCAATCACATTCTCTTCCACTTCTTACCTCATCTTGATGTCTTTTCCCCTTACTCAACCATTGCTTTCCAGCCCCGATTCTACCGGAGTTCTCCGGGAAAACCTCATCTCTTCCTGTCCTCTCCAGACTTGAAAACTCCATTGCTTTCTTTGCCAATGTTCTATCCTTTGAAATATCAGCTTCTTTTCCATGAGTCACTGCTCCTTTATATCTCAACATTTTAAAATCATCTTGACTTTCACCTTCAATCTGATATGATCATGGACAAGCAAACACTTGGAGAAGAAGTAGAAGACACCTTGATCATTCCTAGAGGTCCTATGACCTGTGCAAAATCAAGAAGACTCCAAGAAGCTGTGGGAACAACCCTAAAGATGTCTTGGAAGCAAGAGGAAGTTCGTGTAAGACAAATCAACCAAGAGATGCTCACTTCCATTCAAGTCATTCCGAGTTAATTATCAACAAGTGACTTGAGTGTACTCTTTTTCCCTTAGCTTGGTTTTATCCCAATGGGTTTTCCAACTAAGGTATTTAACGAGGCCTCAAGTTCACTTTCACCACTTTGATGATTAACTTGGACGATTTCATGAAGCCATGGACCAACTCAAGCATTTACCTTATGTTATAATTTAGATTATAGTTTTTATAGCATTGTTTTAATTCGCAAACTTCTTTAAATTCTAGTCCAACTCACCTAGTCTTTGGTCCAATTCTTGGATTGATTGTTAGAGTCCCAAGGAGTCATTTAAGAGGAGCATGAATCTGTTCAAGCTTACTCTTCTATTTAAACTCGTGTAAGCTCCATTCTAGAGCATCTAACTTTTTATGAAATATTTTAGAGACTAATCTCTTTTGTTCTTTGAGAACATTTTCTGATTGTTTGGTGAGTCATATCCAACAATCTTTTCGATTCTCCGGTGTGTCATATCTGGGAATCAAACCTTGTCACCACCAAGTGTGTAATATCTTGGCATGACATTGAGGAATATCAGTGGACTTCCGCATCCATTGTGTGACCATTCAGCCATTCAACAAGGAGGCCTTTCCGCAACTTCTTGTGTTATCATCAATCCACCACCTTGATAAACTCAAGTCTTTGATTTGTTTATGCAAAGATCTATGCAAATCATTCATCCATCTTCTTTAACTTCCATCTTCTTGTGTTCTACCCTCGAAAGTGCCGAGTCTTGGGTTTGATCTTCATCATTTGGTATCAGAGCAAGCAATTTGGTAGTGAGTTTTCATGTCTTTTTATTTTTGATCTTTCAACTTCTGACCTTTCATTTCTGATCTCTCATCTTCTTCACTGTGAGTCTTCATCTCACCTTCAACCTCTTATTCTATCATTCTTTGTGTCTTTTCTTCCTATCTTTCTCTTCAGAGATCCGTGGATCTTCTGTTAAAAAAAATAGAAAGTGTTTTAACTCTTTTCCCTTTCTACCTTATTCAAAAAAAAGAAACAAAATCAAACGTGTTCCAACACTCTTTTTCCTTTCTATCTTTTGTTTATTCGGATTGTGGAAAATTCTCATTGAATTTGACTGGGATTTGTTTGATAAGAACCATTGAGAAATCTCGGAGTGAGAACATCTTGAGAGTTGAGTGAAACACTTGAGAGGGAAAAATAATAGTGATAGTTTATCTACTAACAAGTTTGTTTAGTTTTGCAGGAAAAGATAAGATGTCTCATAGTGAAGCTGGAAGTGATAACATCAACCGTCCAAGGAGAGCCGGACCAAACAACATGGACGTACAAACTCTCCTGGAACAAATGAGGTGCCTCTTGAGGCAGAAACTAGATCCCGTTCATGAGAGAATAGACACCAAACAGGAGTCAGTGAACCAAGGACTTCCCCAACATCCCGCTGAAGGAAGAAGAAGGGCAGAACGACCATTAGGCAATGAGGAAGGATCAGACTATTACAGCCGTGGAAGTCAAGCTTCTAATGAGGAACATAGACGTCCAAAACGTGTAAGAGAAGCCAGGGAACGCAATGAAGATAATCTTAGTGGTCTTAAGTTGAAGATACTACCATTCTATGGGAAGACTGATCTGGACGCCTATCTAGAATGGGAGAAAAAGATATAAGTCGTCTTTGATTGTCAGCCCTACTCAGAACATAAGAAGGTTCAAATTGCTGCAACAGAGTTCTATGATTATGCCATCAACTGGTAGGATCAGATTGTTACAAGTAGGAGACATAACCAGGAGCCACTTGTGGAAACTTGGGAAGTAATGAAAAACCTGATGAGGAAGATATTTGTTCCAAGTCATTACCACGGAGAGTTGCATCAAAGGCTTAGGAGATTAAGCAAAGGTAGTAAAAGTGTGGAGGATTACTTTCAAGAGATGTAGTCTCTTATGATCAAAGCCGACATAGATGAGGCTCATGAAGCAACCATGGCAAGGTTCTTGAGTGGCTTGGCTCGAGATATTCAAGATAGGATGGAGCTTTAAACTTATGATGATTTAGAGGAGATGCTACACAAGGCCGTTCTAGTAGAACAACAAGTCAAAAGAAGGAGTAGTTCTAAAACAATCTATGGGGCTGGAGGATCTTATGCTAGGTCAAGTTATCAAAGAGAGAACAAGACTGTTGTCAAACCAAAATTTGACTCAAAACCCTACACCCTTACTCAAGACGCCAAAGGGAAAGCTGAGGCAACTTCTTCTAGGATCGGGATGTTAGATGTTTCAAGTGTCAAGGGAGAGGACACTACACCAATGAATGCATCTACAAAAGAACTATGATCCTTTTGGATAATGGTGAGATTGAAACAGAAGAAGACGAACCTGAAGAAGAAGACAATTGTTGGTAACAAGGCGATCATTGACTATTCACGCCAAAGATGCTGACCAAGAACAAATGGAGAACTTGTTTCACACAAGATGCCTAGTATAAGGTACGGTTTGCAGCCTTATTTTTGATGGACGAAGCTGTACTAATATGGCTAGTGAAACTATGGTCAAGAAGTTAGGTCTAGGAGTGAAGAAGCATCCAAAGCCTTACATGCTTCACTAGTTGAATGATGATGGAGAAATGATCCTGAGCCGCCAAGTATTGGTTCCTTTAACCATAGGCAAATACAAGGTTTAAATCTTGTGTGACATCTTACCAATGGAGGCCGATCACATCTTGGTAGGGAGACCATGGCAGTTTGATAGAAAAGTCATCCATGATAGGTTTACCAATCGGTATTCCTTTGAATACAATGGCCGGAAGACCACCATTGCTTCATTGACGCCACAAGAAGTTCATCATGGTCAAACATGGCTGAAAAAACAAGACAAAACCAATGTGAGTGACCCCCTAAACACACCACCAACAAACAAAAATGAGAGTTTGAGAAAAACCAAGAAATAGGCCTTTGAGAGTAACCCTGTGAGGCAACCAAAATTTCTTGTGAGGTTTAATGTGGTTAAGAGAGCTCTGTTCTCCAAACAACCCATTCTTTTGTTTGTTTACAAAGAGGTTTTGGTAAACCTTACTAATCCAATGCCGGAATTTCCGAACTGTATTTTCTTTCTTTTGCAGGAGTTTGAAGATGTCTTTCCGGAGGAGAATCCCAAAGGACTACCACATATTCGTGGGATTGAGCACCAGATTGATTTCATGCATGAAGCTTCACTTCCTAACCGTCCAGCATATAGAACCAACCCTATGGAGACTAAGGAACCTCAAAGGCAAGTAGAAGAACTAATGGCTAAAGGCCATATCCGAGAGAGCATGAGCCCTTGTGCTGTGCCAGTATTGCTTGTTCCAAAGAAGGATGGAACTTGGAGGATGTATGTGGATTGTAGAGCCGTCAACAATATCACTGTAAAGTATCACCATCCTATTCCTCGTTTAGATGACATGTTAGATGTATTGCAGGGTTATTGCATTTTCTCTAAGATAGATTTAAAGAGTGGATATCATCAAACTAGAATGAAAGAAGGAGATGAGTGGAAAACTGCATTTAAAACTAAGCATGGATTGTATGAGTGGTTAGTCATGCCTTTTCGATTAATCAATGCACCTAGTACATTCATGAGGTTAATGAATTATGTTCTTAGATATTTCATTGGCATCTTTGTGTGTACTTTGATGACATCCTAGTGTACAACAAAAGCTTTGAGGAACATATAGAACATTTTAGGGCTATTCTTGATTTGTTAAGGAGAGAAACACTTTATGCCAATCTCAAGAAATATACTTTTGGAACAGATAACTTGGTCTTTTTAGGCTTTGTTGTAAGTGCAGATGGTGTAAAGGTAGATCCAGAGAAGATTAAAGCAGTCATGGAATGACCGAGTCCAACAACCATTAGTGAAGTGAGAAGTTTCCATGGACTTGCTGGGTTCTACTGGCATTTTGTCAAGAACTTTAGTACCGACTGAAGTGATCAAGAAAGATGTTGGATTCAAGTGGGAAGAGGCACAAGAAGCTGCATTACAATGCCTTAAAGAGAAGCTTACTCATTCTCCTCTCCTTACCCTTCCTGATTTTAATTAAACATTTGAGATTGAATGTGATGCCTCAAGGATTGGTATTTGTGCTATGTTAATGCAGGAGAAAAGACCAATAGCTTACTTCAGTGAGAAGCTTGGAGGAGCAACTCTCAACTATGCTACTTATGACAAGGAGTTGTATGCTTTGGTGCGGGCTTTATGAACATGGCAACATTATCTCTGGCCTAAGGAGTTTGTAATACACACAGACCATGAATCTCTCATGTACCTAAAGGGGGAGAACAAGCTGAGCAAAAGACATGCCAGATGGGTTGAATTCATCGAAACATTTCTTTATATGATCAAGTACAAACAAGGTAAGGAAAACATAGTGGCTGATGCCCTATCTCAGAGGTATGTTCTTTTAAACACTCTTGATGCTAAACTATTGGGTTTTGAGCAAATCAAAGGTATGTATGAGACCGATTCTGACTTTGGTCATGCATACAAGTTGTGTGAGAAATTTGCTTCTAGACATTACTTTAGGCAGAATGGTTTCCTTTTCTATGATAACCGTTTGTTGTGCCTAACTGTTCTTTAAGAGATCTATTTGTTAGGGAGGCACATGGAGGAAGTCTTATGGGACATTTTGGCATTGCCAAGCCACTAAAAGTTTTGCAGGACCATTTCTTTTGGCCACACATGAGAAGAGATGTGGAGCGGATTTGTGAAAGATGTGCAACATGTAAACAAGCTAAGTCCAAGGTTCAAAGCCACGGTTTGTATACTCCTTTACCCATTCCATATCATCCTTGGAATGACATCTCTATGAACTTTATTGTTGGACTGCCTAGAACTAGAACCGGAAATGATTATATCTTTGTTGTGGTGGATAGGTTTTCTAAAATGGCACATTTCATAGCTTGTCACAAAACTGATGATGCATTGCATGTTTCTAACTTATTCTTTGAGGAGGTTGTGCGCTTACATGGCATGCCTAGAACTATAGTTTATGATAGAGATACTAAGTTTCTTAGTTACTTCTGGAAGACTCTTTGGTATAAGCTAGGTACTAAGTTGTTGTTTTCTACTACTTGTCATCCACAAACTGATGGGCATATTGAAGTAATTAATAGAACCCTAGGAACTCTCTTGCGTGCATTCATAAAGAAAACCTTGAAATCATGGGAAGACTACTTGCCTCATTGTGAATTTGCATATAATCATGTTGTGCATTCTACTTCTAAGTTTACTCCTTTTGAAATTGTTTATGGGTTCAATCCTACCTCTCCTTTGGATCTAATATCTTTGCCTGAGTGTAAAAGAGTTAGCTTTGATGGAAAGAAAAAGGGCGAGCTGATACAGCAATTACACAAACAAGCAAGGAAAAATATTGAAGAGAAGACAAAGCAATATGTCAAGCATGCCAACAAGGGAAGGCGTGAGAAAATCTTTGAAGAATGTGACAATGTTTGGGTCCACCTAAGAAAAGAAAGGTTCCCGGATGAAAGGAAGTCCAAACTTATGCCAAGGATCGATGGGCCTTTTGAGATCATAAAGAATATCAGCAACAATGCCTACAAACTAGATTTGCAAGGTAAGTATAAAATAAGTAATAGCTTTAATGTTACAGACTTGGTTCCTTTTGTTGCAGATGATCCAGATTTGAGGACAAATCCTTTTCAAGAGGGAGGGGATGATATGATCATGGACCAGCAAACACTTGGAGAAGAAGATCATTCCTAGAGGTCCTATGACCCGTGCAAAATCAAGAAGACTCCAAGAAGCTGTGGGAACATGATATGAGCATGGAAACGCCAACACTCGAAGAAGAGGAAGGAACCATGGCTATTCCCAAAGGTCCTATAACCCGGGCAAGATCAAGAAAACTTCAAGAAGCTGTTGGGAACAGCTTAAGGATAGCATGGAAGCATGAAGAAGCTAAGTAAAGGCAACATCAAGACATGCTCACTTCCATTCAAGTGGCTCTAAGTTAATCATCTTCAAGTGACAAGAGTGCACTCTTTTTCCCTTAAGCTCGGTTTTATCCCAATGGGTTTTCCGACTAAGCTTTTTAATGAGGCCTACAAGATCCACTTAAGCCTTATGATGAATAAATTAGTGCCACACTTGATATTTTGGACTGTCCTTTGATGCATTGGACCGACTTCAAACCACCTTATAATATAAGTTAGACTATAGTTTCATTTTATTGTTTAAGTTCGCAAAAAAACTTTCATATTCTTGTCTTGTCGACTTCTAGTCTTTGTTCAAAGTCTTAGAATGAATGTTTAGAGTCCCAATATTTAGTAGTCTCAAGACACTGGAGTCTGTTCAAGTCACCTCTCTATATAAGTTGATGTAAGCCTCATTTGGAAAACAACCAACTTTTTATTCAACTTCTCTAAGTTCTTTAAGAACATTTCAAGATTGTTTGGTGAGTCATATCCAACAATCAACCCCGATTCTCTGGTGTGTCATATCCAGAAATCAACCTTGTCTTCCCCGAGTGTGTCATATCTTGGAGAGACATTTTTGAGTGTTTGTTAGGTGCGTAATATCCAAAATAAACCTCAAGGAGTATCAAGAAGCCCTTCCACAACATCTTGTGTCCCACTTCGATTCATCACCTTGTCCAGTTCGAGTATTTGATTCACTAAGGCAAGGATCTATCCCTTATCTATCCAAAGAACCATTCGGCCGCTTCCAAGAAGACCCTTCAGATAATCCATTCTATCATCAACTCGGGCTTATGTCTTCTTCTATCCCTTTGTCTATCAACCTGTTCTACCAACAAGAAAGTTGAGTCTTGGGCGTGACCGAGATCGTGTCATTTGATATCAGAGCAAGCTTTTTCGATTTTGTAGTAAGTTTTTCATATTCTTGTTCTTTCATCTTCTTGATCTTTCATCTTCTTGATCTTTCATCTTCTGTCTTTTCATTTCCAACTCCTTATCTTCTTGGTTGAGATTCTTATCTCACCAATTATGTTCTTCTATTCTTTCCTTTCTATTTTCTTCTAAAAGATCCATTGTATCTCATTAAAAAAACAAAAAAAACAAAAACAAAAAGAAAAAAACCGAAAAATATTCTATATCTCATTCTTGATTCGGGATTGTTGTTCATATTTCTCAACAACTTTGATCGAATTTGTATGCTAAGAACTCTGTGAGAATTATTTGAGAGAAAACACTTGAGAGAAACACTTGAGAGAAGATACTTGAGAGGAAACAATCGAGAGAAACACTAGTGAGGAAAACAAAATCATGTGAGAGCTTATTCTTCTAACAATTTGTTAAGTTTTGCAGGGAAGATGTCTCATAGTGAACCCAGAAGTGAAAACACAAATCGCCCAAGAAGAGCAGACCACAAAACATGGACGTGCAAACCCTCATGGAAGAGATGAGGTGGCTCTTAATGCAGGAACTAGATCCTTTCCATGAGAGAATGGACACCATTCAGCAATCGGTGAACCAAGAACTTACTCAACGTCCTGCTGAAAGGAGAAGGGCGCATATACTAATTGATGAAGATGAAGGGGCAGATTATGATAGCCGTGGAAGTCAAGCTTCTAATGGACGTCCGCGACGTGCGAGAGAAGCAAGGGAACGTCATGTAGATAATCTTAATGGTCTTAAGTTGAAAATACCACCATTCTATGGGAAGAATGATCCAGACACCTACTTGGAGTAGGAGATGAAGATAGAACTTGTTCGATTGCCAGCCTTACACCAAACGGAAGAAGGTTCAAGTGGCTGCAACCGAGTTCTATGACTATGCAATCAATTGGTAGGGTCAACTTGTTATTAGTAGGAGACACAACCAAGAACCGCATGTGGAGACTTGGGAAATGATGAAAAACCTGATGAGAAAATGGTTTCTTCCAAGTCACTATCACCGGGAGTTTCACCAGAGGCTTATGAGGTTAAGCCAAGGCAGTAAGAGTGTGGAGGACTATTACCAAGAGACGGAATCTCTCATGATCAAAGCCGACATAGATGAAGATCATGAGGCAACTATGGCGAGGTTTCTAAATGGTCTAGCTCGAGATATTCAAGACAGGATGGAGCTTCAAACTTATGGAGACTTGGAATAGATGCTTCACAAGGCTATCCTTGTGGAACATCAGATCAAGAGAAGGAGTTCTTCCACGAATTCCTATGGAGCCGGAGCAACCCATTCTAGATCAAGCTACAAACCGGAGGACAAGACTATTGTCAAGCCAAAAATGGATTCCAAACCATACACCACAACTCAAGATGCCAAGGGAAAAGCTGTAGCTACTTCTTCGAAAAACAGAGATGTTAGATGCTTCAAGTGTCAAGGGAGAGGACACTTTGCCAATGAGTGCATTAACAAAAGTACCATGGTCCTTTTGGACCGTCCTTTGATATCTTGGAGAGACATTTTTGATCCAAAATATCCAATGTGGCACTAAGTTATTCATCATAAGGTTTAACTGGACCTTGTGGCCTCATTAAGAACCTTAGTTGGAAAACCTATTGGGATAAAACCGATCTTAAGGGAAAAAGAGTGCACTCAAGTCACTTGAAAATGATTAACTTAGAGTGACTTGAATGGAAGTAAGCATGTCTTGGTGTTGCCTTTCCTTAGCTTTTTCATGCTTCCATGCTATCCTTAAGATGTTTCCTACAGCTTCTTGAATTTTTCTTGAACTTGCCTGGGTCATAGGACCTTTGGGAATAGCCGAAATTCCTTCCTCTTCTTCTCCGAGTGGTGGCGTTTCCATGCTCATATCATCCTCTCCCTCTTGAAAAGGATTTGTCCTCAAATCTGGATTATCTGCAATGAAAGGAACCAAGTCAGTAATATTAAAACTGTTGCTTATATCATACTTACCTTGCAAGTTAAGCTGGTAGGCATTGTTGTTGATATTTTTGATGATCTTGAAAGGTCCATCAATCCTTGGCATAAGCTTGGATTTTCTTCCTTCTGGGAACCTTTCTTTCCTTAAGTGAACCCAAACTTGGTCACCTTCTTCAAAGACTTTTTTTTGTCTCCCCTTTATCACAAGATATCCACCTTGCTCAAAGGCGCATCCCTTTTCTTTCCCTCTTGTATTGCAAAAGAAAGATTTCACCATCACAGGTAATCTACCAAGATGAATAATCTCCTTTATTCTTGATGAATAGGTCATAGGCTGAAGCCTAGCTGGCGGAAGGAAAGCGAACGTTTTCTTGTTGATAAGGGTTTTGGGTATCTTAAAGGTGATTTGTTCCATCTCCACAGTTGCATAGCTCGACAATGGTCTTGTCCTCCGGTTTGTAGCTTGATCTAGAATGGGTTGCACTGGCTCCATAGGAATTCCTGGAAGAACTCCTTCTCTTGATCTGTTGTTCAACAAGGATAGCCTTGTGAAGCATCTCTTCCAAGTCTCCATAAGTTTGAAGCTCCATCCAGTCTTGAATATCTCGAGCTAAACCACTTAGAAACCTCGCCATAGTTGCCTCATGATCTTCATATATATCGGTTTTGATCATGAGAGATTCCATCTCTTGGTAATAGTCCTCCACACTCTTACTACCTTGGCTTAATCTCCTAAGTCTCTGGTGCAACTCCCGGTGATAGTGATTTGGAACAAACCGCTTTCTCATCAGGTTCTTCATCATCTCCCTAGTCTCCTACTGGTAACAAGTTGATCCCACCAATTGATTGCATAGTCATAGAACTCAGTTGCAGCCACTTGAACTTTCTTCCGTTCGGTGTAAGGCTGGCAATCGAAGACAAGTTCTATATTCTTCTCCCACTCAAAGTAGGAGTCTGGATCATTCTTCCCATAGAATGGTGGTATTTTCAACTTAAGACCATTAAGATTATCTACATGATATTCCCTTGCTTCTCTCGCACGTCTCAGACGTCCATTATAAGCTTCACTTCCACGGCTGTCATAAGCTGGCCCTTCATCTTCATCAATTGTCCTTCTCCTTTCAGAAGGACGTTGAGGAAGTCCTTGGTTCACCGACTGCTGAATGGTGTCCATTCTTTCATGGACATGATCTAGTTCCTGCCTTAAGAGCCGCCTCATCTCTTCCATGAGGGTTTGCACGTCCATGTTTTGTGGTCTGGCTCTTCTTGGGCGATTTGTGTTTTCACTCCCGGCTTCACTATGAGACATCTTCCCTGCAAAATTTAACAAACTGTTAGAAGAATAAGCTCTAACAGGATTTTTTTTTTCCTCACTAGTGTTCTCTCGATTATTTCCTCTTAAGTATCTTCTCTCAAGTGTTTCTCTCAAGTGTTTCTCTCAAGTGTTTTCTCTCAAATACTTCTCACAGAGATTTCTCACAGAGTTCTTAGCAAACAAATCTGATTAAATTTGTTGAGAAATATGAACAACAATCCCGAATCAAGAATGAGAGATAGAATATTTTTTGGTTTTGTTCTTTTTGTTATTGTTTTTCTTTGTTTTTGGTTTTTCTTTTGCTTTTTTTTTAATGAGATCCAACGGATCTTTTACAAGAAAATTGAAAGGAAAGAATAGAAAAACAGAAATGGCGAGATAAGATTCTCAACAAAGAAGATGAGGAGTTGGAAATGTAAAGACAGAAGATGAAGGATCAAGAAGATGAAAGAACAAGAAGATGAAAGAACATGAAGATGAACAACTTACTACCAAATCGAAAAAGCTTGCTCTGATACAAAATGACACAACCTCGGTCACACCCAAGACTCAACTTTCTCGTTGGTAGAACAGGTTGATAGACAAAGGGATAGAGGAAGACATTAGGCCGAGTTGATGATAGAATGGATCGTCTGACGGGTCTTCTTGGAAGCGGCTGCATGGTTCTTTGGGTAGATAAGAGATAGATCCTTGCCTTAGTGAATCAAAGAATTGAACTGGACAAGGTGATGGATCGAAGTGGGACACAAGAAGTTGCGGAAGGGCTTCTTGATACTCCTTGAGGTTTATTTTGGATATTACACACCTAATAAACTCTCAAAAATGTCTCTCCAAGATATGACATACTCGGGGAAGACAAGGTTGATTTCTGGATATGACACACCAGAGAATCGGGGTTGATTGTTGGATATGACTCACCAAACAATCTTGAAATGTTCTTAAAGAACTTAGAGAATTTTCTCTGAAAAGAAGTTTAATAAAAAGTTGGTTGTTTGCCGAATGAGGCTTACATCGATTATATAGAGAGGTGACTTGAACAGACTCAAGTGCCTCGAGACTACTATTTATTGGGACTCTAAACATTCATCCTAAGACTCTGAACATTAACTAGAAGTCGACAAGACAATAATATGAAAGAGTTTGTGCGGTCTTAAATAAAATGAAAATATAATCTAACTTATATTATATGGTTTTTTTTAAGTCGGTCCAATGCATCAAAGGATGATCCAAAATATCCAATGTGGCGCTAAGTTATTCATCATAAGGTTTAAGTGGATCTTGAGGCCTCATTAAAATCATAGTCGGAAAACCCATTGGGATAAAACCGAGCTTAAGAGAAAAGAGTGCACTCAAGTTACTTGAAGATGATTAACTTAGAGCGACTTAAATGGAAGTGAGCATGTCTTGGTTTTGCCTTTCCTTAGCTTTTTCATTCTTCCAAGCTATCCTTAAGATGTTTCCTACAGCTTCTTGAATTTTTCTTGATCTTTCCCGGGTCATAGGACCTTTGGGAATAGTCAAAGTTCCTTCCTCTTCTTCTCTGAGTGTTGGCGTTTCCATACTCATTTAGATCATTTAGAAAAACAAATAATAATGAAATAATTTAGAAAATAAATAAAAAAACTAAAAACTCTATTTCAAACTTACCACTTGCTCTTCTCGGGACAACAAGCTCGTCGCTCCAGCATTGTACGTTGCAATTCCTTTACCTTTACAGGTGCTCATCCGGTTGGCTGATTGCTTCTCTGAGATATCTTTGGTCTGCTCTTGTTTCCAGTAATCGATAAACCCATTCCAAAGCTCGGATTTGTAGATGAACTCCTTGGGTACTTTATCCGCCTTACAAAGTTCTTTCCCCTCGTAAATTTTCTTCGAGTACATTGTCGCCGCTTTCGTGTCAAACTCTGTTATAATCTCTACAGGGTGCTCAATATCCCAGTTAAACTCTTGCTGGAAAATTATTAAAAATATATTAAATAATTAAAAATAATAATGTATTGAAAATTATATAAATATCACAAATTGACGGAACCATAATTCTCGATATGGTAAAGGCATATAAGAGAATTTTGAATATGTATGCTTAATCATTCCATTAACCATACAGTTGATTGATTTTGCTTATTGTTATTTTAGTAGTTTAGGAAGAGATTAGAATGATGATTTAAGAGAGCTCAAGAATATTGTGTGAGATGAGAGAAAGAATTCTGAATTGTATGATCTTATTATTCTCTTATTCACACACTACCTAATGAATACAATGCTCAGGTTTATATAGAAGTTGTTTGCAACATAAAAATATCTAAGTGGCTGGAGATGTTGAATTACTTCAACAGTGTAAGAGGAGCCATACCCTGCTCTCAGTAAGGGATGCCACTCCCCTGCTCTGACACTCCCATGATTCTCCTTGCTTCCTTCTCTCCACTTAGTTAGCTTCTGGTTCATTTCTAACTGCTTCCTCTTCTTTGTTTCTCTCCTTCCTTCCAATTTGAGTCCTTCTTTTTGATTAGTTCATTACTTAAGTGATCACATTTCTCAACACTCCCCCTCAAGATTGGTTGGTGGAGTTCCATTAGCCCAATCTTGCCATGAATGTGATCACAAGTAATTGATGATGTTGCCTTGGTGAAGATATCTGCTAGTTGATCACCACTTGCCACAAAGGAGGTCTTAATGATTCCTTCTTGAATTTTTCCTCTCACAAAGTGACAATGAACCTCTATGTGCTTGGTTCTCTCATGAAATACTGGATTGGATGCTATGTATTGCTGCTTGATTATCACAATGCAATATCATTTCCTCAGATTCATGTATTCCAAGATCTTCTAGGAATTCCTTCACCCATATTAACTCTTTTGCCACTTCTTTCATGGCCCTATATTCTGCTTCAGCACTAGATAGGGCTACAACCTTCTGTTTTTTACTTTTCCAAGTAACAAGATTGCCTCCCATAAATGTACAAAAGCCAGATGTAGATTTCCTATCCCTCTTATCTCCAGCCCAGTCCGCATCACAATATCCTTGGATCTTTGTATTTCTATTGTCCTTCATCCATATACCTTTTTCGGGACTGTTTTTTAGATATCTTAATAATATCTCAATCATGTTCCAATGGTGTGTACTTGGCTTCTGCATATGTTGACTCACACGATTTACCGCAAAACATATATATGGTCTTGTGATAGTAAGATAGATAAGCTTTCCAACCATCCTTTGATATTTTTTAATATCATCCAATAGCTCCCCCTCATCATTGTCTTGGTAACCTTCTTCTAATGGAGTTTTAACCGGCTTGGATCCCAACTTTCCAGTTTCTTTCAAGAGATCAAGCACATACTTCCTTTGAGAGATGAACATCCCATCTTCAAACCTTGGCATCTCAATCCCCAAAAAGTATTTAGCTCTCCCAAGTCTTTTATGTCAAAATCGTTTTTTAGAATATTCTTGGTTTGATAAACCCCACCTTTATCACTTCATATGATAATTAGATCATCCAAGCACCACTACAATTCCTTCTTCACTCTGTTTTGTAAACAAGGTATGAATGGCTTCAGACCATATAAACCCTTTTTTCAAGAGACAAGAGCTTAATCTTTGGTAACATGCTCTTGGAGACTGTTTAAGTCCATAGATTGCTTTCCTCAATCTGCAAACCTTGTTTGCTTTCTCATGATATCCTTGGGGTGGATTCATATATACTTCTTCTTCTAAGTCTACTTGTAGGAAGGTGTTCTTGATATCCATTTGCCGTAAGTCCCACTTTAAATTAACGGCCACAGAGATTAGAATTCTTACTAAGTGAAGTTTTGCAACAGGAGCAAATGTCTCGGTATAATCTTCCCCATAGACTTGAGTATACCCTTTTGCCACCAGCCTTGCCTTGTATCTTTCTATTTCGTCATCACTTGTATATTTGATAGTGTAAACCCATCTAAACCCAACTGGTTTCTTCTCTTTTGGTAATTCTGTCAAATACCAAGTGTGGTTCTTCTCCATAGACTTCATTACTTCCTCCATGGCCTTGACCCAGACCTCACTCTCACACGCTTCTTCATATGAGTTAGGGATGTATTCTTTACTGATTTTGCCAAGAAAAACTTGATGCTCCATAGGTAGAGTCGCCAAAGAGCAAAAATGCTCAATAGGGTATGTGATAGTGCTAGCTTGAATTTCATCTCCCCCTTGTGATATGAGAGTACTGTCGCCAATAGGAATGAGATCTAAGCTCGCTGTACGCTCAGGACACTCTTTTATCATACACGGAAGACTACTCATGCTAGATTCTCCTTGGAGCATGGCAGAATTATTGTAGTAGAAACGAGTTTGTTTCCTTTGCCTTGTACTTCAGCATCATCCCTTTCTTCACTCGGGTCATGCTCTGATTCTTCCCTTGTACTATCCGTATTTTCATGATCCAAAGTGCTCATGATTGGAACATTCTCCTCATTCACTTCATCCCTTTTCATTGGATCTTCAATGAGTGGCATCCAATCAGTAGGTGATGAGACCATTTCCTCAAGATTTTTATGGTTCTTAATTCCATAAAACCTCTCTTTCTCATTGAATCTTACTTCTCTAGACACATAGACTCTTCATGTCTCTGGATTATACACCTTATATCCCTTTTGTGTTGGTGAATATCCAATGAATACACACTTTATACTCTGAGGTTCAAGCTTATTTCTTTGGCCTTCTGGTAGAAGCATAAAACACTTGCACCCAAACGTTTTAAGATGATTTAGACTCGGTTTCTTCTTGTATAACACCTCAAACGGTGACTCATTGCTCACATTCTTGGTTGGAAGACGGTTAATCAAGTAGTTTGAAGTCATCACAGCATCACCCCAATGTGATTTAGGAACTCCCTTAGCAATCATAATAGTTCTTGCTACCTCCATTAGATGCCTATTCTTTCTTTCGGCTACACCATTTTGTTGTGGATATATGCACATGATGTTTGATGGATAATGCCAAATTTGTTGAGCAATATCTTGAACTGGTTACTCATATATTCTCCTCCATTATCACTCCTCAAAATCTTGACTGATGTTTTGAATTGGGTTGCAACATAATTGATGAAGTTGGTGAATGCTTCATAAACTTGATCTTTGGAATGTAGGAGGGTCACTCATGTTATCTTTACTTATCATCAATGAATGAGACAAAATATTTATATTGATCACGAGAGTTACATGGGGCGGTCCACAAATCCGAGTGTACAATACCAAAAATTTCATCACAAATTGTAGATGAATTCGGAAAAGCTTGTCTACAATGCTTCCCTAGTACACATGCTTCACAAACTACTTCTTCTTGAATGAGATTGGGTAAGACCATCTTGAGAACAGCCGAACTCGGATGTCTAAGCTTTTCATGCCATAATGGGCTATCTCCAATCTCCTTCCTACCAAAAAATTCTACAACCGCTTTCACTCCAAGAGCTTTTGCATCCTCTTGATTATTAGCATCCAAAAGATAAATACCATCTTCCATCTTCCCTTTCCCAAGCACATGATTTGTTTTAAGATCCTGAAACTTAACAGATTCAGCTTCAAACAATTCCACACAGTCCAAATCTTTGGTAGCTTTATGAACAGATAGGAGATTAGAGGAGAAGCTAGGCATGTACAAGGCTTTAGTTTTCTTTTTGAAAATTTCTAGTTCTCCTACTCCTTCAATTGGCACTGATCTACCATTGGCAAATTTGACATGTCCATAATAAGGTTCAATATTTTTAACATGTCTTGATCTTTGATCATGTGATAGGATGCCCCGGAATCCACAATGATTCTATTCTTCTCTATGAGACCTCTAGAGGTTAGAAAACTCTTACCAGACTCGGTAAGCTTAGTTAGGCTCTTGATGAGAACCTCAAACTCAGATCTTTTGACGGTGTCTTCATGCATATGAGCAACACCCGCGAAAGCCCTACGCCCTTGGTTATTTTCCTTCAGCCTTTTAGGCCTCAAATGAGGATAGAGAGTCCAACACCTCTCCTTGGTATGTCCCTTTATCTTGCAATATTCACACTCGAACATCATCTTATCACCAAATGGTGAATTCTTCTTCACAAAGTGAGCAGCCTCACTTGGTGCATGGAATAAGTCTCTAGATCCTTCCTCCCTTTGTACCATGCCACATACTTCCGCAAGGCTTGGCAGCTTCTCAAACCTAAGTATGTGTTTGATCAATTCTTTGTAGGACGTGTTAAGAGCCAAGAGAAGTCCAAACACTTGATCTTGATCACGCTTTTCACTCAACTTCTTAGGATCCACAGTTTGTGGCATTAAAATTTCCAACTCAGCCCACGAGCTTCTATATTCCCCAAACATTTCTTTGAATAACCTCTCCTCTTGTTGAAGCTCATTCAATGCCCTCTTCACCTCAAATATTCTAGATATATTTAAGACATTTCCATACACTCCACTGAGTATATCCCACAGCTCCTTGGCGGAATCCGCATATGAGTATGCCACCAAAATTGATGGTTCTAGTGAGCTTTGAAGAAGAGAAAGAGTGTATTGTTCCTCTTGCTCTTCCTTAGCCTCTTCCTTCTCATTTTTAACCGTGGCTTCATCTTCTATCTTTGGCTCAACATACCTCCAAAGTCCTCGGCCTCTAAGAACTGTCTTGGTGGTTTTTGCCCAAAGGAGATAATTATTTCCTTTAAGGATGACTGAAATAGCAGCTGGTCTATTTGTCTCCATTTTCTAGTAATAATACACAGTTCTAGTTCTTTCACAACTTGAGAATCAAAAGATTTCAAGGATATTAATCTCAGAGTTAATAGAACCTAGCAAGGTTTATTAAAACAGAATAGAAAACATATACAAGAAGAATAAGGAGACTAAGGATGGGAGATTAAGGTTTTTAGGATCTTAATTTCGCTCTGAACCATGTTATTTTAGTAGTTTAGGAAGAGATTAGAATGATAATTTAAGAGAGCTCAAGAATGTTGTGTGAGATGAGAGAAAGAATTCTGAATTGTATGATCTTATTATTCTCTTATTCACACACTACCTAATGAATACAATGCTCAGGTTTATATAGAATATGTTTACAACATAAAAATATCTAAGTGGATAAAGATGTAGAACTACTTCAACAGTGTAAGAGGAGCCATGCCCTGCTCTCAATAGGGTAAGGGACGCCACTCCCCTGCTCTGACACTCCCATGCTTCTCCTTGCTTCCTTCTCTCCACTTAGTTAGCTTCTGGTTCATTTCTAACTGCTTCCTCTTCTTGTTTCCCTCCTTCCTTTCAATTTGAATCCTTCTTCTTGATTAGTTCATTTCTTAAGTGATCACATTTCTCAACACTTATTCCATTATTGGGATAACCAAACTTACCAAAAATATAAAATTTTCTGTTAGTGATAACTAGGGGTGGGTAAAGACTGAATATCCGGAATTTTCAGGGGATCTAAATCCATCAGATCTGAGGAATTTGATATCCGCAGATATCCGGATCTGTTAGAAATTGGTAAAATTCTTAAAATAATACTATAAAATTATTAAAAAATAAAAAAATATATAAAAATATCATAAAAATAATTTAAATTAATTTTTAAAAATATTTTAAAACATATTTACTTTGTAAAGTTTAAAAAATACACAAAATTTCTATGTAAACTTTATTTTTATCATATTTTAAATAATTTTTTATATATTAAATAATATATATTTAAATATAATACATATATTTTAAATAAATATTATATATATATGGATCCGGATTGGATCCGGAAATCCAAAGTGTCAAAATAAAATATCCGGATCTGGATCTGGGCAGCTCGGATATCTTATTTCTTGGATCAGGTCAGGACGGATCTCGGATCTCGGGTATTTTGCCCACACCTAGATAACAAATAAATCTACAAAGTATAACAACAAAAACATATAACGTTAAGTAAAAGAATATGAAATCACTTACCATGGAAATCACATATATAAACTAAGTAAAACAAAATTTAATTAATAAATGTACAATAATGAACAAATATGTAAATAAAATATATATATTTAAAAATAATTAATAATTAAACCCATCAGAAATCTGTCACAAATCCATCACAAAAATCCGTCAGAAATCCGTCAGAAATACATCATAAATAACTTATGTCTGAAACAGATTTCTGAATTCCGACACCTTATAACTGTCGGATTTTTTCATATGAAATCCATCAGAAAATGCTCTTTTCAACGGAATTCTGACGGACTTGCCCGTCAGTTCTAGCCTGCTTTCTTGTAGTGTCAATGTACTCAAGACGGAATGTTGAGGATGAATCCGTTGAATAGTCCTGCAAAAGAAAAGGAAGATAAATATAAGATGCTAGAGATGAAGAACAAGGAGATACAGAAGTCGTAAGGAGAAGAAGAGTAGATCGAAGAAGAAGAATAAAGAGTCAACGAAGAAGAAGCAGAAGAAGAAGAATGAAGATGTGTGTGAATTTTACAAGTTTTAAGCATGAACTTTTCATCAGTTTTCCATTGTTTATCTACCATTTCTCTCATTTATTCATTCATTTGCATCTTTATTTCAATCATCATAGGTTTGGATTAGTTTTTTTCATATACATTGCATTTTGAAGCATTTTCATGTGATTTTGGATGATTTTTAGAACTTAATGGACTAAGGAAGAGTAACTAGATGTGTGGACTCGACATAATACCTAGTTTGAAGCCAATAAGACATTTTGGAAAACAACTTGATGTCACAGCTTGACATCATACCGAGTTTGAAGCCAAGAAGACATTTTGGGAGGCAACTCGATAAACACACTTGGTTTGAAACCGAGTTCTGAGCCACTCAACATGTCAACTCGACCAAAGATCCCGAGTCAAGCTCCTGACTTTGAAGAAACAAGCAACTCGAATTGTGGACTCGGTTTGCAAACTGAATGCAGCCCCGTTTTTACCCTTTTTAATTTTCTTAATTACTTTTACTTAGGATTTTAATTTGAGACTATAAGTACTTATTTCTAAGTCATTTTTGGCCAAGTCTGTTTTACTGTATATCTAATTAGGTTGTTTCTCTACTTAATTATCTTTAGTGTTCTTCATTTTCTGGGATTTTGATCATTTGATCTATCCCTTTGTAGTTTGAATTTGTATTTGGTTTCTTTTGCAAATCTGCCTATCTACTCTTTCTGTTTAAGAATATGAAGTTTAGTCTAATTTTTGGGTTTTTACATGTCATCATGAATCCTAGATCTTAGTAGTGAATTTAGGGTTCTTAAGAAATAGGTAGATATGGGTATGATCTCGATTCTTTAGTGATGTTTAGGCTTAGATTCTTCCCTATATTTTGCTAGATTAAAGTTCTTAATGCATATTATTCTCTGATTAATTGGAATATGATCTCAGACATTCACCATTCAAAAGGTGTTTAATGAATGTCTGATCATCTGAATTCCAGAGCTTGGTTCATTCTAGCATTATAGATTAGATGTTTATGAAATATTTTGGCTTTAATGATCCTAGCCTAATGAATCAAGATTAAGAAGTTTATGATACTTGAAGGTAATCACTATGAGAGTGGATTAGCTTGTCTTGATGATTATTGTCTAGATATTAACTTGTTTAAGTTATTTAGTTAAACATCACTTTAGATAGATTGAATCGAAGATCCAACCATTTTCCTAGGAACCTTATTGTCTTTAATTGTTTAAACATTTGCAATTGATATTAGGATTGTTAGACAAAACCTCATCAATTGGCTTGATTTAGAATCCCCTGATTGCAATTGATTTGATTACATCTTTCTCATTTGGATTAACACCTCAAATACTATAATGACATGGTAAATATGCTGATGAATTGAATCACATACGTAGAAAAAAACTATTGTCACAGGTCCTCAGCCAACTCAAGGACAATCTTTATCAATGATCTCAACCCTTTCTCTGGAGATATATGATAAGATTGATAACCATCTTCCTCCAAAACAACCTGAAAAATTCAAAGATCATTCTATCAAGTCCATTTTTTATCAGAAAATTTTAGGAAAGCATCAGATACTCACCCTTTTAACATTGTTCAAGTCAAAATGTCTGTCCAATGGAAGCTTCTTAATGTGATTGGGAATTTTCCTTCAAAACTTGCAATAAATTTACAACCATTTCCCTGAACAAACAAACAAAAAAAACTGTTAAAGAAAAAAATTTACTAACCCAAACGAAAATATGTTAAAGAAGAACTCTATTTACAAATCAGATCAATTCACTAACATAATATGCAAACAAAAGACAATCACAATTCACAAAGCATCTTGTCAATAAGACAATTCACAAACCCCAAATGAAACAAACTTTGCTAATCAAAAGTAAATGCCAACGAATTCAAAGTGTCAATCTGAAAACTAGTTGAAAAATTTCCAATTAAGCTACAAAATTACCTGTAGCTAGACTCGAACCTTGAACCTGTGATGATAGACCGAGTGAAGACTTGGACAACCTTGAGCCTTCGATTTCACAACAAAGAGAAAAAATTGATACACTCTAAGAGAAAGAAAGAGAGAGATGGGTGAGTTTTCTCTCACACATAAAAACCTTCTACCAATTATTGCCCGCCACATCAAGGGTTCTTAAGGCTTTAGAAACGTTATAATTAGAACCGGTTTAAGGGTTAGTTAAGGAGTTTTGATTTATCTTTCATCAATAAAAACATAAAAACTCCACTTAAGAGCATGTAGATGTTCTTAGAAGCCATGTCCAGGCAATGAGAGTTGGTAGAAAATTAGCTTTTATGTGTGTAATGTCGAACTTAAGAAAAAATACAATGATCAGTTAAGAAAAAATCGTTTATTCAAGAGAGAAAACAACATCAAAAGACAATTTTATCAAACAAATTATTTGGTCATTCAAATACTTACAAAATTTAGGGTCAGCTCAATTATGGTGGCGGTTACGTGACAACGCGGGAGAAATGACATATGGTAGTTCATATATTATGGCGGCCATATTCAAATATTAATTTGTAGTTCTACAGAAAAATGATGTATTTTTGTGAGTCCACCATTCACCATATTATTTAAGGTAAAGCCATTATATTCCAAACCATTAAAAAAAATTCGATTATCTAACAATTTTCTGACAGTTAAGCTAAAAATGGAGAATATGATAAGAAGGAAAAAGTCTAACATTAACCTATTAGTGTTTGAGACTTAGTTAGAACTTGAAGATTTCGTCATAGTAGTGTTAAAGCACTACTATTTTCCATTATCAAATGGTAAATAATACAATTTGTTGCATTTTATAAAGCAAGTGGAGATGTCATAACCTCTCTTTGAGTTTGACAAAATACACTTGATTTAGACGGCTACTTTTTTCTCTTTAAACATTATATTAAATTAATCTAATTGATTCTTTTCATAGTTCAAGTATGTATTTATGCGTAAGTATTAAAAAGTCTCTTTACATCATTCTCGAAGAAAAGTATATTTTTTCTCTTCTCTGTGTTCAAAGAAACTAGTCTCCATTTTTTGTTTCTATCAGTTTGTGATCAAAATCGAAACTTGAGTTGTGGGTAAAGAAGATGGTGCAGTACCAAAGATTATTCAGAAAAGAGGGAAATTGTGGTTTAGGCAGTTGCTACACGAACAGAGCTAAACAAAGATTTCGTTGTCTTCTCTTCCTCTCTTTCTTTTCTTGTTGTTTCGTTATGTCTCCTTATTACCTCTTTGGCTTCTCTACTCTGTCTCTACTAGGTATTATATCTCTCTTTCTCTCCCATAATCTTCTTTATTTTGTGGATTTTTAATTTGATTTATCATTACTTAACGTTCTCTCTCTCTCTCCCTCTCTATCTCTTTTTTAAATTCTTTTGCAGATTCGTTTAGCACAGAAAGCGAAAGTCTTAGTTCGGATGAGACATCCATTGCTTCTCTTTGCTCTGAAATTTCCAATGGTTAGTTCTAACCCCAAACCATTTTACCAAACCCATGAAAACAAAAGAGAGTTTTGATCTCTTCATCTTCTTAGTCTTAGATACTAGTTTTGTGTGACTCTGTTTATCTCCGTACAGGAACCATTTGTTGTGAAAGAACTGGTTTGAGATCAGACATATGTGTAATGAAAGGTGATGTTAGAACAAACTCTGCTTCTTCCTCAATCTTCCTCTTCACAGCCTCCATCAAGAACAACATAAAACCGGAAAAGATCAAACCTTACACAAGAAAATGGGAAACTAGTGTGATGGACAGAGTTCAAGAACTCAACCTCATAACCAAAGATTCAAACAAGTCTTCAGATAATGTCTGTAATGTGTACCATGATGTTCCTGCAGTAATCTTCTCCACAGGTGGATACACAGGAAACGTATACCACGAGTTTAACGACGGGATTATTCCTTTGTTTATTACTTCACAACATTACAACAAAAAAGTTGTGTTTGTGATCGTTGAGTATCGTGATTGGTGGGAGATGAAGTATGGAGATATCGTTTCTCAGCTCTCTGATTATCCTTTGGTTGATTTCAATGGAGATAAGAGAATACATTGTTTCAAAGAAGCTACCGTTGGATTACGTATCCACGACGAGTTAACAGTGAATTCATCTTTGGTAATTGGAAATAAGACCATTCTTGATTTCAGAAACGTTTTGGATCGAGGCTATTCTCATCGTATCCAAAGCTTGATTCAAGAGGAAACAAAGGCCAATGTGACCACACTCGATTTCAAGAAGAAGCCAAAACTGGTGATTCTATCAAGAAACGGATCATCAAGGACGATAGTAAACGAGAAACTTCTCGTGGAGCTAGCAGAGGAAACGGGATTCAATGTTGAGGTTCTAAGACCAGAGAAAACAACAGAGATGGCTAAGATTTATCACTCGATGAATACAAGCGATGTAGTGATCGGTGTACATGGAGCTGCAATGACTCATTTGCTTTTCTTGAAACCAAAAACCGTTTTTATTCAAGTGATTCCATTAGGCACGGATTGGGCTGCTGAGACATGCTATGGACAACCAGCAAAGAAGCTAGGATTGAAGTACATTGGCTACAAGATTGCGCCGAAAGAGAGCTCTTTATATGATAAATATGGCAAAGATGATCCTATAATCCGAGATCCGGATAGTGTAAACAACAAAGGATGGGAATATACAAAGAAAATCTATCTACAAGGACAAAATGTGAAGCTTGACTTGAGAAGGTTCAGAGAAACGTTAACTAATGCGTATGATTTCTCCATTAGGAAGAAATTTAGAGATGAAGCTCCTCGTTTACTTGTTTTATAGAGAGATATAGAGAAGAATCAGAACAAAGTATTAAATTTTTTTTTTCATTTTTTTCAAGGCTTGACTGACAATTAAATTCATTCTATGTAACTTTTGTTTTCTCCGTATTTTGTTGTATTCTTATTTGGAAATAAGGTTGGGCAAATCTATATAACCCTCGCAAATAATTGAGTATGTCGTGGAGATTACGGCTTTTTAATCAGATTTAACTCATTTACATTCTTGTTCTCAAGATTCATATATTTCTTTCCAGGAGAATCACTGGTAAGGATCTTGATACTTGAACATGAAAGTTATTGTTCAAGTTGGATTAGCCAATTACATGAACCATGACCAAGTTATTGTTTAAGTTGGATTCCTTGCTTTATTTAGAAATGTTTTTTAGATATATTATTTATAGTATGACTATAATTTCTTACTTCTTCTTTTCTTTTTGTCAATATTTTATTTTTAAACTACTAAAATGAACAGTCATAATGCCCTCTAGAAACTGGGGAATGCGAGAAAAAAAAACAGATTGCTTAGAAAAGGTGTTCGTTGAATGATGAATATGACAAAAATTGATCCTAATCCGAGATCCGGATAGTATCAACAATAAAGAATGATAATATACTAAGAAAATATATATACACACGAGTAAAACATAAAGCTACACTTGAGAAGATTCAAAAAAACATTTTCCTATGATTACATCATTAGAAAGAAGTTTTTTGAGAGGAAGTTCCCCGTTTACTTATTACATAAAGATATATTGATACATCTAAATTATATATCTATATTTAATAATATAATTAGAATAATGAAATGATTAATTTTTAAAAATTTAACCTTTTGTTTATAAAATTTGTTTAACTAATATATCTTTACCCTTTTCATAGAAATGTTCTTTACCAAGACATTATAAAACCATTTAATATTTCTCATACATAATTAAAAATCTTACTTTTAGAGCCTTCCAAATTTTGTGGAACTCCAATATCTTATCTTATCTCATCTCTTTACTTCTAAAAGTTCTTTTGAGTCATTTCAGAATTTCTTTTTAATCAATACTATTCTTAAAGCGCATCAAGGATTAAGGATTTGACTATCTAAAATTGTTTGCTTGGGGTACTCAGCATCTTCTTAGATTCTCTTTATAATCCTTGAAGCTTGCTTATCCTTTAATTATCAATATATATATATATATATTATCAATATTTTATAATATTTTCCCATCTTATAAGACTCCTTCTTTTAATTTGAAAGCCTTTTATAAAACCGTTTTTATTCAAGTGATTCCATTAGGCACGGATTGGGCTGCTGAGACATACTATGGACAACCAGCAAAGAAGCTAGGATTGATGTACATTGGCTACAAGATTGCGCCGAAAGAGAGCTCTTTATATGATAAATATGGCAAAAATGATCCTATAATCCAAGATCCGGATAGTCTAAATGATAAAGGATGGGAATATACGAAGAAAATCTATCTACAAGGACAAAATGTGAAGCTTGACTTGAGATATAGAGAGATATAGAGAAGAATCAGAACAAAGTATTACATTTTTTTTTCATTTTTTCAAGGCTTGACTGACAATTAAATTCATTAAATTCATTCTATGTACGTAACTGTTTTATCTGTATTTTGTTGTATTCTTATTTGGAAATAAGGTTGGGCAAATCTATATAATTCTCGCAAATAATTGAGTAAGAAAAGGAGATTACGGCTTTTTACAATTTTTCTTAAGATTATTTTATTTCTTTATAACATCTCCATCCCTTATAACATCGGTTCTTAGACGAAAGGTTATGAGTTATTAAATCAGAAATTAAATACCTCTTCCTAATTCTCTCACTTACTTTTTAAATATTTTATTAATATATGTTGAAAAACCACTCATTTTAAATATTTTTTGATTAATTTCATGATAACAACTAGGGGCGGGCAAAATATTGGTAAGATTCAATTTGATTCGCTAATCTCTTCGATTCGATTCAAAAAATCTGAGTATTCGTAAATATCGAAGCAAAACAAATAACGAAATATTTTATTCGTAAAAATGAATCAAATAACAAATATCATTTTCAAAAATATTTGATTCGATTCGGATATATATAATATAATTATAAATATATATTATATATAATTTTATATATTATATTATTAATTAGTTTTGTATAGATAGTATCTTAGAAACTTTTAATACTTGTATTAACATCTTATTTTATTTTTATTTGAATATATTTTGTTTCTAGATTTGAGATTGCGAGAATAAGAAAAAATTGTTTTATCTATTATGTTGTTACTATATTTATTATTGTAAATAAATTATTTTCCACTATATGATATAACTATCATATTTAGTTTTTGGAAATTAATTTAAATATTTTTAAAGAATGTATATATTATTTTGTTCTTATTTTTAATGAATCAAAGCGAATCCAATAATTCGTGAATATAACAAAAATTTACGAATATTCGAAATTTTCCAAATAGAAGCGAATTTCTAAATTAAATATTCGGCCGAAACGAAGCGAATAACGAATACTGTCAATTTTCTGAATATTTGTTTCGTAACCCGGCCTAATAACAACCTTTTATGAGATTTTAAGTTTTTCTAGTCCAATGGTAAGAATCTCCTTTAAGGGTTCTCGCCATTTATGCAGCCAACACACAACTTTTCAATTCCATGTTATTTTGATAAAGCTAAGAGAGAGATTCTTCTCACCATTTTAATCACCATGTGTCTCTCGTTTGAGTGAAGAAACGTTTCATGTGCAGTTGGGAGTTTAGTGACAGTATATTGCTTGATCGATATTAGAAGAAACTGGTTTGATTTCAGTCACAAGTTACTCAGTCTGATTCCTGTTATCAAAACATGATAACTGACTAAGAAAACTATAACCAAAACAAACCCCCAATTACAATGATGGAAAGAAAGAACTATATACATTTTGAAATGGTCCTCATATGTTGGAAAGCTGAACGCTGAAAAAGAAAGGGGAGATTATAACTAAAAACATGCCTATTGAAAAGTTGAACGTTGATGAAGGAGAATATTTGTGTGAATACTTTGCTGACTAAAAAGGGTGGAGCCTGTATCATGTAAACATAGATTATAAACATAACTTGCCACAAAAAAAGATTTGAAGTTTTAGTTTCTGTTGGAATTATGTTAAGAGTATGAAAAAATCTTAATCTCAATAGCAAACGTTATTATGAAATAGACGATTACAGTACGTAACGATCTAAATCGAATACTAGCAACGATGTGTTACCAGCTCTTAGCTCAATCTAAGTTTACGAAGATCGCATCAATCTCCTCACCAAGCACATCACTTGATTTACAAAACTCAGAATAAGCATAAAGTTCCTGCAGCTGAAAAGCTGTCATTTATTTGAAAATAAAAGAGTAACAGCAAACTCTCTCAATCAACTAGAGGCTTTGCTCTTTTTTATTCTCCTCCTGGTCAACTCCTTTTGCTGACTTGTTCCTCCTGAAATACGTTTGATGAACCGGATCAATATTCCCCCCCCCCCTTTGAAACCAGCTTGTCCTCAAGCTGAAAATTTGGAAAACGCTGGACGAATTCCTTTGATGACATCCAAGAACACCCATCTCACTGTGACGTACATCTAAGACGGATTTAGGTAACCATAACTTTCCTCCAGCAACTCCGGCATGGTCCCACTCACCACACTTTGATCATTCCGCAATGCCGCCTTTAATTGAGAAACATGAAAACTTCATGAATTCGACAAGCCTCCGGTAATTTCAATCGGTAAGCCACCAACCCAATTTTTTCCACTACCTAGAAAGGCCCAAAAACCTTTGCCGCTAATTTATGGCAATTCCGGTGAACCACTGTGAATTGTCGATATGGTTGTAGCTTCAAATAAACCCAATCCCCCACCAGAAACTCCACATCCCTACGCTTCTTGTCAGCATTTCTCTTCATAATTTCCTGAGCATGATGTAAGTTAGCCTGAATTCGCTTGAGCATCTTGTCTCTTTCTCGCAAATTCACCTCCAATTCCCAATTCCTGATTGATCCCGATTCAAATTTGAACAAATTCGGTGAATCTCTACCATAAAACAACAGGAATGGAGATGTCTTTAACGCGCTGTGATAAGAGGTGTTATACGAATATTCCGCCCAAGCCAAAAACTTGAACCAAGAACGCGGATTACCAGAAGCAAAACACCGTAAATAAGTCTCTAAACAGCGGTTATGGATCTCTGTTTATCCATCCGTCTGAGGGTGATATGCAGTGATGTGCTTCAAAGACGTGCCCGAGAGACAAAATAACTCCTTCCACACTTCTCCTAGGAAGATACGATCTCTGTCAGACACTATTGACCTTGGGAACCCATGTAGGCGAACTATCTCAGACACAAACCTGTTGGCAACATCAATAGCCTTAAATGGATGTTTAAGACCCAAAATTGTGCAGCTTTGCTTAAACGATCCACCACTACGAGGATCACATTGGCTCCTCCCGACGCTGGTAATCCTTCGATAAAATCAAGCGAAATGTCTTCTCAAATGGCTGTAGGAATTGGTAACGGTTGCAGAAGACCAGCTGGAGATAAAGTGGAATATTTGTGAGTTTGACAAACCTCACAAGTAACCATATATTGCTGAACATCCCTCTGGATTCCTTCCCAATGAAAAATTTCATGAATTCGCCATGACCGCCAACCTTACTATTATGAAACTCTTGCAAGATGACCGGAATAAAAACAGAGTTGCTTGGAATAACGAATATGTTCTTAAACCAAAGACGATCGCCCACCAAATGAAATTTACTCCCCGAGTTTTCCTTTTGTCGAAGTCTAGTAATATGAGCCTGAATTTCTCGGTTATTATTTATTTCCTTGAACATATCTTGTAGTTGGATCACGGCTGGAACAGTGAAAGCTAACAAGGAACCTGAGACCAAGTGAGGAATCCTGGAAAGGCCATCTGCTGCCTTGTTCTCAACGCCTGGCTTATAAATAATATCCATATCAAACCCCAACAACCTAGTCAACAAACGTTGATATTCCAAGTTAACCTCTTTTTGCTCCAGTAAAAACTTTAAACTACGTTTATCCGTATGAACCTTAAGACGTCTTCCTATAAGGTAATGCTTTCATTTCAAAACCGCCAAACAATGGCCATAAGTTCTGTTCATAAGCCGGTTTCAGCAGCTCTCGAGGAGTGAACCCATGACTAAAAAATGCCAATGGTCTCCTGTCTTGCATCAGCACTGCTCCTACTCCCATACCTGATGCATCGGTTTCTAATACAAAGACCTTCTCAAAGTTCAGCAACCCCAAAACTGGAAAGGTTGCCATTGCTTGCTTAAGAGTATCAAAAGCGATGGTAGCTTCTGTATTCCATTGGAAATGATCTTTTTCAATAAATCCGTCAAAGGTTTTGCAATGATACCATATCCCCTCACAAATTTTCGATAATATCTTGTCACAGAAACCCACACAATTGTTTAATAGAAACTGGAGTATGCCACTGAAGCATTGCCTCTGTTTTCGAGCCATCTGTGGCTACCCCAGCTGCTGAGATAATATGTCCAAATACTCTACTTGAGGAAGACCAAACAAACATTTCTTTTGATTCGCAAATAGGTGATTTTTGCGTAATAAGGATAACACCAACTGCAAATGCTCCTCATGTGATTGCAAACTATCACTGTAGATTAAAATGTCATCAAAAACACGACAACGAACTTCCGCAAGTAAGACTTAAAACCCTAATTCATTAAAGCTTGGAAGGTGGCTGGAGCATTAGTAAGGCCGAAGGGCCTGACCAAAAACTCATAATGGCCTTCCAATGTCCGAAATGCCATTTTCTTAACATCCGCTTCCTTCATTAGAATCTGATGATAACTGAAATGTAAATCAATCTTAGCGAATATCACCGAACCATGTAATTCATTCAGGAGCTGATCAATTACTGGTATTGGAAATTTATCAGGTATGGTTGCCCGATTCAGTGCTCTGTAATCCACGCAAAAACGCCAAGTCAAATCTTTTTTTTAGCCAACATCACTGGACTCGAGAAAGAACTGTGGCTGTGTCGAATAATACCCTCCATCAAAATATCACCCACCATCTTCTCTATAATTTCTTTAGTTGCGTGAGGGTAACGGTAAGATCTCACTGTAATGGCTTGCACCCCCGGTTTAAGCATGATTGTATATTCATGACCTCTTGCAGGAGGCAAGCCCTTTGGTTTGGAAAACACCTCTGAGAACGTCTCCAAAACGCTGTTTACCACAACTGTAACCCATTCATCTCTCCTATTAACCACTGCAGAATACAAAGATTGATAACCTTGTTCCAAGGACCGTGTAGTTAACCGAGGACAATGTAACGTCGAGTCCCCCTGTAAAACCACATGTTTGCCTTGGTAAGAGAATTGCCATTCTTGCAACTTCCAGTCTATCTCACACTTTCCCAAGGTTTCGAGCCATTGAACTCTTAATGTCATATCCACTCCCCCTAACTTCAAATTAATGAAATCAGTGTGAAACTGTATCCAGCTAACATAAAATCCACTCTGCGGCATACACCATGACCATGAAAAGACACACCATTCCCCAGCAATACCTCCATATTAAGCTCATCACCCACCTGTAATTTCAGCCTTGCTACTACTGAGGGAGTTATGAAATTATGAGAAGCCCCAGTGATACGCTCCCAGAACGGTGGCTTCACTATCAGTCCAGTACGGCTCGTACGGACGGTCGGAATGTTTGTACGTGGAGCCTTCGAGGTTTCAGGTATGGACCGAGTCGCGGTAAGGTTTTCTCGATGATAACCTCCCGGTGCTGGTAAGGTCTATCGGTAACGAGCACGGGTGCAGTAAGAGTCCTTCGGTGATAGGATCCTGACGCTGGTACGGACCTCTTGGTAGCGAGACGTCAATGCGGTTAGGAGTTCTTGGCGGTAAGGGCTCGATGCCGGTACAGATCTCTTGATAGTGAGATGCAATGCAGTAAGGATTCCTCAGCGGTAAGGCCTCAATGCCAGTACAGATTTCTCGGTAGTGAAATGCCGATGCGGTAAGGAGTCCTCGGTGATAAGGATTCGATGCTGGTATGGATTTCTCGGTAGTGATATACCGATGCGGTAAGGATTCCTCGATGGTAAGATGGTGTTGCCGGTACGGGTTCCTCGGTGAGGAATCAGGACTGGTACGGAAGGTGGTGAATGTAATAAAACGGGGAATATGGTTGATGATGATGAAAGTAACTAAGGATAATGGGGAGAGTTTGAAGGTGGAACAAAGTGAAAAGATGGAAGGAAATGATGGATAAGCGTAAGAACAATGGATCGAGAGCCGGCCACATGGTGTTTGGATAACTCCGTGATAGTCCGAGTTGAGCTTCGAGGACAACGATGTTTAAACTACTTGAGATTCGAGAGAAAGCTTTAAGCCAATGTGTTTATTCAAATATGAGTTTTCAAGCTAAGGTTATATGAGTTTAAATAAGCGGATTGCTTTAGGGCATCTGACTTTTACAAAGGACCAGCGTGTCCTTGGGCATTTCATGCCTGGTTAAAATATAAGAGTTCTTACTAAAGTAAAAATGGTAAAAACATGTAAAGAGGAAGTGAAAGAGATTAGGGCCGAGTGATAACCACACAAGCCATGGACTGGCAAGGTGATGACTGGCTCGGGCCTAATGCGTCTGGGTTGTGAACCTCGTTAAAAACCTTGTTGGGAAAACCACTTAGGGATAAAACCCAATCAAGGGAAAACGAGTGTTCCTTTCCCAAACGTCTTTAGTAGGGCGTTTTCCCAAACGACTTGGTCTTTGACGCTTGTTGGCACTGTTAGCTTAGGTTGATTCCATTCTCCCTTCTTCATGCCTTAGCCGATCACTAGGTTCAATCTCGTTTGGTATCGTTGCGAGTGCTTGCAGTCAATGGCCAAAACCGGTATATTAGGCAACGATTCTTGGCTTCCATCCATATCCGACTCGGTATCATCCGGCTGGCTATCCTCAGGATCGGAGGAGGCTTGGGCCTCATCACCCAGAGTCTAACCAAACTACCACCTTTTATTTACCAATACTTTCCCATAGTTTAGTAGTTCGAGGCGAGTGCTTTCCCAAAAATGAATTTAAAGATAAGCTACACGTCTCTGGTTGTATTTCATCACCCACTTCAACCCGAATAGTAAATTCCTCATCCAGCACTTCTAACTCCAACCCATCCACTACTGTCAGTATCTGCAACTCCCGTAAAGGACAAACATGTCCCCGAAAATATTTACCCTTGCATTTGAAACAGATACCTTTACTCCTCATAGCGTCTAACTCCTCCGCCGTATGACGTTGACGCGGTGTTGCCACCGCTCTCTGCTGAGGTACCGGATTAACTACTTGACTTGAGCCAGTAGTCACCAACAGAGGATGCTGGTGTGAAAAACCCGAAGAGAAGCGCCCTGCAGCAGTTTTACTGCTCGTATGAATTCTCCCAGCTTTCTCCCCACCAGCTGACAAAACGAGCTAGATTCCATACGCAGAACTGCCGCCTTCTGGTGAGGTAAATCGCGCGGCTCCTTCATTTTCAACACCTCCTTCATCTCTTATTTCAGGCCATTATAGAAAATTTTCTCTAAGTAAGAATCATCCAACCTTGACACTTGAGTGGACAAATCCCAAACTCACTGACGTAAGCTGCTAACGACCCCGTTTGCTTGATAGCAAACAAATGATTACCCAGATCATCCTCCATAGAATCCCCAAAAGGCAAAAACAATCGTTGGCGAAAATCTTTCCAAGAACGAAACGCTTGGCAATGCATTTCCCAATTAAACCACTTCAAAACACCCCAACCAAACTTAATGACACCAAATCCAACTTATCATCCCCCTGATAACGGCCTATTCGAAAGAAGTTTTCAAAGTTATTACAGTCCCATTGGTGCTGCCTTCTGGAGTATCATAAACCCATTGGTGGCTTACAAAGAGGGTAGAGAATTGCAGAAATCCCCTAAATCTCTAAAAGCTTCTAATGCTACAACATCAAAGAGGGCATGTGAATTATAAAAGTCCCATTGGTGATACCTTATGGTAAACCCATTGGTGGCTTAAAACCATTTTTCGGTTTAAATACAAAGAGAGTATAGAATTGCAGAAATCCCCAAAATCTCTAAACGATTTTAAAGCTAAAAATCATAAAGGATATTATCATTTCTGAAAACCCCTAAATCTCTAAAACCCCTAAAGTTCTAAGGTTATTAAAGCTCTAATAACACAATAGCAAAAGCATTAGGCTTTTTGGTCTAGAAAGGGGAAATGAGAAAGCAAAAAGCCTCAAATGGTTTGAGTTTCAGAGTTCATCCACACTAACTGGTCTGATTTTTCAAGCTCTGTAAATAGAACAGTGATTGTTCAGCTATGAGCTTTGTCAACAATTTAAACACAAGAAGCTCGTCCTGAGTTCAAAACCCTAAATTTAAACACAAGAAGCTGGGGAAATGAGAATTGCAGAGAACCCCTAAATATCTAAAACATTCTGAAGCTAAAACTCTAAGAGGAATTAAAACTGCCGAATCTCTAAAAGCTAAAAATCTAAAAAAACCCCTAAATCTCTAAAAGCTTCTTAAGCTAAAAAATCTAAGACGGTATAAAATTGTTGTAAACCCCTAACTCTTAAAAGCTTCTAAAGCTCAATAATCATAAAGGGTATAAGAATTGCAGAAAAACCCTGAATCTCTAAAAGCTTCTAAAGCAAAAAATAACTTAGAGGGTATATAAATTTGAACTAAACCCCCTAAAGCTCCAACTCATCTGATTTTTTGAGCTTTTTAATTAGAACAGTGATTTTTCGGCTAGTGAGCTTTGTCTACACTTACAAAGAAGCTCGTCCTTAGTTGATACACACTTTCAAAACCTGCTGGGGAAAATGAGAACTGCAAAAGGCTCAAGCTAGCTTATAACACACTTACAAAATCTGCAGGGGAAATGAGAATTGCAAAAGGCTCAAGCTTGTGAGATCACAAAAGACTAATAAAAGTAGTTCATTAAAATCTCTATGAACATAACCTGCTACAGGGTAAAACTCTAAATTGTGGATGAGAAATTCTCTAAAACCACAACCTTTTACAAGTAAAATCTCTAAGAACAACCGGTTACAGGTAAAATCTCTAAATTGTGGATGAGGAAATTCTCTAGAACCACAACCTTTTACAAGTACAATCTCTAAGAATATAAAGTGAATTGTCACAGTATCACGCTGAAAGCTCTATAATTACAGCGGTCTGATGGGATTTGCCTAAATTGATAATCTAGAACCAGCCATTTAAAAAATTGTATTCAGAAGTATATATGGAAACTTACCATATATTTGAATGAAATATTTAGTCAACTTATTAATACTATCTTTTTAATGTGCAAAGGAAATAGAATACTGTAGCCATAGACAAGAAAGTAACCAAAATGTCATGATCCTTGTGTTGTTCCACGAGGTTTTATATTAACGCATACCATATAATTGATTTACTATTGTTACTCAAATATTTTTTAATTTTTATTTTGATTTTAGTTTTGCAGTTCTGTTTGTTTGTTGCAGCTGTGCCAATGTTGGAAGCAATGGTGTCTTTTAGTTTGATAGCGTAATAAGCACTATGGCATTTGTTCCCAATAAATCCAGAATTGCAGGAAAAAAACAAAATGAGCACAATCAGTAATCTAAAATGTGTTTGTGAGTGACATGTTTTTTTTTTCTTTTAAAGATTAAAAGGGAAGATGAAACTGATAATGAAGAAGGTTCTAATGTTTTATATTACAGTCATGAGTTTCATGGTGGCTAAGGAAAGAATTTGGTTAAAATGGTAAGCTTTGTGAAGACTACAAAAGAAGGTATTTTATTCCTTAAGTGGGTTTGTTATTTAAGATTGACTATTAGTTTGATGCTGACGACGAACACTGTTAACTCTTTGTTTTCATGTATAGCTAAATAGATGAATTAGTCCATTTATGTTAGAGTTTTCTAAATCGTTATTCTTGTTTCAGGGTTTGCACATATTGGTATAGTTCCAAGGCAGTAATGTGTTCTACAGCAGTGGCTTAGGCCTGGTCAAAATACTCAAACCCAAAGTACCCACCTAAACTCGAAGTATCCACCCGAACCCGATCTGAAAAGTTGAACCGAACACGAACCAGAAGTAAGAAAATACCCGAATATGTTCTAAATTTTTTATATCCTAAAACCCGAACAGAGAACCGAATGGGTATCCAAAATACCCGAAAAATAATTATAGAACTAAAAATATGAATTATATATATATATATATATTTATATTAATTATATGTATATTGTATATAATCTAATTATCCAAAATTATAATTATAAATTCAAAGTATAAATTGTTTTAGATAATAATAACCAAATAACATATATATTTTAAAGTTTTAATTATATTTGTGAAAATTAAATTATTTATTTTTCTTCTAATATTTCTGATACCCGAACCTGAACTAAATCCGCATAGAACCAAACCAAACCCAAATCAAAAATTATTTAATACCCGAAAAGTATGAAAACTTCTAAACCCAAAATACCGACCCGAACCAAAACAAGTACCCTAACGCCTAGGGTTACAGTGGCTTCCTGGCTTAAATGCTCTGCTTTAGTGTTGATCTTGATCCACTTGTTTAATTCCATGGTAGGGCTAAAGAGACATTGTTGATTCGGGTTGCGTCCAAAAGATTAAAGGTTACTTCAACTTTCTTCAGCTATGAAAATGTGTGAAATTTTCTAAGATATTTAGCCTTTGTCACAGGCTCAAAATTATTTTAGATTAAATGTTTTCAGATTGGCGGTTTCAGTTAGTTTAACCTTAAACCAAATTAAAATTGAACTTAACTTGTTTTATGGATTCTTCCCTCAAAACTTACTACACAAACCAACACAACCAATTTTATATACAAACTTACACAATCAATCAATAAAAGAATGACCATAGTAATTTACTACCTAAACTTCCACGACCAAAAACTCTTTTCTACACAAAAACAAATTCTTATTTTTACTACAGAGACTAACACAAATTTTTTTATACGACACAAACTTCTATAATTCATCTGTATTCTGCCTTGCCTACTGCGGTAAATGAGAATGATTTTTGTGTGTTTAGTTTAGTTTCTTGTGTGTTGCTGTTTCTATATTCGTTAAGAGTATCATCTCATATGAATGGTCATGTGTCAATTTTGTTACAATCTTTTTTAATGTTTTGACCATCAAATGTTATTCTGATTTTTTTACTTTATGGTATCCGTCAGAATCTTAATTAGGTCTTAGGCCACAATGAGGATAAATTCCTATGAACGTAACATGTTTATTCAAAACAGAATTGTAGCTACTCAAGTTTCATCATCAGTTTTCATTATTGTTTGATCTCTTGACTCTTTCATCAGTATCTTTACCAAACTTATAGGTATTTAAGGGGCCGATTGGTTAACACTGTTATTTAAGTTTTTGCTTTACGTTTTTGGCTGTAAAGATTGTCGCTGTAAAATATTTTAACAAAATAAACTATGACTTTAAATATTTTTTAAAGTTGGACTATTAAACTGTAATTTTATATAAATATTTTTTATTATAACATATTTAATACAAGTATGACATAAATAAAATTTACTAAGAATAAAATTAAAAAGAGTAAAATAAAATAAAAATTCATAATATATATATATCAACCAATTTTATTAGTGAAATAAACTGATTTCTAAATAGAATAGTACTAGATTTTATTTATTAATTATTAAAAGAATTTTGATGTAAATAACTAATAAAATATATTATTAGAAAATATTAATTAATAGTATTTATAATTTTCACAAAAAACTAATTTAAACTATCTATCTAGATTTTAATTTAAATCTATTAAAAATATATTAGTTGTTACTGTTAAGTAGCAGAAGAAGGTGAAAATATTTTAAAATTAAAATTAAATTTGAATTTAAATACTTTTATTCATAATATATTATTTTGAATAATAAAGATTAAATTATTTTATATATTAATAATAAAATATGACCTTTAAAGACGAACAATAAATTATTTTGAATAGTAAATAATAAATTGTTAGTATTTAGTTTGATTAGATTATCTAGATTCTATATCATGCAAATGTGGGACTTACGAGTCCAAATAGTACATCAAGAGCAAGATTTAAAGAGGAATAAGAGGGTTCTGAGGCCAATGATCAAAATATTCACACAAACCACAATGATCTAATAAGTTGTAGAGACCATCACCAAGAACGATAATAATAGCATTCGGATTTCTTTCAGTTTTGGTTCGAGTTTTTTTGGATTTGGATAATTCGGATAGAATATTTTTTTATTAGTTCAGGTTTTGTAAATATTCGGTTTATATTCGGTTTGGATAGGTGTCGGATTCAGATCGGATCAGATTCAGATATATTTTAGGGGGAAAACTAAAAATTCATTCGCTTTTAATAAAATATATATTCAGTTTTAATAAATATATGTTTAATTTTTATAAAATTTAGTAATATACTGTATAATTTTCATATATATATATATTGGGTTTCAGATACTTTTTCATTTTTAGGTTCAGTTTGGCTTTGGTTCGACTAACTAGAATAGGAAAATTGAAAATCCGTTCGATTCGGTTTCTGAGTTGGGATTTTTGGTTCGGTTTCGGTTCGGTTTTCGGATTTTGGTTTTTTACCCACCAATCCACCATCACCAAGAACAGTAACAATGGCTTTAAGACCTATAAGTTTTGGAATGAATAATCAAGAGATCAAACAATAATAACTACTGATCATCAAACTGGAACAGCTACAACTCTGTATTGAATAGTTTTGTCACATAAATAACTGAGATTTTTCCGATACCAATAAGTATTTTTAATGGTCAAAACATTCAAAACAGCAACACACAAAATTGACACAAGATTGACACCACCATTAATATGATATTATACTACTAATGAATGCAAAAACAGCAATACACGAGAAACTAAAATAAACATAGTCAAATCAGAAGATTACTATTCACCCAATTTCAAGCAGGGTAATGTTTGTTTCACTCTACTACACACAAGATTGGCACATAACCAATTAGACAAACTATCATTATCATTTACCGCAGTAGACAAGGCTGAAAACACCTCGGTTTAATGAAATCAGATAAGTTTTAGAAGTATCTGAGGTATAAAATTGATTGTGTTAGTCTGTGGTAAAAACAAGAATTTATGTCGTGAAAGTGTTGAAATATGTGATCTCAAGAAGAAGAATTCAAACTCAAGAAAAGGAGGGAAAAGGAAAGAACTAGTTGTGAAGGAACTAGAAGGAGAGCTAGTTTATAAGGAACTAGAAGAAAAGGAAGCTGTTGGATATCAACTAGACAAGCTAACTAAACCAAGTGAGGAAGCAAAGGAGGCATGGGCGCTCCAGGGAGAAGGTATGGGCACAGCATGGGAACAGCATGGGCGCAGCTGCACTGTTGGAGCAGCTCAACCACTCCATCATCACACCTCTTCTCTCCCTCTTCCTTAGATATTTTTTCCTTAGCTTATGCTTGTAAAGTCTATATATACTTGTGCATTGTATTGGTTGAAGAGTGTGAATAAGAAGAAAAATTCAGCAATCTCTCTCTCTCTTATTACGCCAATTCTCTTATCTTCATCCTTATCTCTCCCTAAACTTCTAAATTCAACATGGTATCAGAGCGGGTTCTTTATCCAACCGCTTAAACTCTCTTCATAATCCCTTTAAGCTATCTTCAAAACCTTCTAATCTATAGCAATACATCTTACCAAGTTCTATTCACTCTGAGATTAAAATCCTTGAGATCGGTTGATCTTCAAGTTGTGAAAGAGCTGGGATTGTGTATTACTACAAGAGAATGGAGGTGAATAGAGTAGCGATTTCTGTTGTTCTTAAAGGAGATAACTACCTTCTTTGGGCAAAAACTACTAAGACCGTTCTAAGAGGTAGAGGACTTTGGAAGTTCATTGAACCTAAGGAAGAAGCTGAACCATACAATGACAAGGAAGAGCAAGAAGAGCAGTTCACTCTTTCACTTCTTCAAAGCTCACTAGAGCCATCTATCCTGGCGGCCTACTCATATGCGGATACCGCCAAGGAGTTGTGGGATATACTCAAGGGTGTATATGGAAACATCTCAAATATATCAAGGATATTTGAGGTGAAGAGGGCGTTGAATGAGCTTCAACAAGGAGAGAAGCCATTCAAGGAAATGTTTGGGGAGTATAGAAGCTTGTGGGCCGAACTGGAGATCTTGAGGCCACAAACTATGGACCCCAAGGAGTTAGGAGAAAGGCGTGACCAAGATCAAGTGTTTGGGCTTCTCTTGGCGCTCAACGCATCCTACAAAGATCTTATCAAGCACATACTTAGATTTGAGAAGCTGCCAAGTCTAGCGGAAGTATGCGGCATGATTCAAAGAGAGGAAGGGTCAAGAGACCTATTTCGTGCACCAAGCGAGGCTGCACATCTTGCAAGGAAGAATCTTACATTCGACAAGAGGGTGTTGGAATGTGAGCATTGTAAAATGAAGGGACACACTAAGGAGAAGTGTTGGACCCTTCATCCACACTTGAGGCCTAAGAGGCTAAAGGAAAATGGAAGTGGACCTAGAGCCTTCATGGGTGTGGCACAACCAGTTGAGGATACGGTCAAGAGGTCCGAATTTGAAGCCCTCATCAAGAGCCTAGCCAAGCTCACTGAATCTGGTAAGGGCTTCCTCGGTTCTAAAAGCTCCATAAAAAAGGACAAAGTGATTGTGGATTCAGGGGCTTCTCATCACATGATTAAGGATCAAGACATGCTTAAAAATCTTGAGCCTTATCATGGGAATGTGCAAGTGGCAAATGGGAGTTCAGTTCCGATTGAAGGGATAGGGGAATTAGAACTTTTCAAAAAAGGAACAAAAGCCTTATACATGCCTAGTTTCTCATCTAATCTTCTATCAGTTCATAAAGCTACCAAGGATTTGGATTGTGTGGCATTGTTTGGGACTGACTTTGTTAAGTTTCAGGACCCTAAAACAAACAAAGTGCTCGGAGAAGGGAAGGTAGAGGATGGAGTATATCTTTTGCACACAAATAAACAAGCGGATGTGAAAGCGCTTGGAATGAAGGCGGATGTAGAAGTATCTAGTAGGAAGGAGATTGGAGATAGTCCACTATGGCATGAAAGGTTGGGACATCCAAGCTCTGCAGTTCTCAAAGTGGCCTTACCCAATCTCATTCAAGAAGAAGTAGTATATGAAGCATGTGTACTAGGGAAACATTGTAGACAAGTGTTTCCTACTTCATCTACATTTTGTGATGAAGCTTTTGGCATTGTACACTCGGATGTATGGACCGCTCTTTGTAATTCAAGAGATCAATATAAGTATTTTGTTTCATTCATAGATGACTACTCAAAATACACATGGATTACTCTTCTACATACCAAAGATCAAGTTTATGAAGCATTCACCAACTTCATCAACTATGTGTCTACACAATTCAAAACAACAATCAAGATCTTAAGAAGTGATAATGGAAGAGAGTATATAAGCAAGCGGTTCAAGGAATTACTCAACAACCTTGGCACCATCCATCAAACATCTTGCGCCTATACTCCACAACAAAACGGAGTAGCTGAAAGAAAAAATAGACACCTAATGGAGGTAGCAAGGACCATCATGATTGCCAAGGGAGTACCTAAACTTCATTGGGGAGATGCCGTAATGACTTCAAACTACTTGATCAACCGTCTTCCAACCAAGAACCTGGATAATAAGTCACCATTTGAGGCATTGTACAACAAGAAACCAAGCCTACATCATCTCAAAACCTTTGGATGTAGCTGCTTTATGTTCACACCAGAAGGTCAAAGAAACAAGCTTGAACCTAGAAGCATGAAGTGTGTATTCATTGGATATTCACCAACACAAAAAGGATACAAGGTTTACAACCCGGAGACAAGACGAGTCTATGTATCAAGAGAGGTGAGGTTCAATGAAAAGGAGAGCTTCTATGGAGCTAAGAATCATGATACCCCTCAAGGTATGAGCTCACCATTTATGGAGTGGATACCGTTCTTTGAAGATTCAAGAACAAGGGATGATGTACATGAGGAGAATGACCCAACCTCAGATCATGAAGCCACGGATGAGGAAACTGAACCTAATCCAGGTGTAGAAAGCATTGACATTGTCAAAGAAGAACCTGAGCCAACAGTACCTCTAAGAAGAAGTACAAGACAGAGGCGACAACGTGTTCACTATGGCTACAACAACTCTGCCATGCTCCAAGGAGAGTCTAGTGCGAGTAATCTTCCTTGTGTGATAAGAGAATGCCCTGAGCGTACGGCGAGCTTAGATCTCGATCCTATTGGCGACAGCATTCTCTTATCACAAGGGGGAGATAACACTCAAACTAGCACTGTTACATATCCCATTGAGCATTTTTGCTCGTTGGCATCCTTACCTATGGAGCATGAAGCTTTTCTTGGAAAAATCAGCAAGGAATCCATACCTAACTCATATGAAGAAGCGTGTGAGAGTGGAGTATGGGTAAAAGCCATGGAAGAGGAAATGAAGTCCATGGAAAGGAATCATACTTGGTACTTAACCGATTTACCAAGGGATAAGAAGCCAGTTGGGTGTAGATGGGTGTATACAATCAAATACACAAGTGATGGGAGGATAGAAAGATACAAGGCAAGGTTGGTAGCAAAAGGGTATACTCAAATCTATGGGGAGGATTATACCGAGACATTTGCTCCTGTTGCTAAGCTCCATTCCATCAGAATCCTAATCTCGGTGGCAGTGAACTTGAAGTGGGATCTATGGCAGATGGATGTCAAGAACGCCTTCTTGCAAGGAGATTTGGAAGAGGAAGTGTATATGGATCCACCCCAAGGATATCATAAGGAAGGCAACAAATTTTGTAGATTGAAGAAAGCAATCTATGGGCTAAAGCAATCTCCAAGGGCATGGTACCAAAGGCTAAGTGCTTGTCTATTGGAGAAGGAGTTCATAAGATCGGAAGCTGATCATACACTTTTCACAAGGAAAAGTAAAGGAGGAGTAGTGGTGGTCTTGATCTATGTTGATGATCGAATCAAGGAACTCTTGAAGGTTGCTTTTGATATAAAGGATCTAGGAGAACTTAAATAATTCCTAGGGATTGAAATGACACGGTTTGAAGATGGGATGTTCATCTCCCAAAGGAAATATGTGCTGGATCTCTTGGAAGAAACCGGGAAGTTAGGATCCAAACCGGCCAAAACTCCAATAGAAGAAGGCTACCAAGATAGTCCTGAGGGGGAGCCATTGGAGAATATTAAAAGATACCAGAGGATGGTGGGCAAGCTCATCTATCTTACTATTACAAGGCCGGATATTTGCTTTGCAGTGAACCGTGTGAGTCAACATATGCAAAAACTAACTATGCAGCATTGGAACATGATTGAGAGGCTGCTAAGGTACTTAAAAAACAGCCCTGGAAAAGGCATATGGATGAAGGCTAATGGAAACACAAAGGTTCAAGGATATTGTGATGCGGATTGGGCTGGAGATAAGCAAGATAGAAAGTCCACATCCGGTTTTTGTACCTTTGTGGGAGGTAATCTAGTCACTTGGAGAAGTAAGAAGCAGAAAGTTATAGCCTTATCAAGTGCTGAAGCCGAGTATAGGGCTATGAAGGAGGTGACAAAAGAATTGATATGGGTGAGGGCATTCCTAGAAGATCTTGGGATACTTGAGGCTGAGGAGATGCTGTTGTATTGTGATAATCAAGCTGCAATACATATAGCATCCAATCCGGTATTCCATGAAAGGACCAAGCATATAGAAGTGGATTGTCACTTTGTGAGGGGAAAGATTCAAGAAGGAATCATCAAACCCGCATTCGTAGCAAGTGGGGAACAGCTAGCGGATATCTTCACCAAGGCAACATCCTCGATCATTGGGGATCACATATATGGCAAGATCGGTCTAAAGGATATTCACCGACCAATCTTGAGGGGGAGTGTTGAAATATGTGATCTCAAGAAGAAGAATTCAAACTCAAGAAAAGGAGGGAAAAGGAAAGAACTAGTTGTGAAGGAACTAGAAGGAGAGCTAGTTTATAAGGAACTAGAAGAAAAGGAAGCTGTTGGATATCAACTAGACAAGCTAACTAAACCAAGTGAGGAAGCAAAGGAGGCATGGGCGCTCCAGGGAGAAGGTATGGGCACAGCATGGGAACAGCATGGGCGCAGCTGCACTGTTGGAGCAGCTCAACCACTCCATCATCACACCTCTTCTCTCCCTCTTCCTTAGATATTTTTTCCTTAGCTTATGCTTGTAAAGTCTATATATACTTGTGCATTGTATTGGTTGAAGAGTGTGAATAAGAAGAAAAATTCAGCAATCTCTCTCTCTCTTATTACGCCAATTCTCTTATCTTCATCCTTATCTCTCCCTAAACTTCTAAATTCAACAGAAAGTTTATGTAGTAAATTACTATGGTCATTCTTAGATTGATTGATTATGTTAGTTTGTGTATAAAATTGATTTTTGGTATGTGTAGTAAGTTTGGGAGGGAAGAATCATGAAAACGAGTTAAGTTCAATTTTAATTTGGTTTAAGGTAAACCGAACTGAAACCTTGCCCCAAAGCCAATATGAAAACCGAGGTCTTCAGAGAAGAGAGAATTTTGAGCCCGTGATCAAAATCAAAATGAAAATCTTGAATAATAATAGTAAATAAATTAAATGGTTTGCGTTAATATAAAAACCTTGTGGAACAACACAAGGATCATGACATTTCGGTTTACTTTCTTGTCCCTGGTTACAATATTCTGCTTCCTCTGCTCATTAGAAAGAAATTACTAATAATTACATTAACGATTTCATACAAATATTTGTTATGTTCATATGGAAACTGCACGAGTTTTTATCACAAACAAGCACCATTATATACTTTATCATAGTAGTAACCATTAAAAAAAACTGTGTGGTGATAATATTTCTAAGTTAAAAAGTAATAAAATCATGGAATTTAATTATATAGTTTTTATTTTAAACGCAAACAATCATGGCAGTGTTTATGTTTACCAATATTTACTAATGTGTTATGGCATGGTATAACAAAATATGAAACTTGTCAGACTAAGAAAGATAGGCGCAAGCTTGGTCAACAATTGTCACACACAATTCACAACGATTCCAAAAATCTGGTTTCTATTTAGGTTCATTAGATTCTCTAGCTTCTACATATGCAAATGCGGGAAGTACGAGTCCAAATCGTGGGCACATCAAGAGCAAGATCGAAAGGAGTATAAGAGGTTTAGGAGGCCAATGATTAAACATTCACACAAACCACGGTGATTTAATAAAGTTGTAGAGACCATCACCAAGAATGGTAATAATATTTTTAGGGGGTGACTGGTGGTGAACTTTGAGGGTTTTAGAAAATTTTAAAGTCCTTCAAGTTAATTTTTTATTTAATCAGGCTTTAAAAACTTTAATTATTTTTAAAGTCTTAAGAGTGTAACTGCTATTTCTAAAGTTTTTTGTTTAATTTTTTGAAGTCTTAAAATAATACTTTTAAGGTTTTAGAACTGAAGTTACGTAATAAATTTCAGATATTTTGTTTGTTTGTTAATTCAGAAAAGACAATTAAAATTTAAAATGAACAATGAACAATAAAAATCAATATCTTAAGAAGTAATAATAATACAACCAATTCTTTTATTTGTTAACAATTGTTCAAATAATTTTTTTCTGCCAAATAATTAAATAATTGAAAATAAACAATAACTACATCTAATTAATAGATTAATATTGAAGATCTAATTAAAAATCATAATACAAATAATAAATGAAAATCATATATTAAAAACTAGATCTTTATAACTTAAACAACTACATATATACTATATAAAAGTTGAAGCTACTTAATGATAAAGACGTCCAAGTTGGATTTAGAAATCCGACCTTATTGGTTCACATCAATATTTAACAAATAAAATTATATTAACCTATCAAAAACATGAAAAGAAAAAATTGATATTTGTCAAAACAAAAAATTTTAAATTAACATTAGCCAAAATTTAAAAAATAGAAAACATCGTTAAAATATACAATAGAATAATATAAATTATACAAACTAATGAGTTTGGTATATAAGGAAAAATGCATTAACTTCTTACCAAACATTTAAAAAAGAAAATCAACATCTGCAAAAATTAAAAAAGGAAACCATTGTCAAAATATATAACAAAATAATAGAAATTATACAAAATAAATTTGAAACTACTTGATGCTAAAGATATCCACATGAGATTTTAGAAATGAAATTTATTATTCCACATCAATATTTAATAGATAAAATTATGCTAACTTACCAGAAACTTGAAAAGAAAAAATCGATAATTGTCAAAATATTTAGAAAGGAAATTAACATCTGCAAAGATTAGAATTTGTACAAACTTAATGAGTTTAGTATATAAGGAAACAACGCATAAAATTCTTACCAAAAACTTAAAAAGGAAAATCAACATCTGCAAAAATTAAAAAGGGAACACATCATCAAAATATACAACAAAATAATATAAATTATATAAAAAATTGCAGTTACTTGATCCCAAAGGCGTCCGCTTGGAATTTTATAAATGAAATCTTATTGGTTGACATCAATACAAATAAAATTATGTTAACTTACCAAAAACTTGAAAACAAAAAGATCGATATTTACCAAAATATTTAAAAGGAAAATTAATATCTGCCAAAGTTTTAAAAAGGAAAATATCATTAAAATATATAATAAAATAAGAGAAATTATACAAAATAACGAGTTTAGTATATAAGCAAACTATGCATTAATTTCTTACCAAAAATGTAAAAAGAAAAATAAACATCAGCAAAAACAAATAAAAAGGGAAAAATCATCAAAATATATAATAAAACAATAAAAATATACAAAAAAACGAGTTTAATAACATAAAAGCGATTTTATTTTAGTAACTTCATATTTTCCAAAAATTAATTAAATATTATTTAATATCAACAAGAAAAACCTTTAAAATAAATGCAGTTAGTATAATAATATTTCAGAATCAATATTTATTCTTTTATATATTGTATAGAAATAAATAAAATTAAAGAAAATTAAATATTGGATAACTAGATAAAACCTCATAAAATGATGAAAAAGGAGAAAACACATGAAAATAGAAAAGGATAATGACATATTTCCAAAAATTTACGGAATAGATTCAAAATATATACTATACATTTAAATCTTATTAAAATAAAAAATATTGGAAAGCATAATGCCTTGAAAATGTAGAAGATTCTACAAATTTTTAAGATAAATCATATGTTATATGATCAATAAATAAATCATATCTTATCTGCTTAATGGATTTATATGTTAAAGTTAATTAATTATTCTTTCAAAATTTATATATTAAAGTTACGAAATATTGTAAAATAGTAGAAATATTATTATCATATCCTATATTAAAATACTCACGCGAAGCATGAGATCAAAACCTAGTATATACTATATAAAATTGAAGCTAATTGTGCTAAAAGCGTCCACCTAGGGTTTTACAAATGATATTTTATTGCTCCATGTCAATATTTAACAAATAAAATTATGCTAAGATACCAAAAATTTGAAAAGAAAAAATCGATAATTGCCAAAATATTTAGAAAAGAAAATTAGATTCTGCAAAAAATTAAAAATGGAAAATACCGTTAAAATATACAACAAAATAATATAAATTATACAAAATAATGAGTTTATTATATCATGAAACAATAAATTAAAAACTTAAAAAGTAAAGTGAACATTTCAAAAAATTAATAAAGTAAAACATTGTCAAAATATACAAAAAAATAAAAGAAATTATATAACAAACATTTGAAGCTACTTAATGCCAAATGCGTCCACTTGAGATTTTAGAAATGACTTATTTGTCAATATCAATATTTAACAAATAAAATTATGCTAAACTACCAAAAACATGAAAACAAAAAATTGATACTTACCAAATATTTAAAAAGAAAATTATTATCTACCAAATTTTTTAAAAACAAAAGTATCGTTAAAATATACAACAAAATAATAAAACTTATAAAAAAAATAATTACTTATTTTATGATAACTACTAAACTCGCTAATTACAAACTATTAGAAATTATACAAAATAATCATTTTAAAAGATATTTATTTAAAAATAAAATAGAAATTATACAAAATAACGAGTTTAGTATATACGAAAATTATAAATTAACATATTATCAATGATTAATACTAAATGATATTTAATTTTCATAACTTCATATTTTTAGAAATTTAAAGTCAGTAATTAACAAAATTTCTTACACTGACCTACTTAAAGCTTAAAAGGAAAAATTGATATCTATCAAAAATATAAAAGGGAAAACATCACCAAAATAAACAAACTAATATATAAAAATAACAAATTTAGTATATAAGAAAATTATGTATTACCTTCTTATTAATGAATAATTTTTAAAAGATATAATATTTTTATATTTTCATATGTTTTAAAAAACTAACAAAGAAAATTAAGACCAATAATTAACAATATTTTTTAGGGGTGTCAAAATGGTTGGGTTGGATAAGTCCAACCCATCACCCATTGGATTGAAAGATAAATGGGTATTGGGTTGATCCAAACCATTTAACTAATTGAGTTGGATCAAACTATTGTCTATCTAATTTGATGGGTTAATGGTTAAACGTAGTTAATTCATTTAATTAATTATTTAATTAATATATATTTATCATAACACAATAATAATACTCATCATCATCATCATGATCATCATTATTATCATCATAATCATCATTATCATCATCATCATCATCATGATAATCATTATTATCATCATAATCATCATTATCATCATCATCATCATTATCATAACCATAATCATTATTATCACCATTATCATCATCATCATAATCACATCATAATCATTATTATCACCATTATCATCATCATCATAATCACATCATAATCATTATCATCACCATCATCATCATCATAACCATCATCATCATCATTATCATCATCATCAACATCACCATTATCATCACCATCATCACCATCATCATCACATATCCATGTTTGGCGGAAATATTATAGAACCATTATTTGCAAAACAAAATACTGCAGATTTTTCATTTACAAAATTAAGTTTTTTGCAAAAATAACCGATCCATTTTTTGGCGGGCAAATGATGCCTCTATTTTTGGCGGGAAATTTGTGGATCTGTTTTTGGAGGGAAAATTGCAGATCCATTTTTTATGGGAAAAGTGATGAATCCATTCTTGGCGGAAAATTAATGGATCTATTTTTGGCGGGAAAATGGTGGATCAATTTTTGACGGGAAAATGACAGATCCATATTTGACGGGAAAACTGTGAATCCATTTTGGCAGGAAAATGGTAGACCCTTTTTGGTGGGAAAATGGTGGATCCGTTTGGATGAGAAAATAGTAGATCCGCTTTTGGCGAGGAAAGAGATGATCCATTTTTGGTGGGAAAATGGTGGATCCATTTTTGGCTGGAAAATAGTGGATCCATTTTGGCGGAAAAATTATGGATCCGTTATGGCGGGAAAATAGTGGAAATATTTTTGGCGAGAAAATGGTGGATCCATTTTGGTGGGAAATGGTGGATATGTTTTTGGCGAGAAAATGGTGGATCTTTTTTGGCGAGAAAATGGTGGATCCAATTTTGGCGAGAAAATGGTGGATCTAATTTTGGCAAGAAAATGGTGGATCTTTTTTTGTAGAAAACGATTGATCTGTTTTATGGAAATTGCATATCTATATGTGGCGGAAAAAATGACGGATCCACTTTTGATGGAAAAATTACGGATCTATTTTTGGTGGGAAAATGGTGGATCCGTTTTGCTGGGTAAATAATGGATTCATTTTTGGCGAGAAAATTGCGGATCCATTTTTTGTGGGAAAATATATACCCGTTTGGTAGGCAAATGACATATTCATTTTTGGAGGGAAAATTGAGGATCCATTTTTGACGTTAAATTTATATGTTTATATTTTGGGAATAAAATTAAATATTTGTATTTTAGCGGGAAATTTGCATATTTGTATTTTGGACGGAAAATTATGAGATTGTGAAAATTGGTTTAATTGAATTTCAAACAATTATTGGATCAAATGGATAACCCATCAACCCATCACAAACCAATTCATTTGACACATTAACTCATTTAACCATAACCCATTTAATCCATCAAACCATTAGGATAACAAATTTCAATCCATTAGGGTTGATAGAATGAACATAGAGTTTGAAACACTAAAGAACAGGGAATACAATCCTTCAAATTTTCAATAACCTAGATGGTTGAAAAGAAGAAGAACAGACAAAACTAAACAACGAACTTCTTATTTCATATTTATTTTTGGCACAAATTAAATTCTGCCCAAAAATATATTCAAGACCATTCTCTACCGGCGTTAGATTCAATCCAAAGACAAAACCTCTTGCTAGTACTGCATCATTTCAATTCATTAACTCTCCGATTCTCGTTGATGCAAACAGAAAATCACAAACCCAATTTACATCTCAGAAATGTACATATCACACCTACTATCAGTCTATAGAGTGAGTTATATGAATCTTATCAGTCTACAGATGGAGTTTTTCCTTAATCAAGTTCTTAATTGCCTTCCATGCAAGATCATTCTTCTCCCATGCCAGATTGGTCAAAATACTGGGCTAACCATATACATGTAAAAACAAGAAATGTTAACAGTGGTTTCAACAATATAAAATCTACATAATTATTTTTAATACTTACATTGCTGTAACATGTAAATGAGAACTGGATTATTTTTTCCACTCACATATTTTCTTCACACCTAATGTTCCGAGCAAGTCTACTGGCTGAAACAAAATTAAAGTTAAACACATTAACAAGAGTAACAAAAACTATTTTGTCTTCAATAACAAACCAATTTTCATGGTAGGAGAACAGATATCATTCTTCATGTCAGTTGCAAACAGGTTACGATAATTTTTCAGGGACTCCGGTGTAATTACCTCAACAACCATATATGGCTCAAGAAAGAAAGAAACAATTGTTAATTTACTTCCAAAGAATTGAGTTCTATTGTTAGTTTTTCCTGTCCTGTTTTGATAAATTAGATAAAATATCCTCTAATTATACATATAAATAGTTTTTAAATAGTTGATGACACAATTTGCAAATAATCGTTGGCTGAAACTTTATCGTGAATTAAATATAAAGGATTGAAAGATGAAAAAATTGCACAGATTTTGAACTTGTCTGTTGAGTCAAAATGAATAGTTGAATAGCAACTTATTGAATCATGGAATAACAGAATCAATAGAATGATAACATTTTTTAACTGAATAAAGAAAATCTACATTCCACAAGATCTATTCAATTTTTGTTTGGACCTCAACTCACGAGCAAGGACTTACTCATTTTTTTTTATGAAGATGAAGATACACTTTTCATGATAGATATAGTGGTTTATGGAAATTGTGTCTCTGTGCTTTACAAAATATTTCCTAGGGGTGGGCAAAAAACCCAAAATCCAAAATTTTGATATATATATATATACCTAATATAAAAATTTGTGGGTGTGCAGATGTGCGGGTTTTCTTTTTCATACATATATATATATATATATATTTTTAAATCAATATATTTACCTAATATATAAAATTTTGAGATATAACTATTGGAACTATTCTATTCTTCTACTATATAAAATATTGACATTAACATATTAATTGCTCAATATTTTATATAATAGAAGAGTAGAATAGTTTCAATAAATATATCTCAAAATTTTCTATATTAGGAAAATATATTGATTTAAAATATTTATGAAAAAGAAAACCCGCACATCTGCGAATTTGATTGAGACTGTACCCCACTGGTTTATGCCTTCCCATTAGATTCCTATTAACCCAGTTTCGAGCCTAGGCGGTGAGCAAATTTTTTTAATCGAGCATCAGCTCAAAACGATGTCGTATAGGCCACATCGATACACATGTGGCATCTGAGTCATCTTCCGTAACGTTTGACTAACAAGCGTTAACGACGACTTTAATTTTGACATGATTTTGTATTGTTGGGTTGAAAATTTGATTTTTTATCAGTTTAAATATATAATGGCACTATTTTATTGTACATGTATATTTTTGCAGTTTCTAAATTGTTCAGGTCAATTTTGACATTTTTATCGTGGGTTCAGTCCCAATATAGGAAAGGAAAAAAGCTGATGTGTCGCGATGGAGAGACTCAATTCAAACACTATATCTGTGAAACGCTTTATGAAATATTTATTTTAAGCTAGGTAATAAATGTTTTTTCATTTATCTTGCAAACGAAGTATGCCCATCTCCAATAAGCCTTTTCACAATTAAATTTAAGAAAATAAAGTAGAAGAAAAAAGGAGAATCAGTTCTTAAGTAAGCACTTCAAAAATCTTTTATAAGAGATAATAGAGTTTCTATCCGCCTGTATCTGTTTATTAGTTATTGTTATTTTATTTTTAGGTTTTTAATGCTTTTTTGAATTTTCTTGCATTAAACGTAAAAGTGACAAAACATTTACTTAAAACTTTTACAGCAATTTTAGTACAAATTTCCACAGCCCACAAATAACAACCCAATAGAACTTAATTGTAAACTTTAGGCCAAAGACTTAATATAAGGGAAGGATGGACTATATCGTTAGGAACGGACAGAGAAGGAGTTCTAGTTAGAAATGAATGACAGCCATGTTTGGAAACAGGTGCTGGCTGCTCGTTGATTTCATAGTCGAATAGAGTTGATCTTGTTTTTGATTCTTGCAATAACTGAATTTCTCTCAGCCTAGATTTCATAAATTAAAGCTTGCCAAACAAGAGTAGAGAGGTATCATCTGTTCTTATCGCCGGATAAGTTAAGCAGTGATTGAAGAACGCAATTCCAAGATGATAAAGATGTTTGGAAACCGAATGTTGCAGAGAAGTAATCTCATATTACAGAGGAGTAGGAGCATTTGAACATAAGGTGGTCCCTAGTTTCTAAGAAACGGTTACAGAGGAGGCAGTTTGCTTGGAGGCCCCAAGAGATGAGACGGTCTGATGTAGGCAATCTATTTAGGTTAGTCATCGAAGTGAGGGTATGGTGTTTAGGGATCCCATTTTCAACCAGATTAATGTGTGCCGCTCCACCTCTTGTTCATGGTGCCTTAGGTGATTGGAAAAATTCTGTGAGGAGAAGGAAGATTGTGGAATTCGATCAACTACCCACTCAACTGAGTCTTCTGAATCTGTGAGGTAGATAGTTAAAATGAAGTAAAGGATCTGCTCCATTGGTTGAGATCGAGCCGGAGGAAGACACCAACCTTCAGAATGCCAGAGTGAAGCAAGGGTAGAGTTGATGTGGATGCCCATTTGTCTCGGGCCAGAAGCTCCTACAGTGTTGATTGGGATTCCAAAGGGGGACCATGGATCAGACCAGAATCTGAAAGAGAGAAGATTACCGGGGATGATCCTTACCCAACTGCTTAGTAGATTCCTAAGTTTGAGAACATGTCTGAACATCTATGAGTGTCTTTTTGCGGTTTAATAGCCCGGAAGCTGTGATCCTTGATTACGTTCTGATGGATCCAAGCTACCCAGCTCAACTCTTTTTTGAAAATGAGGAACCAGAACAACTTGACTGTGCAAGTCCTGTTCCAAGTTTCCAAATTTCGAATTCCATGGCCCCCTTCCTCTTTAGGTAATAATATGACATTTTTCATGAAACTCTTACATTATGACTTCCTTCTAGGGAACCTTTTCAAAGATAAGCACTACACATAGAGTTTATTTGTTTAATGCATCTTTTTGGCAGGACAAAGATGCTACACCAAAAGTCGTGTATTCCCGCGATAATAGTAGATATCAGTAGCTGGCGACCCGCAAATGATAGGTATTTAGAAGTCCAGACATATATCTTACCCTTGATGCTGAATAATAATGGTTCACAGTTTAAGATTGATAATTTCTTTGTACAAAGGGGTAGATTTAGATACCTTATTGGAAGCGCTCCCCTGAGGAAATCCTGAGAGTTGGCGGATAAAGTCAAGATCAGACTCTGGGAGACCGCTCGGGAAGAAACAAGTTTTTTTCGGACTGATAGAAAGACCTGAATGCAATCTGAATTCTTCTAGAACTGAGAGGATAGCTTGAATAGAGGAATGTGAGCCATCAGAAAATATTAGTAAATCTTCCGCAAAACAAAGGTGAGTAAGTCCTAAATCTCTACACTTGGGATGGTAATTGAATCGTCATTGTACTGAACCCGATTTGAGTTTTTGAGAGAGAATGTTCATAGCTAGTCCAAACATGTAAGGAGAAAGGGGATCCCCTGTCTGAGTCCACACGATCCAACAAACGGCCATGAAGTCTCCCATTAATTCCCAAAGAGAATAAGGTAATGAAGATACATTGTTTGATCCAGTTTATGTAGTCGGATTGGAGATGAAGGGAGGTGAGGCAGTTCAGAATGAAATCCCACCTTAGAGTTTCAAATGCTTTAGCAATGTCTATCTTTAAGCTAACACTTCCAGAACCCTTATTATTATGGTACCCATTTACTATTTCTGCTGTAAATAGGCAATTTTCAATCAGTTGTTTCCCCTTGTAATGTAGAGGTTTTATGGTATGAACTATGAATTCTTCAAATCATGTCATTATAGTACTTGAGGTGTCAATCCATATTGGAAAGATGTAATCAAAAAGGATGCAATCAGCTTGTTCTAAGTCAAGCCAAATGATAGGTTGATTATGGTGTCACAAATGCAATAACAATTTGAAATAACAAAATAAGGAAAATAAGAAATGCAAGATGGTGATTAAGCAGATTAACAAATAAGGTTCCTAAGGATTAGGTAATATATGGGATTCAATCTATTCTAAAATGATATTTTCTTAAACCACTTATGCAAGATATTCTCTAGATGGTCAAAACGGGGTTAGACTTGGTTTGCCAAACCGAGTGCTCATCTCGAGTTGGGTCATTCTTCAAAGGTAAGAGATTGACTCGGGATGTTTGGTCGAGTGGAACCAAAGTTGGCACCTTTAAGTATTACACTCAAGATGTAGATCGAGTGGCTTCATCGAGCGGCTCCAAAAATGCTCCTTTGGCTCAAACTCGGGATTATCTCGAGCGGCTTGATCGAGTGGCCTAAAAATAGGGTCTTGGTGTCCAAACTTGAGCTTAAACCGAGTGTGCAAACTGAGTTACCCCTCCTTGGTCCATTTCGCCCCAGAAATCATCAGAAATCATCTGAAAATACCCCAAAATATAAACTATATGCAAAACCTAATGCAAACCTAGGATAAGTGAGATAAACATGTAAATGAATGAATAAAAGAGATAAATGGTGAAGACACAATGGAAAAGTGATGAAATATGCATGCTAAAAACAGGGAAATTTAACACTCATCAATTCCCCCAAACTTAGTATTTGTTTGCCCTCAAGCAAACATAGAAGCTAAGATCATGAGAAAGGTTTTAAAAGTGGGAAATCAGAACCAAAACAAACTGAAGTCATAAGTGAGTTTTACTTTAAAGTTTTTAGCCATACTCTTCTTAGCAATAACTAGAACCATAGAAGACTTAGAGAAGCATTCAAATCATTCAAATTCCTTTAACAATCATTAATTGGTAACCATGAATCAAGTTTATGAAAATTTCATTGAATCTCATTTGGCTAAAGGTGTAGGTTAATAGACAAACGTAGTCCCTTCAAAGGTTTTGTCAAATTGGAATAGGGATCTCTCAGGAAATGATTGAGTTTTAGAAGAATGCCAAAGGTCAGGGTCAACCTATGCATACAAGGTAAGATTCTCATCTATCCTAACACATAAGAGATGAACCTAAACCTATTATCTAATCGCAGAAAGCATTATAAATCTACCTTTTAGGCTTTCAGTTGCCTCTGATTCTTCTTTTACTAAGGTTTTCCTTTTGAAGTCCGGTTGTAAGGAGTGGTTTTTTCTGTTTTTGCAAGACTCTTTTTCTTAAACACTTTTCTTTTCTTTCTTTTCTTTTATTTTCTTTACTGATCCTAGATCTTTTATTTTCTTTTTAAACTCTTCCAAATTATTTACTAGATATTTTTCTTTTCTTTTTATAACTCTCAACTCCTTGAACGAATCTTTCATAGTTTTTTCTTTTCTTTGTTTCTCAAAAACCTAAGGTGTATGTGAGACTCGGGTTACAAACTCGAGGTGATGACGCCGAATTACATAGTCCGTAAACACCAAATCCTAACCAAATCCTCAAAATGAAAATCCCACTAGTTCTAACTCATCCAAAAAAATGTGAACCATTACTATATGAGATTCTATCCTTGTCAGCTCCAACCTAACACTTTCTAACAAAGCTCAATTAGGCAGAAAATGTCTCACAATCACACAAAGAGTAAAAATGGCTTGAAAGAATGTTAAGGTTAGGGGAATAAATTCTAATTGTTCCAAAGATGGGAATCAACTACTTGGGTTAACAAAGAGTGGTAGAAAAGATAAGATAACCTAAATATGTATATGATATCCATGAGATCAATTCATGATCATAAACAAGATAATTTTAAATCCACATTAGGTTCTACTAGGTAGGGATATGAATTTCAGATCTAAGCATTGTTTTCAGCCTAATCTAGATGCAAAGTTAAGCAATTGGAGCATGGTTCTATCTTAACTTCAAAGTTCACTTATTCATTCTTTACAAGGTATTTTCATCATATTTCCCCTATGCTATGCAGCAATCCTAAATGCAAATGCAACTATATGAACACTCTGTTATTTTGTGAGATGGATTTTCAAAAAATTTCAATTTTTTTTGGTTTTTTCTATGCCTTAGATGATATGTGTATGCAGATTCAAGGATGAAAATTTAAAAATAAGATTCAAAGAAAACTAGTTAAACACTCCCTAGATACTCCCCCAAATTTAAAGGATTTTCTACTAAAAAACTATCGAACTTTTTAAAAATTGCATGGTCGCCATTCACCTTTTTTTGTTCAAGTCAATCTACTAAACTCTGAAGTCATCCGTTATATAACCATATTGTATATCGTCGACGTGACATCGTTATCTCCTATTAAAAAAACTAACTGCACATTCAAAACGATGTTGTTTTGAATCAAACTAATTATTCTGTTTTAATATTTAATTTTATTTAAAATATTTAAAAAATCAAATTATCTTCATCTTCTTCGTTCTTCGTTCTTGGGTGTTCTTCTTCTTTCAACCCAGAATCAAATATCATAATTATCTTTAACCTAATTAAGAAACAAATAATTAATTCTACTCTGAAATCTGAATTCTCATAAACCAACATAGTTAATCCATCATTCTCAATACCAAATTGAAATCCTATTCTAAAATCTGAAATAGCAAAAACCAGCTTCTTCAAGAGCTCCATCACAAATTCGGTTCATTCCTTGTTAACAAAAACGGATCTGATTGAAACAACTCTTCTTCTGGGAAATCGAGTTCTCACAAGCTTCCAGCTCTCCCTGAGTTCAAATTAACCTCCGTCGCTTCAGTTCTTGAAGATCCATCCTAGCAATGCGGTTCTTGGTCTTCAGTTTGCCATATACCTTTCATTAATTCTCACCCAAAGACCTAAAAACAAGATCTGGCTTAAAATTTAATGCCACATCAAAATTCAATCTCAATTTAACAAGAACAAATAAAGCAGATTAGATCAACTAATTAGGTATGAAACTAGAAATAAGCATTGATTTAGATAAACAAATTAAGCTTTTCGAAAACTATTCTCAAAACAAGTCATTTTGATTAACAAAATCTATTGAGGATTAGCGAAGCAACATTATGTTGAAACTAAAATCTGATTTTTTTAATAAGTTGATTTTTTCAACTTTTATAATAATTTGCACATCATGTTGTTTTGTCCAAGAAAAACAGCAGCATTTACAATAAAACACCATTTCTGCTAGTTTTGTAACAGAAGATGACTGTGTCACGTCATCTATATATAATATGGCTGTATATCGGATGACTTTAGAGTTCAGTAGATTAACTTGCATAGAAAAAAGTGAATAACGAACACACAATTTTTAAAAAGTTTGATGGTTTTTAGCAGAAAACTCAAACTTAAATCACACAGTCCTTTGTGTGATAATGAATCCAGAAAAAAACCTAGGGTCAAACATAAACAAATAATCCTAAAAATTCATGATATGTACAATAGAAGATTGGAGTAATACCTCAGTTCATGTAGAAGAAAGATGGAGCAATTTCATTATGCTCTAATGTGTGCAAGCAAGAAGAGGGGGTAACTCGGTTTGTTTGATCGAGTGTGATATCCCACGTTTGATTTTGGTACTGTGCAAACTCTACATAATCTCGAGTTACTTCATCGAGTTACCTCCTGAAACTTCAATCCATACTCATTTGGTCCAATACTTGTGAATTCACCCTCGTTTCACCTTGAGATTCATAAACACTTAAAGAAAACATCAGAAATAACAAGAAAACTTAAAATTGAAAACTAGTATGTACAAGGATAGTCATGGGATTTCCTCCCAACTGAGCTTGTTTTAAGTCAGTAAGCTTGACTTCCTTACTCATCAGGCTGGTTGTTCATAAAGAGGCTCAGAGGCTCTCTTTCCTCTGGTTGATGGATCATAAAACTCATCATGCTTCCTTTCTCAATCAGAACTCTGGTACTCAAACGCTTCTCCCTTAAAGTAAGAATCCTCTTGATCATGTGGATACTTGATTCCTCTAGATCAGTCCATTGGTTTTTCACCCTTAGTGATGTTTCCAGAAGGTGGAACTTCCTTGAAATCAAATGATGCTCCTGTTGCTAGATCCCAAGAAGTTTTAGTTACTCTCCTTGATGAAAAGACTATCATCTGAACCTGAAGATTCTTGACTTGTTGCTTAAGCTCATGCACAATAAATTGAAGATCCTTGACTGTTTCTTCCAGATCTTTGTAATTCCTTATAGCCTTCTGTGCATCTTCACCAAACTCCCTAGGTGGCTTTTTAATTTCCTGATATTCTTCTTCAATTGAGAGGAGCTGTCCCTCTATAGTTGGCTTTCTCATGGCATCTTTGATATCATTGATAAACAGGTTTTGAACTCTATTAGATTAATTCCCCAAATCTTGTCATTGTATCATTTGAGGTGTCAATCCATAATGGGAAAGATGCAATCAAAAAGGATATGATCAGATTGTTCTAAGTCAAGCTAAATGATGGTTGGTTTTGATGAAACAGGTATGAAATAGCAAATGAAAGAAAATAAGAAATGCAAATGAGATTAACAAGCAGAATGACAGATAGGATTCCTGGGGGTTTCGGTGAGATCTAGGGTTCAATCTATCCTAAAATGATGCATTCTTAAACTACTTATTCAAGCTATTCTCTAGACAATGATCTTCTTAACAAGCTAAACCCACTCTCATGGTGATTAACCTCAAACCTCAGAAACTTCATAATCTTGACTCTCATCAATGAAACATAATTGAGATATGCATAAAGATCCAGATCATTAAAGCCCAAAATACTCCCTAGATATCTAATCTCTTAGGCTAGGATGAACAAATCTCTGGAATTAGGATGATCAGACATTCATTGAACATCTTTTGAGTGGTGAATGTCTGGGATCATATTCCAATTGATCAGAAATGAATAAGCATTAAGAACTCTAATCCAGAAGAGAAATGGAAGTATTAAAGCATTAGCAACATCAAAGAGACGAAATCTAACCCAGATCTACCATTTCCCCAAGAACCCTAAATTTCACTACTCAGATGAAGAACACATAACAAAATGCAAAAACCCAGAAAACGAAATAAACTTCATAATCATAAACAGACATAGTAGATAAACAAGATTGCAGAATAAACAAAATGCAAATTCGTAATGAAAATGGGTAGATCTAAGGATCTGAAAACCCAGAAAGTTAAGAACAATAAAAAGTGATTAGATGAAATGTAAACAAAGATAAAACTAAACAGACCTGGCCGCAAATGACCTAGAGTTAAGTATTTATAGAGAAGGAATAACTCTCTAAGTAAAAGTAATTAAGAAAAGTTAAAATGGTAAAAACAAGGCAGGACTCGGGATGCTTGATCGAGTGGTTATCTCGAGTAGGAACAAGTCTTCAAAGGTGGGAGCTTGACTCGAGGTGTTTGATCGAGTGGGCCAAAGATGTCATCTTGATGTCTTGACTCGGGATGATACCGAGTGATGCATCCTGAGTGGCTCCTGAAATTCTTGCTTTGTCTTTAAACTCGGGGTGATACCGAGTGATGCATCCCGAGTGGCTTCCTTGGTCTCTGACTCGGGTTGAAACCGAGTGTTTTGGGCGAGTTGCTCCACTCCTATTCCTATAAGCTCCATAAGTCTCCCAAAGTACCTGAAGAACATCCAATATGCAATGCAAATGCAACATCTAATGCAAATCCTAAATAAATGCAATAAGTATGCAAGAGGGACAGGAAACTAATAGGAATAACAATAAAAATAGCAAAATATGGAGGATTAAATGTGCTAAAACATGCAAATATCATGCTTATCAATCATATTGAACTTCACGTCATCTCCAAGGTTGAAATCTATTTTTCCTCGGCCAGCATCAATAGTTACTCCAGCAGAGGCCAAAAAAGGTCTTCCAAGGATGAGAGGATTCTTTGGTTCTCTGTCAATCTTTAAAACCACAAAATTTGTATGGATCTCTAAGTTCCATATCTTGACAGGCACATCCTTCAACAGTCCATGAGACTTCCTTGTGGATCTATCAGCTAACACCAAAGAAACATAACATGGATCAAACTTGTTGTACCCGAGCTTCTGGGCAATAGAGAGTGGCATTAGGCTGACTGAGGCTCCTAAGTCACAGAGACTGTTGTGGAATTTGGAATATCTTATGGAGCATGGTAGAGTAAATAAGCATGGATCTGTCAGCTTGTCTTTAACTATCACTTTTGTAGCCTTGACTTTGGAGCTCTTTTGTTTCTCTTCATCAATCTTTCTCCTCTTTTGCTCATCTTCTTCAACCATCATCTTCATTTCATCTTCTGCAACCTTCTTTTTTCTTCTCAATCCTTTCTTGGGCTTTTTCTGGTGAGATGGGGGGCAAAGAGTTTTGGCTTCTTCTAGCAATCCTTCAGCTTCCAATCGGTCCAAATCCTCATCAATCAAAGCAGCACGTCCTTCAATTATTTCTTTCATATACATTTGAGGATAAGGTAGTCTTAATAGCTCATTTAGCCTAGCAATCTGATTTGCTCTGTCCATAACTCTTGCTTGCTCATCTGGAGATAGGAGATTGATGTTGATGCAGGACCTCCATAGTTCACTTGGTTCTGATTTCTTCAGCCCAAGTACATCCTCCCAAGTTTGAACTTCACTGTCCTCAGTGTACTGCTCATGCCTCTTCCGGAATGGAGCTGAAGGAGAGGGTTATGTGCTGATAGCATTTATATGGGCATACTTCTTTGGGCTCTGAATAGATTTTCCTAAGCGTTGGCCTGGATCATGTAGTCTATTAGTTTCGAGTTGGAGAAGGCGTTCCTGAAGTATGCCAACCTGTATTTGCAGAGCATTACAAGTAGTGGTCATTTGTTTATGAGCATCACTAATCTTGGTTGTGATTTCGAGTGTGTGGGACTGTTGTGAGTGGATAAGTTATTGAATTGCCTTTTCCTAAGAAGGGGGAAGAGGTTGGGTTAATTGTTGGGAGAGCTCAATTGGTGGAGCTGGAGATTGAGCAGAAGGTGAAGGTAGTTTTCCTTGTTCTTGATAACATTGGTGTTGAACCTCTACTGAGGCGATATGGTGCTACTGATGTTGAAGAAGGTCATTAATATTGTCATTCAGTGCTTTGATCTCTCGGATGTGCTCAGCAGATTCAGATGGTTCTTCACAATAGTTACTTGCTGATTGTTTCATGTTTTCTACTAACTCACATCCTGTTTCAATATCCCTCTGTAAAAACTTTCCATTGCTTGTTGTATCTAGCAATGTTCTGATTCTTGGAAAAATTCCTCCGTATAATGTGTTGAGCAATGTCTCATTAGAGTAGTCATGGTGTGGACACATGATTGTATATTTTTTGAATCTTTTCCAGGCTTCTGAGAATGTTTCTCCTTTTGTCTGAGTAAATCCTGATATTTTATTCCTCATATTAGCTGTTCTTGTTGTACTGAAGAACTTTGTCAAAAACATTTTTTTGCAATCTGTCCATTTTCGGATTGAGCCTGATGGTAATGTTTTCTCCCAGATTCTAGCTTTTTCACCTAAAGAGAAAGGGAAAAGTCTAAGCTTCAGATCATCATCATTCAATCCTGAAACTTTAGTGAGGCTGCAAAGTCTTTCAAACTCATCCAAATGGTCTAGAGGATCCTCATAAGTTGTTCCAGTGAACTTGTTGCTCTGAACCATACATATAAGGCTGCTTCTGGAAGGATTCCATATCTCTAAGAGTGTAGATGGGGAATATCTCCTGCTCCAATTTTTCTTTTTGCAAGCTTCATGATGTGACTTTGGAAGGCTACACGATGACAAATCAAGTCTGGAAACCATGATGACTGACTCTGGCAAACAAATTGAGTTACTCAACATGACTCTGAACTTCTGGGTGTCTGACTCTGGCAAACAAATCGAGTCTGCATCTCGAGTTAGACCTGAAAGCAGCAAAAATCATAAATTTAGTAATGAAAACGAACTTGACCTTAAAAGTCTAAAATCTAAAATAAAACAAACAATCCCAAATGGCAACGGTGCCAAATTGATGTAGAGGTTTTATGCTATGAACTATCAATTCCTCAAATCATGTTATTATAGTACTTGAGGTGTCAATCCATATAGGAAAGATGTAAACAAAAAGGATGCTATCAGGTTGTTTTAAGTCAAGCCAAATGATAGGTTGATTATGGTGTCACAAATGCAATAACAACTTGAAATAACAAAATAAGGAAAATAAGAAATGCAAGATGGTGATCAAGCAAATTAACAAATAAGGTTCATGAAGATTAGGTAAGATCTGGGATTCAATCGATTCTAAAATGATACTTTCTTAAACCACTTATGCAAATTATTCTCTAGACAATGCTCATCACAACAAGCTAAACCCACTCTCATGGTGATTAACCTCAAATCTTAGAAACTTTCTAATCTTGACTCTCATCAATAAAGCATAACTCAGATATGCATAAAAATCCAGATCATGAAAGCCAAAATGCTTCCTAGACATCTAATCTCTTAGGTGAACAAATCTCTGGAATAAAGATAATCAGACATTCATTAAACATCTTTTGAGTGGTGAATGTTTGAGATCATATTCCAATTGATCAGAAAAGAATATGCATTAAGAACCCTAATCCAGAAGAGAATTGGAAGTATTAAAGCAACATTAAAGAGATGAAATCTAACCCAGATCTACTTTTCCCCAAGAACCTTAAATTTTACTACTCAGATGAAGAACACATAATCAAATACAAAACCCAGAAATCAAAATAAAGTGTGTAATCATAAACAGATAGAGTAGATAAATAAGATTGCAGAATAAACAAAATGCAACTTCGTATTGAAGATGGGCAGATCTAACGATCCAAAAACTCAGAAAATGAAGAACATTAAAAAGCAATTAAAAGAAAAAGAAATGTAATTAGGAATGCAGTAAAACAGACTTGGCCAAAAATGGCCTACAGATAAGTATTTATAGACTTGGATTAAAACTCTAAAGTAAAAATAATTAAGAAAAGTAAAAATAGTAAAAACGGGGTTGGACTCGGTTTGCCAAACCGAGTGTTCATATCGAGTTGGGTTATTCTTCAAAGGTGAGAGCTTGACTCGGGATGTTTGGTCGAGTGGAACCAAAGTTGGCACCTTTAAGTGTTACACTCGAGATGTAGATCGAGTGGCTTCATCGAGTGGCTCCAAAATGCTCATTTGGCTCAAACTCGAGATGATCTCAAGTGACTTGATCGAGTATCCTCAAAATGGGGTCTTGGTGTCCAAACTCGAGCTCAAACCTAGTTACCTTCCTTGGTCTAGTTTGCTCCAGAAATCATCAGAAATCACTTGAAAATACTCCAAAATGCAAACTATATGCAAAACCCAATGGAAACCTAGGATAAGTGAGATAAACATGTAAATGAATGAATAAAAGAGAGAAATGGTGAAGAAACAATGGAAAAGTGATGAAATATGCATGTTAAAAACATGTAAATTTCACAGTTATCACCTTGATAAATGCTGTTTGGTTTGGAAGGATCAGTCTGGGAAGGAGTGGCTTGATCTTGGCTACTAGCAGTTTGGAGATCACCTTGTATTAGGTGTTGCAACGGGTAATAGGACGGTAGTCTTTTGTAATGGTGGTGCCTGGGAATTTGGGGATAAGAGTGAGGATTGTTGAATTTATCACAGGTGGTAAGGAGTTGTGGAAGAATTTGATTATGGATGTGGATACTTCTTCTCCGATGGTAGACCATGCCTTTTTGTAGAACCTAGAGGTAAGCCCCATCTGGACCCGTACTCTTGTTTGGATTAAGCTTATACATGATTCTTCTAATATCTTCTGATGATGGAATGGTGAAGAGCATAAAAACTTCAGCAGATAAGCAATATATAGTGAATTAAATGATACTGAAGAAGCAGAGGATGGCGGGGAAGGTGGAGGCCCAAGTATTGATCTGAAGTGGTTGGTTGCGAGGGTACTAATAGCACATGGTTCTGAAGCCACAAATCCATCCATGGCAATTAGCATATGAATACTGTTTTAAACATTTCGAGATACCAGCATTAGATCTCCCATTGCTAGCCAATTGATCCGTGATTTTTGTTTGAAATACTCCTCATTTCTTTCTAGCTTTTTCTCCTTTGATGTTTTTAGTTATGAATTTTTGTTTTTATGTTTTTATTTACGGTGTTTGAAACTTGCTTATCAAGTTAAACGAAATCAAATCGGAATATTATTTGATCAAACTGAACCACACAAGTTCCATAATTAATGTATTTAGTTAGATTAAAAAAAACAATAGATTCTAAGTAAAAAACTAGCATAACATTTAACTTGTGAGTTTGTGGCCATCAAGCCATACCAGCTTAGGCAAAACCTGGCAGACAAAAGAGCTGAACTCTTCCCCTGCATTTAGGTCATTGCCTCTTATATCTAACTGCTTCAGTTTAATCAAATCTCTAAGCACCAAATACGCGTCCCAGTATTTACTAGGCACCTCTCTTCCAATTTCACCGGAATTAGAGTACGGCGAAGAACAAAGATACCTTGTTGTGTTCACTAGGTTCTTACCACCAATGTGGTTATGTGAAACATCCAACACTCTAAGCTGCTTAAGATGTCTTAGAGAGTTAAGCGCTGAAAAGCTCCTGATTCTGTTGTGACTTAGATTTAGACAACAGAGAAGCTGCATTGCCTCCAGTCCTACAAACCCATATTAATTAATCACATAGATGCAACAACTTATATATATTGAAGACTCAAAAGTATTAAAAACACACTACATACCTTCAGCTGAATGAAGCTCATTGTGACTGAGATCTAACATTTGGACAAATCGCAACTTTTCCACTGCGGCTATCTGAGATAGTGTTAAGTTATTGAGCCTTAGACATACAAAATTGTTCATATTCCTATACGTAAAGAGGTTTCTGGATAGTGATTTGGTGCTTGAAGTCACCTGTGCATCAACATTCTCTTTATGGACTAAGTAAAGCATCAACATTTTAAGAGCAGAAATTCAACTTGAGATTCACAGCTAAAAGGAAGACTAAGTAATTACCTTGTGGATAAGAGCTAGGCTATGCTCATACTTGTAGTACTGGTCATGAAAAGAATCAAGGGTCATCAGGTTTTTATATAGCTGGAGGATTTCGTTATAATGTGCAAGCTTAACAGCATCATCCGAGATCATAGTTGCCTCAACCATCAAAAGCTTTGCAAGAATGAGCTTTCCAAATTTGCTAAGAAAAAGGAAAGAAGAATTCAAAACTCTTTTCCATTAAACCTAGAAAATTCACTTACGTGATCATTTATACCTACCTGTTAGGCAAATCTCGAAAACATTTAATCTCTTTCTTTAAAGCTTCCTTACGCCACTCAAAACCCGTATCAGCGTTTAACTGATCAAAAGCAATAAGAGAATTCAAATCCTTGGACTGTGCATCCCAATTTTCAAAACCATCCGTCCATGAAACAATATTACCATCTTGTGACTGATCTCCAACAATGTCATGAATATGCAAAGTAAATACAAACTCATAAGGAATGTTGAAGTTACATCCACTGGAAGAAAAAATTCCTTGAGACTTCCCAAGGCTAACCTTAACTTTGTTTTCTTTGCGAAAGCAAAGTTTTGTACAGTCAAATATCAGATGAGCAACCCATACACAAGACACTTGAGAGTCTTTACCGAAACTGGTTCCCAAACAAGGTCCTCCCTTACTTTTACTTCAGACTCAATAGTAATAGTAGAGCTTACTCCACTGACAGCTTGGTCAAGGTCAGAATGATATTTGAACCATCTAAAGGCCACGAGAAAACACGAAGAGGAGTCTCCATTTTAACAGTTTGATTAAGAAGCCAAAGATAATAAAACCAAGCACTTTGGTCATTATCATCCGTAAAATCAGCATTAAGTACATAACCAACTTCACAACGAATCGTTTCCTTATGCATAAACCCATCAGCGTTTTTTCTGACTAAACTTGAAAGAAGCACACTACGATTATGCCACACTGAATAGTTACTGAAACTATCAGTATTGTCATTACCATTAATCATATCAATTGTATACTTCAACTCATCTTGTTCTGATGTCCACAACAAACCTACGATAGTTCCAAGCGTGAAAGTTCCTGAGATCGAGTGCTTGATTTGTATTCAAAAGTTTCAGTTCATTTTCTAAAGAGGAATACCCTTTACTCAAAACCCACTTACGATGATACCAAGCCCCATAGGACTTGAGATTTTTCTTATGCTGAAAGATTTATTTACGAGTCTAAGTTCTTCATCAAGAACTGAGTTGACCAAGATTGGATCAGAGTTGTCGATTAAGGAAAGGTTATACTCGACGGCAAGCTTCCGATAGTTCCAAGCTGTGTAGGCCTCCGGATTGATTTCAAGAAGCTTTGCGCTTAACTGAATTGCTTCCTCTGTGTAAATCTTTTGATGGTGATTGGATATGAACTGGGGCTGAAGCCATCGGAGCGACCGGAGCTTAAGGGCTTTATCAGCCTCCTCTTCTGGGGTTGAAACCGCATTCCTGAGACGTCCGTGCATTCCTCTGCAGTTGTTTTGAGTTCCCACAAAATCCTTCACAGGAGACCTAATAACAACGATATTAGGGTTTTTTTAACAACAATATTTCTTTATTATTATTAGATCTAATCATTTTCTAACAAATGTTAATCGACGTAAAAAAGTAATGTTAATCTGTTATTCGTCATTGACATTCAAACATAAAGAATGATAAAATAATTATGCAGATAATAGACAGTATAATAACATATAAACAAAATAAAAATAAATATAAAAGCTTTAAGAAAATTAATGACATGATATATATAAGAGATGTTAATTTAGGATTTTTTGAGAATATTATTCTTTTTTTCTTACACAGAAAGTTTTTATATTATTTATTAAATTTTTATTAATTAAATAAATTAAAATCATGTAAAATACTTTTAGTTTTGATTAATTGAAATTATTTATTTAATCCTTAATTTGAATTTAGAAAAATTCCAATTAGAATATTTAGGAACTGTTACTGTTTAGATATTATTTATTATATTTTTGATAATTAAATAAATTAAAAAGTTAATGAAAAACCTTTTCAAAAAATTAAGGTAGATTTGCATGGAATGAAATGACATTGTATATCTATAACAATATTTATTAATGGTTTGTATAATAAGTTTTCTAAGCAATCTCGAGTTTTTTTTAATTTTTATATATAATTAAGGGGTAAATTCCGGGCTTGGGGAAGGCCGAAAGCAAAACATAACAAAGCAAACAGCTAAAAAATGATACATGATCTAGATTAATATGACGATTACTCGTCAATCGAGAACAAAAAAACTTATTGAGTCTTTTAACTAAGAATGATATTATTTTCTATAATATTTTGTAATATAGCCAAAAACAAGAGTAAAGAGAAATTGTGCAAAAATTTGTAAAAAGAAGATGAATATAGATTATCTCTAATCGGTATGCATAAAAGACGGCACCAATCGATAATTTTATATATTTTTCTAACTTCGTTTAAAAAACATTTTGGCTTCACCACTTGTCTCAAATTGAGACTCTCAATAATCAGAAAAATGTTGGAGGATGATTCGATCTTACGAGAAATTATGGTTTTTGTTTCTCGGAAGAAAAAAGATAACTTTCATTTGCTTAACAGACATATGTATGAGCCGATAATAATTAGAGATAGTTTTACCTTAAGCATATAACAAAAAGTTATTTGATAAATACGGTTTTTGACAAAAACATAAATAATTTGTATTAACAAAATTTACATTGATACATAATTTTAATTGATATTACAATTTGTATCCTATTACTGTTAATACAAACTACAGTATCATTGTTATATTAAAAATAATAAATCATATCATTGTTATATTTATAACAGTCAACTATCTTATATATATTTGATATCGATTAGTTATTTTAATTAACATGACACAAAACATATATAATAATAATAATTAACATAAATAAGATGAAAAAATATTAAATAAATCTAATCTAAAACACTAACAATAATCTAGGAACATTTTGCTCTACCCCACCCCCCGTCAACCCCACCCCCAAAAGGTGAAAGATGTTTTGGCAAATATATATTGACTCTATGTATGGAAAATTTTAAATATATATTGACTCGATGTAAGGCAAAATTTATTTAGTTCTCTGAAAAAAATTCAAAGATTAATTTTTAAATTAAGTTCTATATTTGTTTTCTACCTAATTCAACCTAGTAATTATGTAAGGGACATTAATTCGATAATCTAATATATATATATAAACTTCTTGGATGAATAGTTTTAAGAACATAAACAACAACAAAAAGATGTTTCCATTCAAAATCCAAATTATGAATAATCTCTTGCTTTTCTATATTGTTGTTGCTTTGTGTGTTGGATCCAATAACGCTAGCAAACTGTTTCCAAAAAACTCAGTATATATAAAAAACTCTTTTACCAGGAACGATGATATTCTCAAAATCCACTGTATATCAGATAAAGATGATCTTGGTCTTCATTCAATGCACCGTGGATACGTTTACTCTTTTAAGTTTGGGGATAGGCTTCTTGGTGGGACTCATTTCAACTGTGACCTAAGCCATGGAGTTGGTTTTACATATTCTAGAAAAATATAGCATATGAAGAATCTCCATATGTAATTAGATATGGGGTAGTAAAGTTTTGGGATGCTAGAGATGATGAGATTTATCTCACAGATGAGAAACACCATTCAGAGTTTCAGTATGGTTGGTAAATTCAAGATATATTTTTATTTCTTTTTGATGTCAGTAATTTTCAAGATATAAATCATACCAAAAAAAATTCCATACTTGATCTATTGGAGTTTTGAAATTATAATTAAAAGGTGCAAAATCCTAAGTTGTTGGTAAATACCAATATGATCTACCAAATCTCAATTCACAATTCATCGTATCAACAATACAATTTTTTATTACTCGTAACATTGAATAGTTTTAGAATTAGTTTTTAATGTAAAAGAATTGACATGTGCAAACTAAACTAAAGATTTGTTTGAAATTAGGTTCAGAACTGATTGGCATCTGATCCTGAATGCGAAAATAAATTAACGTAAATACAAATGAAAACACACAAAAGAGTAGATGCAAACACATTTGTCAAAAGCAGGAAAATGAATAAAAATGGATATGCGTACAAACAATAAATGAAAAAGGAAAAAAACTAACAATCTATCATTCTACGATAGATAGTCAAGCTTTAATATTTGAGTGAAAAGGTGAAAATTTGATATATTTGTAGGAACGTAATTTCTATAATAGGACAACTGAATAAATTGTAAAGTTAATTATATATAAAATAATACTAATACAAGAATTATGAAAGAGATTTGCAGAGACGAGATATGATCTGTTTCCTTAATTCTAAAAATACCCCGTAGTGTGACGTTTTAATGAAATTCCGAATCCCAGGATAGAACTGCAATTATTCTTTTTGCACAACCCAAGAACAGAATCTAACGAACGCTTTTATGTGTTTTACTCTCAAAGAAAAACAAGAGAAGAGAAAGAAAATAGAGTGAAGAGATTGATGGTTTGTGTGATCAACACAAACCATTTTATTAGAACTTTTTATTAGCATGATATATTATCATTGTGTCAAATGAAAAGAAGAGTGATGCTTTTATAGCCACCCAAGGAGGAGCATTTGTGATCTACCCATTATGGCTTCATCTGCTATTATTGTCTCAGCCTTTATGGCTTGACCAATGGTTATAGTCTCAGCCATTATGCCTTGACCAATGATTATGATAATAGCTATTATAGCTAAATATGCATTTATCTTAATAAAATAATTCTAAACATTAAAATAGAAGATCAGTCAATATTTGACTTGTTTTGTATGACTTTTAGTCAAACTTCTCATGTTTTTATTTTTATAAATTATATAAGATATCCACTTAGAAACATCCATTTCTTATTCAAACTAACATCCATTTTGACAATAATCATTTGTCTAAAATTGAATTCCAACAATCCCCCACATGAATAGAAATGATTTTAAATATATGGCATCTAAACTTACCAGACTCGACTAGACATACATAGACAGAAGGATACGAAAAATCACCACATCTGAGCTGGTAATTTTTTCAACCTTGAACCACTCATAGTGAATAACTATCGGATTTATTTGACAAAAAGTAACATGATGTCTTGAACCTCCCGGACTTTTATGTAAACCAAGACAATAATTATCACACAATTTCATTTTCTCACAGAACTAGGTTCTCTATTGTATTCATTGTGGCCTTGAACTTGCCTTGTTATTCATGAGTGAACTTAAAGAATATAGTCTGAACTTCATTCTCCTAGAAACGGCCTCATTTCGCATTCACTAAGTGATCGCCACAAGTCTTTGTTTTTAAATTTATCATGTAATACTTCATGAATATTTCAAAGCTATGGACGAATTATTAAAAGCTAACGCTTATCCTTATTTATATACAGGAATAACTGTGAATCATCATGGAAATTGAGTAGTGACGTAAAGTCTATCAGTGCTTTTATTAGATTTTGCTTGATTTAGTTATCCCTTTGAACCTACTTCTTGGGATCTCCAGTCATGTAGGTAGGGTTTCTATCAAACATCATATGTGGTTATAGGCAATAAACTCATTCCCTTTTATGATTTTTAAATCCTGATCATGAGCCTAACCTTTAGTAAATGGATCCGCTAGATTATCGGCTGGTTTGATGTAATCGATTGTTATTATACAATTTGAGATCAAGTATCGAATAGATTTATTTCATTTTCACATCAGAAAATATTTACCATTATAGAGATTACTCAGTGTCCGTGTTATAGCCGATTGACTATCATAGTGTACACGTATTGTTGGAACTAATTTCTCCTATAATGAAATATAATCCATTCGTTTTGGTCCTAATGTGACAATATTAGAAGGTGGTACTGAAACTTTTATCTCATACTCCTACACTTTCAGGTATTCATACTATGTATTTTATCTTTAAAAAGTTCATATAACATTTTGTCGATGACGTTTTGTGATAAACAAATCTTGCCCCCACATTTCCTGAAATAACTCAAGATTTAGCTGTTATAAATGTTTATAAAGTTTTTTAGTTTTTGCCAACTTTATAAACATTTAAGTCTTTATAAACTTTTTGAGACTTTTACTTTATAAGATTTTCTGTAAGCATTATAAGTTTTTATTATCTTTTAAGCTATAAGTTGTATAGGTTTTTTAAGATTTTACATCATTAGGAAAAATAATTAAAAATAAATTTCTGAATCGCTACTACACATTTTCAAAATATTTTACATTTTCCTTTATTTTTTTCAAAACTAATGTTTGTTTTCAATCGCTATTAAAAGCGTATCCAAAACATTTTATTTTCTGAAAGTAGATAAATAACATTTTTAGAATTCGCGATAAAGCGTAATTCAATCGATTTTTTATCGTTAAGATCTCTATTTGAGAAATTAAATATTTAAAATAATGTTTAAAATATTTAAATCACTAAAATTAAATATATAAAACAGCTTATGAATTGCTAGAAGTATTTACAAAAGTGTTTTTAAAATATTTATTTTATTTCCTGGAAATAATTTTTGTGTATATTGCTTTTAAAAGCATGTATAAATCATTTTTGTTTTTCAAGAAATAAATAAAGTTTTTGGAATTTGCAATTAATCATAATTCAAACAATTTTTTATTTTGCAGATCTTTAAGACCATATTTTGAGAATACTTTTCGCGAAACAACCTGCGTAAGATTGATAACGTTCCGCCAAATTGCTAAATAAAGCAACCGCAGAACCTCATTAAATATTTAATATTTTCTCTTTCTTTTCCGAACAAGAGACGGGTCAGAGAAAAAGCAGAACAAAATCTAAGATTTTCCTTCAACCTATTCTTATAAAAAACTTGACAATTAATCAGTTTTTCGTTAGTATAATAACGAAAAGTTTTCAGAATTAAGATTGTAGGAACGCAATTTCTATAATAGGGTAACTGAATAAATTGTAAAGTTAATTATATATAAAATAATATCAGGACAGAAATTATGAAAGAGATTTGCAAAGACGAGATATGATCTCTTTCCTTAATTCTGAAAATGCCTCGTAGTATGACGGTTTGATGATGTTCCAAATCCCAGGATACAACTGCAACTATTCTGTTTTGCACAACCCAAGAACAGAATCTAACGAATGCTTTTATGTGTTTTACTCTCAAAGAAAAACAAGAGAAGAGAAGGAAAATAGAGTGAAGAGATTGATGGTTTGTGTGATCAACACAACCATTTTATTAGAACTTTTTATTAGCATGATATATTATCATTGTGTCAAATGAAAAGAAAAGTGATGCTTTTATAGCCACTCAAAGAGGAGCATTTGTGATCTAACCATTATGGTTTTATCTGCTATTATTGGCTAAGCCATTATGGTTTGACCAATAGTTATAGTCTCCGCCATTATAGATTGACCAGTGGTTATGATAATAGTTATTATAGATAAATATGCATTTATCTTAATGAAATAACTATAAACATTAAAATAGAAGACCAGTTAATAATTGACTTGGTTTGTATGACTTTAAGTCAAACTTCTCATGTTTTATCTTTATAATTTATATAAGATATCCACTTAGAAACCTCCATTTCTTATTCAAACTAACATCAATTTTGACAATAATCATTTTTGTAAAATTGAGTTCTAACAATATTGACATCAAGCCTCTGTAACCACTATCTTATCTTCCTCCTAGAAGTAGGATCAAAACACATCTACAGTCCTTCTATCGGAAGCTTAAACATTTGAGTATTACACTTTAGTATTTTTCTATTTGTGTTATGAGCTTTCGTTAGCACCCTACAAAATGATTTGATTTATCAATTGAATAATACAATTTACAGACAACAATTGATATAAAAATCTGATCAAATTGGGTTGAAATTCTTTAAGACATGTAACCTATATTTTTTTTTAAACGAAACTCGTTTGAAAACATCTTTTATCAACAAGAACAGTACCATATCCCATGTTTGTAATCTATACAAACACTCAAATAACGCATCATTAGTCATTTTCTCATCTGTCGCATTCCTCTTTAATGTGCTATCATAATTTTATTACGTGTTGAATTAGTTTCTTTTTGGGTCAAACCTAAAATTTCATTCCAAACTTAAGAGTTTAACCTCTACTAAAAGACAATACAACATGGATAACAAGCCAAATAATCCAAATATATCAACCAACACATAGAAGGAGTATATATGGGAAAGATAAAAGTGAAAACAATGCTCAAGTAGAGATTTGGGATAGTGGTAAACTCACTTGTTCAGCCAAAGTAGCAATCCAACAATACCATCCGATAAAGAGAACTTCTACAGTTGTCCATGTGTTTCACTTTCGAGATTCTCATCCACAAAAACTTTAAAGCTATTGTTGCATCCTTCATTTCCTTTGTTTTATCATCTCTCATGTTGAGAAGTTTCTATAAACTCTTTGAACATGTTGTTGATTGCAAGAATTTTCTGCTTTAGGCTTTATCAAAAAAAAATCGCTGGCTCATTTTGTTGATTCTCAACCTCTGGTGCTTTTCCGACATTTTTTGTTCTTGACGCTGCAAGAGGAAACCTAAATTCAGACATGTACAAAACGTATAAAGAATATTCAAGCGGAACAATCAAACTACAAAAACAGACTAACCTATGTCTTTTTCTGTTTGTGCCTCTCCATACCACTAAAGAATTGCATGTAATTTATATCTGGGTTCTGCAAGGTAGCTTAAACAGTCACTATTACATTCCTCGTATCCACATTAACTGGTTATAGGTAAACTTCTTGTAAATTGTAGATTGTAGTTGCCCCTGCTAAATTTCATAAACTTCTGGTAAATGTTCATATTTTGAATATTCCCTCTGTTGTTATTTGCATTTCTAGTACTATTTATTTGAAAAAACATTATTTTTGCCCCCCATAAAATTTATGTGTGGATCCGCCAGCTGGTCCAGTTGGCTAATCAATGAACCGGTTAAGCGGCTAAGCAAGGGTTTTTCTTTTGGAGGAGCCGTGAAAACTTAGTCGCCGATTTTCTCATCTCTCAGTGGCTATATTGTTCTCATGGTGAAACCCACGGAGAAACCCGACCCGAATCCTTCAATGAACTCGAAAACACCTTCTGCTCTGCATCTTCAGGTATTATAAGGTCAAATATAAAAATATTTGTATTTGTTTTAGAGTCGTAAGTTTTCCTGCAAACCATTATTGTGACCTAATATAAGATGACTTTTCTTTCTATTGTAACAAATCTCTTGGTATCCGGTGTTATATCTTCTGTCCTCAGAGCGTTTTCTGTTCGCAGCCGATGTAATCCCAATTGTAAGAATACCTTCATGCCTCTATGCTCTGCTCTGCTCTGCTCTATCTCTCTGTTGGTCACAGTGTAACTAAATGCTACAATGTATTCAGATATGTTCAGCTGCCATGTAGGACCGGGAAGTGTTATAAAAGGATTAAAGGCAGTGTTTCCTTTGTCCATGCTTATGAGGAGCATTACTGATCTTCAGGTTTATTCATGAGGCTCAGTCATTTTTATTGTTTCTCTGAATCCTTTCTTGCTATATAGATTTTTTGTGATTGAACCTTTGTCATAATTTACCGATGGAAAGAACTTCAAATCGGAAAGCTAGCCATGGTATATGGCCTCTTGTTTATTCCTTCAATGTCAGAAATTAAAAAACAGACTTTTCAGTGAGGGTTTCACACCTTTTGAATTTTGAAGAATAATATTCAAGTAGGTTGTTCAACCTAAATCCTAAACACTTATGATATACTGGAAAAATATCTAAAACCCAAAGTACCCACTCGAACCGACCCGAAAAGTGGTACCGAACCTGAACCCAAACAAACAAAAACTCAAATGAGTTCTAAATTTTTATACCTGAAAAACCGAACACGAATTGAACCGAGAATCAAATGGGTACCCAAAATACCCAAAATATAATTATATAACTAAAAAAATTAATTATATAGTTTATATAACTCAATTATCCAAAATTACAATTATAAATTCAAAATTATTAATTATTTTATACCATAATAACCAAAATACCAAAATAATTTATATATCTTAAAGAAATTACATTTATGAAAAAATAATTATTTATTTTTCTTTCAAATTTTGGTATCCGAACCCAAACTAAACCGAATCTGAACCAAAAACTATTAATACCCGATGATACGAAAACTCCTAAATCCAAAAGACTTAAAACCCGACCCAAACTCGAATGGGTCCCCGAATGCCTAGAGCTAGATTTAGTAAAGTAGGTATCTTATACATCTCGCTATACATTCAATGACCATGTTTAGATTTAGTGGAAAAGTGCTTTTGTACTGTCTGAAGTCTTTGATCATCATTAGGTGTAGTGTTTTTAGTAATCATATCCAAACTCTGAATGAACGCAGGGGAAAATTGCAGGAGAAGCAAAGAAAAACTTACAAGCTAAGGAAAGAGAAAAAGGGCAATCTTAATTGCCAAACAAAAACCATGTTCTTGTGTTTTTTAGAGTTTGGGAATTTGAGTGACAAGCTGGGACCATCAATGGATATCCGAGCCTTCGTTTTTGAATAAATTTTGTTTCCTTTTTTTAAAACCCATACAAACATCATTCAACCAAAAAGAATCAAAAACAAAAACGGTGCAACATCCTTTCGGAAGATTCGATGAATTGGACGCAGGTCAGGGACTCATCAAAGATGAGCTGCAAAAACTCACTTTGAGTTTCGCCGACAAGTTTCAGGGTATTTAGGTCTAGCTACAATGATCAGTAGAAGATTCAGTCAACCGTATGATGGTTCTTCTGATACAGAACTGCAGCGGAAGGTCGGGTTCGTCGCTGAACAATTTCCGTCAAAATGGAAGACCCCATTGATTCCAGGAGGCAAACAATAAAATATTTTGCTGCAAATTGCACAACCAACACGACAATGTCATGCCAAGTTGTATTTTCCGCGATTCAAGAGCAGAGATCCCAAATAATGGGTCAGTAAGGGTAGAGCTGTCAATTAGGGCTTAAACCTGGTGGGTTACAACCGGGAGAACTCTGCAATAAATCATTATAGGCAAGACCAAGAAATAACATACTATTTTGGCATGTAATTATAAACATGAACTACACTTTAGTGATAAACGATATTTAATTTATCTAATTTATCTTATGTTGAAATCGAGTATTGTTATTATAAGTTCTAAAATTAATTTTTAATTGATATTCATGAAAAAGAGCATAATATATTTTTCAAAATATTGAGAATTTTTTTTCCTCTTAAATAATTTGTTTGATATATTTTCTATTTTTATTAAATTTTAGGGTTTATTTTATTGATTTAAATATATTTTTGTATTTGTTAAATTTTTTTATGTTTATAAAATGTATTAATAAATTTATATATATAATATAATACTTTTTGGTTTATTGTTTACCCACTAAGTGATGCGGAGCGGGCGCAGGTTACGTTTTGAATATTTGCGGGTCAGGCAGGTAAAAAAATTTTGTTAAAATTTTTTGAAAACCCGCAGCGGGGCGGGTCAACGGGTCGCGGGTTGACCCGTTTGGCAGATCTAATAACTATAACCGTATATAACTGCAATCGTTTTAACAATATCTTATATAGCTAAAAATTAAGATTAATAAAACGTTATATAATAACCAGTTGTTAATTAGTTTAACTGTAATAACCGTAATCATTATATGTCTAAATGCACATAGTGTCCTCGTTTCAGGAATTAAAATAATTCATCATATGGATATTACTACATGACAAATCAAGAATGAACATAGCGTTTGAGCACTAAAAGAATGGAGAATACAATCCTTCAAATTTTCAATAACCTAGATGGTTGAAAAGAAGAAGAACAGAAAAACTAAACAAAACTTCTTATTTCATATTTATTTTTGGCACAAATTAAATTCTGCCCAAAAATATACTCAAGATCATTCTCTACCTGCGTTAGATTCAATCCAAAGACAAAAACTCTTGCTAGTGCTGCATAATTTCAAATCATTAACTCTCCAATTCTGGTCGATGCAAACAAAAAATCACAAACCCAATTTGCATCTCAGAAATGTTTATAGCACACCTACTATCAGTCTATATAGTGAGTTACATTAATCTTATCAGTCTACATATGAAGTTTTTCCTTAATCAAGTTCTTAATTGCCTTCCATGCGAGATCATTCTTCTCCCATGCCAGATTTGTCAAAAAAACTGGGCTGATCATATAGATGAAAAGAAACAAGAAAGGTTAACAGTGGTTTCAACAATATAAAATATACATAATTATTTTTAATATTTACATTGTTGTAACATGTAAATGAGAACTGGATTATTTTTCCACTTAAATACTTTCTTCACACCTAATGTTCCAAGCAAGTCTACTGGCTGAAATAAATTTAAAGTTAAACACATTAACAAGAGTAACACAAATTTGTTTGTCCTCAATAACAAACTATTTTTCATGGTAGGAGCAGACGTATCATTTTTCATGTCAGTTGCAAAGAGGTTATGATAATTTTTCAAGGACTCCGGTGTAAGTACCTCAACCAACATATATGCCTCAAGAAAGAAACAAATAATTGTTAATTTACTTCCAAAGAATGGAGTTCGATTGTAAGTTTTTCCGGTCCTGTTTTGATAAACTAGATAAAATATCCTCTAATTAGACATATAATTAGTTTTTGAATAGTTGATGACACAATTTGCAAATAATCGTTGGCTGAAACTTTATTGTTGGCTGAAACTTTATCGTGAATTAAAAAATATAAAGGATTGAAAGATGAAAAAATTGCACAGATTTTGGACTTGTCTGTTGAGTCAAATGAATAACTGAACAGCAAATTATTGAATCATGGAATAACAGAAACGATAGAATGATAACATTTTAAACTGAATAAAGAAAATCTACATTCCCCAAGATCTGTTCAATTTTTGTTTGGGCCTCAAATCACGAGCAAGAACTTATTCGTTCTAATTTTTATAAAGATGAAGATACACTTTCATGATAAATATAGTGGTTTATGGAAATTGTGTGCTTTACAAAATCTTTTCCATTCAAATCATAAGGAAGCCCAACATCAGCCTAAGTTTGTCAAATTGACATAGAAACAACTAGGCTATCATAAACTGAAGGTATTGGACTAAATTTGTGTGTTGATTAGTTTTCATCGCATTTAGACATCAACCAAATCTAAGAGTACTGGATTTAAACATCACACACACACACACACACACATATATATATATAACTTTTGTTTTTTTAATTTATAGTTGATAGTTGATATGTTATTGCAGTCGACAACATTTTTAATGCACCTAATTAGATTTGTCAAATTTTCTAAATCATGTGTATATATAGTATGAAAACTTACTTTTTGGAGCCGATATCTAGATCCTACTATTATATATAGGGGGTGATTGATTGGAGACTTTTAAGGCTTTAGAACAATTTAAAGTCTTTAAAGTAAATTTTCATCCAAACAGAGTTTTATTTTTTTTATTTTTTTTAAAGCCTTAAAAGTCTAACTGCCATTTCTAAAGTTTTTAAAAAAGTTTTAGTTTAAATTTTTTAAGTCTTAAAAATGAGACTTTCAAGGCTCTAAAAAAAGTTACGTAAGTTTTAGATATTTTTAATTTATTTGTTAATTCAGAAAAGACAATTAAAAATTAAAATAAACAATGGAAATTAATATATTAACTAATAATAATAATACATCCAATTCTTATATTGGTATCAATTGTTCAAATAAGTTTTTTCTGCCAAATAATTAAATAATTGAAAATAAATAATAATTACAACTAATTAATAAGTTTATGTGGAAGACCTAATTAAAATCATACATAGAAATAATAAATGAAAATCATATATTAAAAACAATTTATTATTTACTATTCAAAATAATTTATTGTTCATCATTTAAACTTATATTTTATTATTAATATTTAAAATAATTTAATCTTTATTATTCAAAATAATATATTTTAAATCAAAAGTATTTAAACTAATATATTTTTAATAGATTTAGAATAAAATCTAGATGAATAATTTAAATTAGCTTTTTGTAAAAAATATAAATACTATTAATTAATAGTTTCTAATAAAGATTGTATTAATATAGTTATTAGTTATTTACATCAGAATTCTTTTAGTAATTAATAATTAAAATCTAGTATTATTGTAGTTAACAATTAATTTATCGTGCTAATAAAATTAGTTGATATATATATTATGAATTTTTATTTTACTTTTTAAACATATTATTGATAAAGTTTATTTATGTAATTATTTTTATTTAAATATGGTATAATAAAAATTATTTATATAAAATTATAATTTTAATAGTCAGATTTTGAAAAATATTTAAAGTCACAGTTTTTAAAGTTAAAGTTTTTACACTCAAAGTCTTTACAGCCAAAAACCTAAAGCGAAAGTCTACAGTAATAATGATAACCAATCAGCCCCATACTAGACTAACTTCGCAGATGTGCGAGTTTTCTTTCTCATATATATTTTAAATCAATATATTTACCTAATATATAAAATTTGGAGATATAATCATTGAAACTACTCTACTCTTGTACTATATAAAATATTGAGAGAAATTGTTTATCCGTAAGGAAACCAACAATTTTATTCAAAAATATACAAAATAAAACTAATATCTTGATTTTATTTCTTATATATAATATAAAAAATAATAAATTAATTGATGATAGAAACTAATATACATTCTAACTATTTAAATATAATTTAAAATAACAGTAAGAAATATGATTAAACGTGTAAAAATGATGAAAATGTAAAAAACATTACAAATATCGTATTTGGTAATGTTTATATTTTACAGATTTTATAATTCAGTTTGAACTATTTATGTTTGAATAATTTTTAAAGTAACTAATGAAATTAATTGATTTATTATAAATAATTAATATTCATTCATAAATGATGTGCTTGTTGAAAATTGTTGCCTTGGGTTCAGTCTCAGTGTAGGAAAGGAAAAAAGCTGATGTGTCATGATGGAGAGAGTCAGTTCAAAAATTATATGTAGTCATAGGCATTTGATTCTCTTGATTTGTTCGGTTCAGGTTTTTTGTTTTTTTGGTTATTTAAAATTCCACTAAATTAAATCAAATCATATATTGGTTTAGATCGGTTTGGTAATTGGGTTTTTTTGGTTCGGTTATTGAATTTTAAAATTATTGCGAAAATACCCGAGTTTTTTGGTTTTTAAATCCGAAAAAGTCCAATAATGAAAACGGGCCCAATTACCTAAATAAAATTATGGGCCTCAACTACAGAAGTCCAAACCATTAAAAACTAGGGTTAGGGTTAATTGCAACTGCGACGACACCTGCTGTGGTGACACCGGCGATGCGGCTGCAGTGACATCGGCGATGGCTAAGAGAACGACGGTGGCTGTGAGGCAATGTTAGATCTGGTGGAAGGCGAAGAAAAATGGAGAAGAAGTAAGAAAGGAGAAGATCGAATGAAGGGAATAAGAAAGAGGAAGGAGACGATCGAAGGAAGTGAAGAAGAAAGAAGAAGGAGAAGATCAAAGGGAAGAAGAAAGAAGAAGGAGAAGGAGAAGGAAAAGAAGAAATTATATGTATTTATATGAAGCGAAATACATATAAACCAATTGGTTATTATCATCCGAACAGAACTGAAGCAATAACCGAATAAAATTTAGATCTGTGCCGATCGGTTTTTGCCTTAGAATCGAGTTAAATTCGCAAACCAAAATTTTGGTTCGACCGAACCGATCCAAAGTAACCAAATCGAACGCCCATGGCTAAATATATGTGTGAAACGTTTAAGAAACATTAATTTTAAGCTATGTAATAAAAGTTTTTTCATTTATCTTGCAAACGAAGTAAGCCCATCTCCAATAAGGCTTTTCACAATTAAATTTGAGAAAATAAAGTAGGAGAAAGGAAAAAAGGAGAATCAGTTCTTAAGTAAGCACTCCAAAAATCTTTTATAAGAGATAATATGTTATAAACAAGTCAATATTATATGGATGCCCATTATCGGCAAATTAGAATTTTTAGAATACTTGTAAACCCTATCGTGTATCTCTATATATACTCTTTATTATTCATGGAATAAGATATACAGTTCCTCAATCTCCTCTATACTTTAACATAATTGAGTTTCTAGCGTTTGTAAACAGGTGCTGGCCGCTTGTTGCTTTCATAGTCGAAGAGAGTTGATCTTGTTTCTCACCGTGTCTTTGATTCTTGAAATCACTGAATTCGTGGATTTGAAGCTATATCTTTGGAGGCGTGAATTTCTCTCAGCCCAGATTTCATAAATTGAAACTTGCCAAACAAGAGCGGAGAGGTATCTTCTGTTCTTATCGGCAGATAAGTTAAGCAGTGATTGAAGAACACAATTCTAAGATGATAAAGCTGTTTGGAAACCGAATCTTGCGGAGAAGTAAACCCATAATACAGAGGAGTAGGAGCATTCGAACATAAGGTGGTCCCTAGTTTCTAAAAAATGGTTACAGAGGAGGCAGTTTGGGTTTGCTTGGAGGCCCCAAGAGATGAGACGGTCTGATGTAGGCAATCTGTTAGGTTAGTCATCAGAGCGAGGGTATGGTGCTTAGGGATCCCCTTTTTAATACAGATTAATGTGTACCACTCCACCTCTTGTTCATGGTGCCTTAGGTGATTGTAAACATTCTGTGAGGAGAAGGAAGATTGTGGAATTCCATCAACTACCCACTCAACTGAGTCTTCTGAATCTGTGAGGTAGATAGTTGAAATGAAGTAAAGGATCTGCTCCATTTGTTGAGATCGAGCCGGAGGAAGATGCCAACCTTCAGAATGCTAGAGTGAAGCAAGGGTAGAGTTGATGTGGATGCCCATTTGTATCGGGCCAGAAGCTCTTACAGTGTTGATTAGGATTCCAAAGGGGGACCATGGATCAGACCAGAATCTGCAGGAGAGAAGATTACCGGGGATGATCCTACCCAACTGCTTAGTAGATTCCTAAGTTTGTGAACATGTCTGAACATCCATGAGTGTCTTTGTTGCGGTTTAATAGCCCAGAAGCTGTGGTCCTTGATTACGTTCTGATGGATCCAAGCTACCCGTAGGACTTGTGATTTTTCTTATGCTGAAAGATTTTTTTACGAGTCTAAGTTCTTCATCAAGAATTGAGTTGACCAAGATTGGATCAGAGTTGTCGATTAAGGAAAGGTTATACTCGACGGTAAGCTTCCGATAGTTCCAAGCTGTGTAGGCCTCCGGATTGATTTCAAGAAGCTTTGCGCTTAACTGAATTGCTTCCTGTGTGTAAATCTTTTGATGGTGATTGGACATGAACTGGGGCTGAAGCCATCGGAGCGACTGGAGCTTAAGGGCTTTATCAGCCTCCTCTTCTGGGGTTGAAACCGCATTCCTGAGACGTCCATGCATTCCTCTGCAGTTGTTTTGAGTTCTCACAAAATCCTTCACAGGAATCCTAATAACAACGATATTAGGGTTTTTTTAACAACGATATTTCTTTATTATTATTTAAGCAATTTTGAAACAAGAGTAACTAATCATTTTCTAACAAATGTTAATCGACGTAAAAAAAAAGTAATGTTAATCTGTTGTTAGTCATTGACATTCAAACATAAAGAATGATAAAATAATTATGCAGATAACAGACATTATAATAACATATAAACAAAATAAAAATAAATAGAAAAGATTTAAGAAAGGAAATGACATGATATCTATAAGAGATGTTAATTTAGGATATTTAGAGAAGAATATTCTTTTTATCTTACTCAGAAAGTTTTATATTATTTATTAAATTTTTAATAATTAAATAAATTAAAATCATGTAAAATACTTTTAGTTTTGATTACTATTAATTGAAATTATTTATATAATCTTTGATTTGAATTTAGAAAAATTCCAATTAGAGTATTTAAGAACCGTTACTGTTTAGATATTATTTATTATACTTTTGATAATTAAATCAATTAAAAATTAAATGAAAAACCTTTTCAAAAATTTAAGGTGGATTTGCATAGAATGAAATGACATTATATTGATAACAGTATTTATTAATGGTTTGTAGAATAAGTTTTCAAAGCAATCTCAAGTTTTTTTAACTTTTTATATAATTAAGGGGTAAAGTCTGGGTTGGGAGAGGGCTGAAATCAAGACCTCATATTTATATGGACAAAGCAAACAACTAACAATTGATACATGATCTAGATTAATATGACGATTTCTCATCAATCGAGAAAAACTAGAACAAAAAACTTGTTGAGTCTTATAACTAAGAAAGAGATTAATTTCTATAATATTTTGTAATATAGCCAAAAAAGAGTAATGAGGAATTGTGCATAAATTTAAAAGAAGATGAAAATAGATTATCTGTAATCAGTATGCATAAAATATGTCACCAATCGATAATTTTAATATATTTTCTAACCCTATTAAAAAAAACATTTTGGCTTCACCACTTGTCTCAAATTGAGACTTTCAATAATCAGAAAATGATAGAGGATGATTTGATCTTACGAGAAATCATGGTTTTTGTTTCTCGGAAGAAAAAAAGATAACTTTCCTTTGCTAGAGATACATATGTCTGGGCCTATAAATAATTAGAGATAGCTTTACCTTAAGCATATAACAAAAAGTTATTTGATAAATACTGTTTTTGAAAAAAACATAAATAATTTGTATTACCAAAATTTACATTGTTACATAATTTTAATTGATTTTACAATTCTTATCTTATTACTGTTAATACAAACTACAGTATCATTGTTATATTAAAAATAGTAAATAATATCATTGTTATATTTATAACAGTCAACTATCTTATACATATTTAATATCTATTAGTTATTTTAATTAACATGACACAAACCATATATAATAATAATAAATAACATAAATAAGATGAAAAAACTTAAATAAATCTAATCTAAAACACTACCAATAATCTATGAACATTTTGCTCTATCCCAACCCCCCCTCAACCCCACCCCCAAAAGGTGAAAGATACTGTTTTGGAAAATATATATTGACTCTATGTATGGCAAATTTTTAATATATATTGACTCTATGTAAGGTAAACTTTATTTAGTTCTCTGAAAAAAGTCAAAGATTAATTTTTAAATTAAGTTCTATATTTGGTTTTCTACCTAATTCAACCTAGCAATTATGTAAGGGACATTAATTCGAAAATCTAATATATATAAACTTCTTGGATGAATAAAGTTTTAAGAACATAAACAACAACAAAAAGAGATTTCCATCAAAAATTCAAATTATGAATAATCTCTTGCTTTTCTACATTGTTATTTCTTTGTGTGTTGGATCCAATAACGCTAGAAATCTGATTCCAAAAAACTCAGTATACATTAAAAACTCTTTTACCAGGAACGATGATATTCTCAAAATCCATTGTAAATCGGATGAAGATGATCTTGGTCTTCATTCAGTGCGCCGTGGATACGTTTACTCTTTTATGTTTAGGGATAGGGTTCTTGGTGGGACTCATTTTGACTGTGACCTAAGCCATGGAGTTGGTTTTACATATTCTAGAAAAATTAAAGCATATGAAGAACTTCCAGTTGTAATTAGATTTGGGGTAGTAAAGTTTTGGGATGCTAGAGATGATGGGATTTATCTCACAGATGAGAAACATCATTCAGAGTTTCAGTATGGTTGGTAAATTCAAGATACATTTTATTTCTTTTTGAAGTCAGTAATTTTCAAGATATAAATCATCCAAAAAATATTCAATACTTGATCTATTGGAGTTTTGAAATAATAAATAAAAGGTGCAAAATCCTAAGCAAGTTGGTAAATACCAATATGATCTACCAAATCTCAATTCACAATTCATCGTATCAACAATACAATTTTTTATTACTCGTAACATTGAAAAGCTTTTGAATTAGTTTTTAATGTAAAAGAATTGAAATATGCACAACTAAACTAAAGATTTGTTTGAAATTAGGTTCGGAACCGATCGACATCTGACCCTGAATACGAAAGCAAATTAACGTAAATACAAATGAAAACACACCAAAAAAATTAGATGCAAACACATATGTCAAAATCAGGAAAATGAATAAAAATGCATATGTGTACAAACAATATATGAAAAAGGAACAAAAAACCTCAAAATCTATCATTCAACTATAGATAGTCAATCTTTAATATTTGAGTGAAGAGGTGAAAATTTGAGATATTGACATCAAGCCTCTGTAACCACAATACTATCTTCCATCTATCGGAAGCCTAAACATTTGAATTTTACACTTTAGTATTTTTCGATTTGTGTTGGAAAGCACATGAGCTTTCGTTAGCACCCTACAAAATTATTTGATTTATCAATTGAATAATACAATTTCATTTTATTACGTGTTGAATTAGTTTCTTTTTGGGTCAAACCTAAAATTTCATTCCAAACTTAAGAGTTTAATCTCTACTAAAAGACAATACAACATGGGCAACAAGCCAAATAATCCAAATATATACACCAATACATAGAAGGAGTATATATGGAAAAGATAAAAGTGAAAACAATGCTCAAGCAGAGATTTGAGACAGTGGTAAACTCACTTGTTCAGCCGGCTCTTCCCTTGATGTTTTTGCTCAGCTTCATCATCATCATCATCATCATCCTTAAGAATTTAGAAACCTGCAGCAGGAGTTGGTTTCGTACTGCCTTTACTCTGTTTTTAGAGCGTTTGGGTCTAAAAAAGTTTATTGGTTCGTCAAACTTTTATGTCCTCCATTGCTTCCTTTAGGTCAACAAGGCCATGGTTGCAGGCGTTTTCAACTACTTTTGGCTCATTGGAGATGGTTGAACCAACAAACCTACAAACAACTGTATCATCTGCTTCTTCAGAGCTTTCAGGTGAATGGTCTATTGGCTGGATGAAGACAAAAGCTTTTGCGGCCTCATCATTTTAAATATGAAGTTTCATCACAGTTTGCATCATCAATGAATATCTCAAAGGATCCCTGAGTAATACCAGTCTTTACTTCTACAGTTGTCCATGTGTTTCACTTTCGAGATTCTCATCCACAAAAACTTTAAAGCTATTGTTGCATCCTTCATTTACTTTGTTGTGATCTTCTCTCAAGTTGAGAGGTTTCTATAGGCTCTTTGAACATGTTTTTGATTGCAAGAACTTTCTGCTTTAGGCTTTATCAAAAAAAAAGACGCTGGCTCATGTTGTTGATTCTCAACATCTGGTGATTTTCAGACTTTTTTTTGTTCTTGACGCTGAAGAGGAAACCTAATATCAGACGTGTGCAGAACTTATAAAGAATATTCAAGCGGAACAATCAAACTATGGAAACAGACTAACCTGTGTCTTTTTTTTGTTTGTGCATCTATTGGGAGATCGGGTAGATCGACCCAACCCGAATTGATATGAACCAAGGTCAAGAAGGATCTACAAGATAATAGATAAATGTTAATATTTAGTTTAGTATATTAACATTTATCTATTATCTTCTAGATCCTTCTTGACCTCGGTTCATATCAATTCGGATTGGATCGATCTACCCGATCTCCCAATAGCATCTCAATACCACTAACAAATTGCATGTAATTTATCCATGGGTTCTGTAAGATGGCTTAAACAGTCACTATTACATTCTTCATATCCACATTAACTGAGTATAGTAGATTTTGTAACATTATCATATAGGTGGATGGGTAGTAGAAATGATCACATTATAAGCTGAATAAAAAAGTATGGTAATTGGTCAGCCCCTGCTAAATTTCATAAACTTCTTGTAAATTGTTCAAAATATCGCCTCTGTTGTTATTTGCATTTCTAGTATTTGAAACTAAAATTATTTTTGCCCCCATAAAAATTTATGTGTGAATCCGCCAGCCGGTCCAGTTGGCTAATCAATGAACCGGTTAAGCGGCTAAGCAAGGGTTTTTCGTTTGGAGGAGCCGTAAAATTTAGTCACCGATTTTCTCATCTTTCAGTGGCTATCTTGTTCTCATGACGAAACCCACGGAGAAACCCGACCCGAATCCTTCAACAAACTCGAAAACACCTTCTGCTCTGCATCTTCAGGCATTATAAGGTCAAATATAGAAATATTTGTATTTGTTTTATAGTAGTAAGTTTTATAATATATGATGACTTATCTTTTTATTGTAACAAATCTCTTGGTAGCTGGTATCAGAATAATCTGTCCTGAGAGCGTTTTCTATTCGCAGCCGATGTCATCCCAATTGTAAGAATACCTGCTCTGCTCTGCTCTATCTCTCTGTTGGTGATAGTGTAACTAATTGCTATAATGTATTCAGATACGTTCAGCTGCCATGTAGGACTGGGAAGTAATAGAAAAGGATTAAAGGCATTGTTTCCTTTGTCCATGCTTATGAGGAGCATTACTAATCTTACATTTTTAGGTTTATTCATGAAGCTCAGTCATTTTCTCGTTTCTCTGAACCCTTTCTTGCTATATAGATTTTTTTGTAATTGAACCTTTTCATAACTTACAGAGGGAAAGACCTTGAAATCGGAAAGCTAGCCATGGGATATGGCCTATTGTTTATTCCTTTAATGTCTGAAATTAAACAACACAGACTTTTCAGTGAGGGCTTCACACCTTTTGAATTTTGAAGGATAAAATTCAAGTAGGTTGTTTGACCTTAATCTCTTAACACTTTTGATATATATGTATATATATGCTCGTTTCCTCCTTCTCCCTTTAGTTTTTGAGCACCAAAAAACTAAAACTCGATATATTTAGTAAAGTGAGTGTCTTTTACATATCGATATACGTTCAATGACCATGTTTAGATTTAGAAGAAAAGTTCTTTTGTACTGTCTGAAGTCTTTGTTCATCATTAGGTGTAGTGTTTTCAGTAATCATATCCAAAATCTGAATGAACGCAAGGAAAAATTGCGGGAGAAGCAAAGAAAAACTAACAAGCTAAGGAAAGAGAAAACCATGTTCTTGTGTTTTTGAGAGTTCGAGTGATAATCTGGGACCATCAATCGATATCCGAGCTTTCTAACAAGTTTTGTTTCCGTTTCTTTTAAACCCATACAAACATCATTCAACCAAAAAAATAAATAAAAAACAAAAACGGTGCAACATCCGGTCGGGAGATTCGATGACTTGGAAGCACTCATCAAAGACGAGTTGCAAAAACTCACATCGAGTTTGGCGGACAAGATTCAGGGTATTTGATATTTTTGTATTTCACACTGCATTCATTATGTTTTTGTTATATTTTCTCCATATTTTTCATCACATCATTTAGTAAATTGTGTTTATAATCCATTTGCACATAATCTCGCCTTTGAAATCAGTTAGTCGCAATCATACATATTGCATAAGCATTAAAGTTTTATTAGGTGATATTGGAAGTCTTAATCTCATGTGGATGAACCAAGAGGAGGCACATCTTGAAGATCATAGCTCCCATCGATCACTCTCATCGGACAGACCCATCGATGGCGACCAAAGAAAATCACCAGACTTCCCCATCGATCACTCTCATCGAACAGACTCTATCGATGGCGGCCATGGAAAACCACCAGACTTCCCCATCGGTCACTCTCATCGGACAGCCTCCACCGACGGCGACCAAAGAAAATCACCAGGCTTTCCCATCGGTCACTCTCATCGGACAGCCTTCACCGATGAGACCAGCTCCGTCCCTTTATTTTGTAAAGCTAAACCAAGTCAGCTTTGGTTAAGTTAAGATAACTTTAGTTTATTTCAATTTTGTTTCGTTAAAAATGAGTTATGTATGTCTCTTGAGATTTTCACTATAAATACTATTGACCTAATCTTTCTTATCTTATCTTCTATTAAACTTGTTTAAGGTTTTGGATTGTAGATTTTTCGATATCCAAGTTTATAAAGTTGGATTTTCTTTTGATCTTTACTTCTATTCTTCTAATATTGATGATTATGTAAAGATCAACATATTTGGTTTGTCTTTTCATGTCTATTAGTGAGTAGCTTTTTATTAGGGTCTTTGGGATGGTAGATCTAGGTTGATTAGTGATAAGTTAGTGGAGTTTAGATTTGTAATGATAGATCCATGCTTGATAGGTTGAATTTAGTGCTTCATTAGCAAGAGATTGTTAGTTTAGATCTTAGACATTTCTCACACTCACAAGATGTTTGATGAAATGTTTGATCCAAAGTTTTTAAGATTTTTTCAATACTAACCAATGAGAGTTGATGTTTAGAGATTGTGAAAACTTTTTTTTAATGTTCATTGATCAATTGGTGTTTGACGAGAGTTATGAACATTTAAGATGATTAATAAAATGACTAGTACCATGAAAATGGATTAGTCTAGTTTAGTGTCTTGAAACCATTGGATTACCTCTACGTAGTAGATAAAGACTCTACTACCTTAACATTGATTAGTCTAGATCATCTATAATATCCCAAGGATCTTTCTTTATTAATTTGATTTCAAAAACCATTTTACTTGTTTTCCCGCTTACTTGCATTTTAAATTCTCTTTACAAAAATCAAAAACATATATGCTTAGATTAAATCATGATTTGCACTCTTAATGTGTTAATGCTAGATTCCAAGTTCGATTGATTCCCATCTATGGACAACGTATTTGGGTAATTGATACCTTGATTTGCAAAAAAATCTTAATATCAATTTGGCGCCATTGCCAGGGAATAAACTTTATGGGAACATTTTCATCATCCTATGGTAACAAGTACATCCTAGTAGTGGTTGACTATGTCTCCAAATGGGTTAAAGCTTTAGCTAGTCGGACCAATGATGCCAGAGTCGTGTTAAAGATGTTCAAGACTATAATTTTCCAAGATTTGGTATTCCATGTGTTATGATCAGCGATGGAGGTTCACATTTCATCAATAAATTTTTTGAGAACCTTTTAAAGCGATATGGCATTAGGCATAAGGTTGCGACCCCGTATCATCCACAAACTAGTGGCTAAGTCGAGATTTCCAACCGATAAATAAAGTCGATCTTAGAGAAGACAATTTGTGCAACTAGAAAATATGGTCTGCCAAGCTAGATGATGCAATTTGGGCTTACAAGACAGCTTTCAAAAACAATACCTTTCAATTTGTTATACGGAAAAGTTTGTCACATGCCAGTGGAGTTAGAATACAAAGCAATGTGGGCAGTTAAACTTCTGAACTTTGACATAAAAAACAAACCAGCAGAAGAGGATGATACATCTACATGAGTTGGATGAGATTAGACTTGAGGCTTCTGAGAGTTCTAAGAGCTACAAATAGAAGACCAAATCTTTCCATGATAAGAAGATTTTAGCTATAGACTTCAATATTGGTGAACAAATTTTATTTTTCAACTCAAGGCTAAAATTATTCCCCGGAAAGTTAAATCTCGTTGGTACGGCCCATTCACTATCAGAGAAGTGAGACCATATGGAGCCATCATTCTTAAAAACAAATCTGGTGAAGACTTTGTGGTAAACGGTCAATGTTTGAAACCATATATGGCGTATCCTCGAAGAGGGAACCACAATTCCCCTTGATGACCCTTATTGTGAATAAAAACAGGAACAACGAGCTCATGACATTAAACGAGCGCGCTTGAGAGGCAGTCTCATGTTATCATTGTACATACATCTTTCCTTTCTTTATTTTATAGCTTTTGTTTTGATTAAATTTTGTGTTATATTTTAAATTTCAGGATCAAGGAGCCATCGACCACTCCCATCAGATGGTTTCAATCGATAGAGACCCCAGATTTCAGCCCAAACTCCTCATCTGATGAGCTCATCAATCAAGAGCCACCGATGGAGATATCGGCCACTCCCATCGGACAACGTCAATCGATGGAGAACCCAGATGTCAGCCCGAACTACTCATCGGACGAGCTCATAGATCAAGAGCCACCGATGGAGCCATCAGCCTCCCATCAAACAACTTCAATCGATGGCGAGCTTGAGGTAAGTCCTTTAACCACTCCAAACCGGTTCAAATCAAGTTAGCATCTGGTTCAGGTAAGATTTCAGGGTGGTTATCTCAAAATTTTCTCCTTTTCCTCTTCTTCCCTAGCCCCGCGACATTCTATCTCCTTCATTCACTTGGTTTTGAAAATTTCACAACAAAAATCACAAGAACTCTTGCAATTCTCGCTTGTTTTCACCAATTCAAAGAGCAAACTTCATCATTTTCTTATAAGCAAGAACCTTTATAATAAAATAATATTTTTAATAATATTCTATTTTTATATATATTTGGGCATATCCTTCTAAAAAAATTTGGATTCGAAAGAACTAGTTTGGTATTGGGAAAATGTAAAAAAATAATGAACTTACAAAATTGACTGTTTTAACCATGAACTTACAAATGTCATTTAAATTAAAAACTTTTAGGTTATTTCAAATTAAATAGGAAACTTTTGTTAACTAGGCAATTTTAGGCATGCCATTAAGTCAACCAATAAAAAACTAAACGGAGATTTCACCCATTATAGTTTATGATAGTTGACATAACGACATGCCTTAAACTACTCAATCTAAATAAGTTTCCTATTTATTTTGAAAATCAACTAAAAGTTCATGATTTAAATGATATTTTGTAAGTTCGTGATTAAAACATCCTTATTGAAAGTTCATGTGTTTTTACATTGTTTTCATATTATTATATCCAAATTCAAATTTCAATATAATATATATTGTAAAAAATGACATTAATTTATTTGTAGATTTGAGATTTGGTTTCACTTATAAAACTTAATCCAACAAGAAAAAACTAATGTCAAAATTACCAAGACTCCCGTTATTCACCAACAACATGCTAATTTAATGGTCTTAAAATTTAAAAAATAGTCTTCAGTATCACAAATGACAGATATATAACATAAATGTGTTATCTCTTTTCATCGATTTGCTTCTTCTTCTTCTTCGTCTTCTTCTTCTTCTTGATTCTTCTTTTTCTTTATTGCAGGTTTGATCAAGGACTCAAACTCCAACATTCACCACAAGAAAGCAAATATATGTATATTATCTCAAATTGTGAGGATATTATGTAATATGAAAGGTAATATTTATTTGATTTATATATCAAATATCTATATAAATTTTACAAATTTATAATATATTATAATTATATTATATTTTTTTGTAGAATTTATATGGCTCTTGTACGCATGTATTACCTGGATTACACTGAGCAAGGACTTGAGGATTTAAAAGAGAAGGATTTTGCTCCTTGGTTGCAATACATAATACCAAATTTGTAAATATATAACTTTTTTTAATTTTTAATTGTATTCTAAATTTTTCTATATGTAACTGAAGGAATCACAAATGGTCAAATTTTTGACACATGGTTATTGGAGTTGGTTAACAGTCCAAAATATATTGCAACATCATACCCCCGGTATTGCACTAGAGAATATGCATTTCGGATTCATGAGTGTGGTCGTAGTAGCCAACATCAGATTATGGTATCTCGGTTAACTCTGATGATGTGGTTTATTACGGAATCCTTAAAGAGATTTTAGAAGTACGATACCCAGGAATGTTGAACTTAAGGTGCATTATATTCATGTGTGATTAGTATTAGTGTTGTCATCCACGACGGCTTGGCGGAGTGATTTGGTAATTGATTTCGTATTTTTTACTTAGTTTTTCTATGTTCTTTGTTGTTATGTTTAGTAGATTTATTTTTTATCACTAGCATATAATTTTTTATTTTTTGTAGGTTTGGTTATTCCAATGATGGAATAAGCAAATCAATTAACCTGATGCTTAATGAAATGATTAAGCATCCGTATCTGAAATTCACTGATATGCCTTCTCGACCATAATTTATTAGATTTTATGTTTTTGGATTTTTTTATTAGGATTTTTACTACATCTAAATATTAATTTACATTTAAAATTTTATTTTATATTTTATTTCAATTAATTTCATTTTACAAAATTTAATAAATAAATATACAAACAATAAAATATGTAAATAAAATTTATATTTAAAAAATAATTAATAATTAAACCCGTCACAAATCCATCACAAAAATCTATAAGAAATAATTTCGCTAGAATTATGTTGGAAATAACTTTTGTCAGAAATCCATCAGAAATTGACTCCCTCTTGAGTCCTTTGATCAAATTCTCCCAGTTACAATTTAGGGATTTGAATCCATCACTTTTCCTTCTTCGCTGGAATTTCTCCTCTTCTCTGTGTGATCTTCATTCACGATGATAACTCCAATTCACTGGTAAGCTTGCTTCATTCTCCCCCTTGCTCTGAATCTTAACGCATCCAGATTTTAATTTTTCTAAATTTCATTACCGTCAGTTTGAGTGGTTTTCTTCTAAATATCTTTGTGCATCTGATTCTATTAATTGATATTCTTCTTCCTCTAATTTCAGGTGCGCTGGAGTAGAATCTCTTGTATTCCTTCTCCAGAGCCTCATAGCCATCTTTCCCCATTGCTTCAATAACTGGTCTTCACCGTGAGTTCTCCTCACTTCTCCACCGGTTCTTCTCTGTGACTACTTGCCACATCTCTTGCTCGGTTGTCTTTGCAACCGGCTTTAACTCCATTTCTCTTAGGTGAGCCTCCTCTTTTCTTGGTGTCATTTGATCACCAGCATTTCACTCTGTTTTGATTCACACAACCATCTCTTTAGGGTTTAGCTTTATGACTGTTTGACTAGACCCATCAGCTCAGTTTTTTTCTTAACTGTAGTCTGTGGTTTCTCCATCCAGCCATCTCTAAGATTTACCTTTAGCTGATAGGCTCCTTGAATCTTCACCTTAGTTTTCTTCTAACCTTAGCTTGTTTAGTTTTGTGAATCATCAACCTTAGCATCTCTGGCCTTGGTCATTAAATTCCTTACACCACTGCTTTTGGTTATTATTTAACCTTGGCTTCTTCTTCTTGTTTCAGCTTCCGCCACATATTCTCCTTGATGAGTTTCTGTTTTTATGGCTGCAGCTTTTATTTCTTCTCTTGTCTTGAGCTCAGTCCATTCAAGATCTCTCTTCATATTTTTTGTGGAGCTTAGCTCATGTCTCCTTTTGAGCTGCTCCCTCTCTTTTCTTTTTTCTTCTCAGGGTTTCACATGTATTCTTCTCCTTCTTGTGCAGCTTGACAGGCTCCAACAGTAGGACCACAGATTCATCACCATGAGGTTTTTCTTCTCCCTTTTACAACCCTTTTAGCTGTCTCCTTTTCTTCTTCTTTTCTTTGATGGTTGTCTCCATCTTTCTTTTCTCCTTACAGCTCTCTTACTTGACTGCAAGTTCTTCTCTTCTCTTGTGTGTGTTGCTTCTTCTTGATACCTCACATCTTCATCTTCTCACAGCATTTGTGCTGTGTCTCTCTTCTTCTTGCAGGCTCAAAGGATCATTCAGCTCTGATACCATGTTGAAATTAACACTTCTAACCTTTTTCTTAATCTCACAAAGGTTAGCTCTCACTCACTTCTCTCTTATTCATTTTAGTTTCTTGTCTTAACAAGAACATAAAAGAGAAATCTTTTTTAATATCTACATTAATAATATTTTGATTGCTTTCTTACAACACTATACAAGCATACTTATAAAAAGACTTTTAGCTAACTACATGTTTTTGACCCATGCTTCTACAGTTCTACTCTTAGACACCTTTTTCAAGTCACACTAATCTTAGCTAGATTAACAACTTACTTAGACATTAACAAACTCAACACTTCTCTTAAAAACCTAACTAAGACTTAGTTAAACTAACTAGATAAAACATTATTTTAGATGGGCCTTAACCAAACTATTGGCAGCTCAATAACAACTTATTTTACATGTTGACTTTGTTGACTTTCATCTTTCTTCTTCCTTACCTCTTTTACATTTTCTTTCTATTCTCTTCTCATTTCATCACTTTTCTTCTTCTTCTTCTTTATTGCAGGTTTGATCAAGGACTCAAACTCCAACCGTTTTTCTATCCAACATATATTATATAAATTTGAATTTGGATATAATAAAATGAAAACAATGTAAAAAATATGAACTTTCAAAAATTGGATGTTTTAATCATGAATTTAAAAATGTCATATAAAGCACAAACTTTTAGTTAACTTTCAAATTAAATATGAAACTTTTTTAACTGGGTAATTTGAGCCATATTGTTATATCAACTGACAGAAACACTAAAGGTGAATTCTCCGTTTAGTTTTCCATCGGTTGATTTAACGGCATGCCTCAAATAGCCAAGTCCACAAAAGTTTTATATTTAATGTGAAAATCAACTAAAAATTTGTGATTGAAATGATATTTTATAAGTTAATAGTTAAAACGTCCAATTTTTGAAAGTTTATGATTTTTTAACATTTTCCCATTTAGTAATATGAAATTACAGAATATAAATTTCAAGTATACTTCTACAATAGAGAAGAAATAAAATAGTAATGTATTTTTTATTTTTAAAATTAAAAAATAATAGAAAACATTTCAAGTTTATTTTTATAAAGATTTTACACCAATTATTCTTCTTTTTTACGGAAAATAAATAACTTATACTGATAAGGACAAATGTAATCACGATACAAATAGTTTGTTAACCAACACAGATGGTAAATACAATTAGAAAAATAAACATTATTTGAAGGTCTATGTTTTGCTAAATTATGTGCAGTTTCACTGTTGATTCTTTAAATATGTATATAGATTAATAGATGACTTCATGAAATTTTTGTCTTCATATCTTTATATTTTCAGTTATTTTTTTCATATTGATATCTCTTTTTTTTTCCTTGAATACAATGGACGAGTTTCACAGTCACCTTCAAAAGTTATTCTCCTAAATCCTTTGCTCCAAATAGCTTGCAATGCAGACAACAAATCCTTACTTTCCGCTTTCAACGCCGCACTTGTGTGTCCAAGATTGATTTACCCCAATCCAAATAAATTCCAATTTCATTAACAATCCAACCTCCCTATGATTGATTATTATTCTGGTTAAATGGAGAATTATAGTTGCATTTAACCCATCATTTCATTGGTTTAGTCCAAGAATAGATATCCCGGTTTAGGAGACTTTATATTCGAAATGTTATTTCTTAGCCACCCTTTAACATCATTTTATACCAATTATGATATTATGATTTTAAAATTAGAATAGTAATTGATTGCAAACTATTCTTATCGTGATGGTTAACAAACTATTTGTATGGCTAAAATTAGAATAGTAATTGATTACAAACTATTTGTTTCGTTTATAATAAGTAATCATATATATAAGTATATGTAAAGATAGATATGATGATTTAGATGTTGGATAACTCCAAAGTCAATTGAGATTAGGATAATTAGATTCTCAAATAAGATTAGGATTAGGAGTTGTCTATCTTAATAGGTTTGAGTTTTTAATATCTAATAGAATTAAGAGATGACTAATTCTATATAAATAGAGAGTCTTTGGAGAAGTTTTTCATAAGACAAAGATTAGAGTGACTTATTTTTTTAGAGAGTTTTTTAAATCTAATAAAGAAAGATGTTCTTTATAATTCTTTGATCTTCATTCTATTTGATTTGAGTTGATATCAGAGCTTAAGGAGAAGATCATGAAGCCTGAGACACCACGAAGATATTAAGAACATACAAACGTCATGCCATGAATATGGGAGACGACGATAATGTTCAGTCTCGACCTAAGGAACATGGATCTTCATCCATCCAGTGTCCGATGTTATCGTCGACAAACTACACGGTTTGGTCGATGAGAATGAAGATCATGTTAAAAGTTCATGAGGTCTGGGAGACAGTCGAACCGGGAACAAACAATCCAAAGAAGAATGTTATAGCGATAGCACTCTTGTTCCAATCGATTCCCGAGTCTCTAATCCTACAAATAGGAGAACTAGAAATGGTAAAAGAGTTGTGGAATGCTATTAAATCATGACATCTAGGTGCAGATCGCATGAGAGAAGCAAGACTCCAAACTCTTATGAATGATTTTGAGAAATTGAAGATGTTAGACACAGACTCAGTTGATGACTTTTCGGGAAGAATATTAGGCATAGTTTCCAAAGCAACATCATTAGGAGAAGTTATATAGGAATCCAAGATGGTGAAGAAATTCTTGAAGGGACTTCCTAGAACCAAATACATTCAGATAGTAGCCTCTCTTGAATAAGTCCTAAACTTAAAAAAATACAGGTTTTGAAGACATAATAGGGAGGATAAAGGCATATGAAGAACGTATAGAGGAAGAGAATCCACAAAAAGATCAAGGGAAATTAATGTATGCCAATAACAACCAAAGCTACCGAGGAGGCCGTGGAGGTTTCCAAGGCAGGGGTAGAGGTCGCAGAGGTAGAGGCAGGGGCCGAGGGAGGTTCAATAGCCAAAATCAAGGAGGAGAAACCGCAGGGAATACTCAAAAGGAGAAGAAAGATAAGGCACAAGTCAAATGTTGTAGGTGTGACAAAACTGGTCACTATGCAACATCTTGTACCGAGAAAAAAATAAAAAGCCAAGAGATGAACCTAAATGAGACTCAAGAGGCAGATGCTCCTTATGTTCATAAGGTGGTGTTTTTAAATGAAGATAAAATGATCCCAAAGAACTATAATACTGACAACGACAATACAAGTGTTTTGTGTTTCAACAACAGAGCAAGTAATCACATGACAAAAAACAAGGAATTTTTCTCATCCTTAGATGAGAAAATTCAAGGTAAAATAAGATGCGGTGATATATCATATGTAGATATTATTAGGAAAGGAACGATTACCTTTTTGTGCAAGACCGGTGAGAAAAGAGCACTCAAAGAAATTTATTACATTCCCGAATTGAAGTCTAATATCATACGTCTTGGACAAACAACAGAAAGTGGATGTGAGGTGTTCATGAAAGGCGATTTATTAACACTTAAAAACCCCTACGGGAGACTTCTTGAAGATCACCTAATCGTCTTTATAAAACCCAAATGGAGCTAAGCATTCCTAAATGCATGCTAGCTCAAGACGAAGAAACTACATGGAAGTGGCATGCTCGGCTAGGCCATGTAAGTTTTGGTGTAATGAATAACATGGTGGTGAAAGAGATGGTCATAGGTATGCCACATGTTTTACATAAGAAGAGTGTATGTGATGCATGTTTAGCCAGGAAACAAACAAGAAAATATTTCCTGCCTAAAACAAACTGCCGTGCGACTCAAGCTTTGGAGTTACTTCATGGAGATTTGTGTGGACCAATCTCATCACTAACACAAGCAAAAAATCGGTATGTTTTTGTTTTAATCGACGATTTTCGAGGTATATATGGACCATGCAACTAAGAGAAATGAGTGAGGCATTCGATCGGTTTAAAAGGTATAAAGAAGTTGTTGAAAAACAAACCGGGTTAGCCATCAAAACCGTTCGCACCGATAGAGGAGGAGAATTTATCTCAGCTGAAATTCATTTGTTTTGTGAAACAAATGGGATTATACGACCTCTAACAGTACCATATACGCCACAACAAAATGGAGTGGTTGAAAGAAGAAATCGAACATTGATGGAGATGACAAGGAGTATGCTTAAAATGATGAGAATTCGGAATTATTTGTGGCGAGAGGCAGTACTTCACTCAACATATTTAATTAACCGAGTTCCAACTAAAGCATTAAAGAGTCAAACTCCCTATGAGAGCTTCACATCAAAAAAACAAATATTGAACACTTAAGGGTTTTTGGTTGTGTTGCTTATGCGAAAATCAATGGACCACATCTCAAGAAGTTAGATGAGAGAACAAAAAGTGTGATTAATCTTGAAACTGAGCTGGGTTCTAAGGCATATAGACTTTATGATCCAGCGACAAGGAAAGTTTTTGCTAGTAGAGATGTAGTCTTTGACGAGAAAAAGAGTTGGGGCTGGGCGTTTGCAACAAGAAAATCTGATGGAGAACCGGGGCATGTTTAAAATTCCAGGAGATGATATTATAGAAAACGGAGAAGGATATGAGAATGATCAAGAAATCGATCATCAAGATCTTCGATCATGAACCTATAAATCTTGAAGAGGAACAAGAAAACAATTCTGATCATGATGTGAATCAAGGAGGAAACAACCAGCCTTTAGTAACAAGGTATGGACGAACCATTACAAGACCAAGGTACCTTGATGATTATGCACTATTTGCAGATCAAGAGAGTGGAAAATTGTTATTTACAATAGATGGAGAACTGGAGAATTTTCATGAAGCTAGGAACATAAGTGAATGGATCAAAGCAATGGAATCCGAGTTATATTCTATTACAAGAAATAACACATGGGAGTTGGTTGATAAATCGGTTGGAATCAGGCCTATAGGGTTGAAGTGGATTTTAAAAATTAAAAGAAAAGTGGATGGAACGATGATAAGTATAAGACAAGACTAGTTGCAAAAGGATATGTACAACAAAAAGGAATAGATTTCGAGGAAGTATTTGCCCCCATAGCAAGAATCGAAACTATTCGCCTACTCATTTCACTTGCAGAAACCAATGGTTGGGAAATACATCACTTAGATGTAAAACCACGTTCTTAAAATGTGAAATAAAGGAGTTAGTTTATGTGACACAACCCAAAGGTTTCGAGAAAATAGGACAGGAAAACTAGTATATAGACTTTATAAGCATTATACATTCTAAGACAAGCTCCTAGAGCTTGGAATGTGAAACTCGATCAGCTCCTAAAGGAGTTGAAATTTAATAAGTGTCTTAAAGAACCATCAGCTTATCGGAAAAATCAAGAGAAAGAACTTTTAATAGTGGGAATATATGTCGATGATTTGTTTGTGACATAAACTTCAGTTAAGGTTATCAAACAATTCAAAGAAGATATGTCAAAGAAATTCAAGATACTGGATTTGGGAAAGTTATCATACTATCTTGGTATTAAGTAATTCAAGGAGCACAAGGTATCATGATCAAACAAGAAAGATACGCTCAAGGAATCCTTATTGATAACAAGATGGAAACATGTAACTTGACTCATGTGCCAATGGATTAAAGTATGAAGCTCTCAAAGGCGGAAGAAGAAACAGAGATTGACTCAACAGAGTATAGTAGAGCAATATGATGTCTAAGGTATTTGCTTCACACACGGCCAGATCTCTCGTTTGCAGTAGGAGTGTTGAGTCGTTATATGCAAAGTCCGAGAGAAACACATGGACTAGCCATCAAACACATCTTAAGGTATGTAAGAGGAACTACCAACTTTGGTCTATTTTTTAAGAAAAATGGAACAAAGAGGATCATTGGATATAGTGATTGTAGTCACAATATCGATGTGGATGCTGGAAAGAGTACTTCAGGGCAAGCTGTTTTATTTTGGATCATCACCGAAAACTTGGATGTTGCAGAAGAACCTACAGTTGCTTTATCTTCATGTGAAGCAGAATTTATGGCAGCTACGGAAGCAGCTAAGCAAGCTATTTGGCTTAAGGAAATGTTGAGTGAGATACTACGTGAAGAAGGCGAGAGAGTCATTCTAAGAATCTACAACAAATCAGCCATAACTTTGACAAAGAATCCAGTGTTTCATGGAAGAAGTAAACACAAACTTTCGAGATACCATTTTATCTGGGAGTGTGTTGAGAATGGACAGATTGAAATGGAGCATATACCTGGCTCGGAGCAGAAGGCGGACATTCTTACCAAGCTATTAGCAAGGATCAAGTTCAAAGATATGAGAAACAAAATTGGAGTTCAAGACATCATACTTCCCGGATTTCATGTTGGAATTAAGGGAGAGAATGTTGGATAATTCCAAAGTCAATTGAGATTAGGATAATTAGATTCTCAAATAAGATTAGGATTAGGAGTTGTCTATTTTAATAGGTTTGAATTTTCAATATCTAATAGAATTAGAAGATATCTAATTCTATATAAATAGAGAGTATGGAAATTTGTTTAATAAGACAAATATTATAGTGATTTTGTTTTTGAGAGAGTTTTATAAATCTAATAAAGAAAGGTCTTCATTATAATTTTTTTGTTCTTCATTTTATTTGATTTGACTAGATATTATGATTTTAAAAATAGAATAGTGAAAATTAATTATGGTGTTTCACATATAAATTATGATAGTTTATTTTAGGCCTGGACAAATTACCCGAGATCCAAGATCCGAGATCCGAGATCCGATCCGAGATCCGCTCCGATCTGATCCAAAAAAGAGGATATCCAAGGTGGCCGGATCCGGATACGGATATTTTATTTTGAAATCTCGGATATCCGGATCTGATCCGGATCCGTGTTTATGTATAATTTTTATTTAAAATATATGTATAATATTTAAATATATATTAGTTAATATATAAAAAATTACTTAAAATATAATAAAATTAAATTTTAATTGAAAATTTTGGATATTTTAAAACTTTACAAAGTAAAAATGTTTTAAAATATTTTTAAAAATTATTTTAATGTTATTTTTGATTTATTTATTTTTTGATTTATTTTTTAATAATTTTATATTATTATTTTATGAATTTTACTTATTTCTCATGGATTCGGATCCAGATACAGATATCCGCGGATATTGACGGATCTGGATCGGATCCATAATTCTTCGGATTTAACGAATTCGGATCCGGATTCGGATACCCTGAAAATTCCGGATATCCAGACTGTGCTCACCCCTACTTTATTTATCATGGTTCATACATGTCAATATGCGAAGTAGAAAGTTTGTAAATGTCATTATGCAAAGTCAATAGTTCGTCCTAGGCATTATATAAAGTAAATAATTTGTATAATTATTAGAAGGTTAAATTAGTTCGTCTATAGTTATGTCCTGTCTTATAACTCGTGTTTCAATCTAAAATCAGCACGTGAAACTAGTGGTCGGTTTAGTCCAAGATGCCAAGAACGTTCCTTCTCTGGTCCCCACAGACACACTAACCTATCTTTTGTGTATAAAAGTAAGCATTTGCAATTGCAATTACAAGATCACAAACATATCAACTCCACTTTTCAATTTCCAACGCAACAAACACCAAAACGGTAAACTCCTTATTAGGACGACACTTTGGTTTCCTCAAATCCTTCATAAGACTGTCTCTCTATCTTGCGTACAATCCTGTCTTGTAACCCATCCAAGAATTGTGCCATAAGAGTTTCTTCAGCCTCATCTAACTGCAACCGATTCTTCAAATGTTCAAATTCCTCATAATATTCCTCAACAGATTTAGAACCTTGATTCAGCTTTCTAAACTTCCTTTGAAGTTCCCTATGATATAGTGGTGGAACATATCTCCTCCTCATCATAAACTTCATGACTTCCCATGTCTGTACTGGTCTCTCTCTGTTCCTTCTTCGCTCTGCCATATCTCTATCCCACCAAGTGAGGGCATGGTCCGTGAAATGGGCAGCAGCATAAGCTATTTTTCTATCCTCATTGTACTCATAACAAGCGAATATGTGATTCATCCTTCTCTCCCAATCCAGATACGCTTCTGGATCAACTTTACCCGCAAATGTGGGAGCAGTAAGTTTGAGATCCGGAATTGGTGGTCTTGGAGCTCTATCCTCAAGCCCATCTTCAGGTAACCTCACTCTTCTTCTAGCTCTCAGCCTCCTAGGTGGTGGAGGATCACTCCGGGTCTATCATCCTCTTCTGGATCATGGAGTTGTTGTGGAGCTATAGGATCTAGAGGGTTGGGCTCACGGGGAGGAGCCTCAAGTCGTGTCATCTGTTCTCCTAAGTGCTTTAGTTGAGCTTGGATGGTAGTGAGCACAAGACCTAGATCTGGCAGCCCTGGTGGTTCTGCCATTTGAAAACTGGTTGGAGACACTAAAAGCGCTGTTGAACTGTTGCCTAGTAAACAAAAGCAAAGAAGCCAACAGTTAAGTATAGGAGTGGTAATTTTAAAGCTAAAAGAGATAAGGTTGAAAACACAAAAGTCAGTCAAAGAACAGCTTGCAAATTCAAAACTTGACAATTGACCACGTGCCCTTATCTATTCTCCAGTTGGGACCATTTGAAAAGCAATAATAAGACAAGAAAAAGCAAGAAAGGACGCATGGTACAGCTGAACCCTTCTTCAACCTCTCCAAGCTCAAGCTTTGCAACAATGGTGGTTAATGGAGTTACAGACTTAACCTAGATTCTTAAGACAACACAGACTAGACTGAAATCTCAAAAAAGTCAGATTAAAAAATGGATTAAAAATAAGAAACTTCAAGAACACTAAAACCAGTAAAAAACCAGCTAGAGTATTTGGGTTTTCAAAAATCACAAAGATACTAAACGGGCAAGCGGTCAACTATGGATGCTTAAGCATGAATTTTAGGAGGTTTTAAATATAAAAACAGCCCAGAACTCGCATGCTAACAAAAGAAACTGATTTTTGCATTTAAAACTTGACAAAGACGTTTTTTGGTTTTTCTTAAAATAAAAATCGAAACTAATGCGAATTGGGACCCTAAGACTCAAAAAAGAAACTTTTTTTTATGGTTTTTATGAAAAGAAATGCACTGAAAATGGATTAGAAAAAGAAGGAGATGCAAAAACTAAAAGAGGCAAAAACCAGCAAAGATAGGAACAACACAACCTGGTGGAGATAGATCTTCAGCTCTGATACCAGAAATGATACACGCCTAAGCTCTCCAAATCTTCATCTTCAGGTAGTAAGTTGTTGGATGGTTGAGGATACAAGAGAAAAGCTCGATCTTGTTCTTCAAAGTGGATGGAAAGTTAGAAGCGGTTTCAAGGGCTAAGAGGAACTCGATTAGAACTTGAAAAGGGGAATGATGGGTGGATTGAAACACGACACTAAAGAGGTGGAAAGCTTGAGTTATATTGGGCTGTGTCATATAATTTGTTACGTTCATATATTTCTTGGGCCTTAAGTTGTTTTGTCCTAATACTCTGCTTGTATAAATACTCTGTTTTTGACACATAATGGAGAGCGAGAGACTTTCGTAACCTAGCAGTCAATTTGTTAACATGGTATCAGAGCAAACTGCTTAATTTTTTTTTTCTCTCTACTTCCGCTTACGATTTTTGATTAGAATCTTCTTTTCAAATATTCTTTTCGATCTTTGATTAAGATCAAGTTATGATGTCAGACATGCACTCAACGATGGGGAAGGCCACTGATTCGAAGATTCTCACGTAAGCTTCTGATTCAATTACGCCTTACTCGTTGTTTTCGTCTGATAACCCAGGTGCTATGATTTCGGCGGTGCAGATCCAATGCCAGACTTGGCGCAAGCATATGCCAGGGTGATTCGTGAAGAACAGAGAGTGATTGGGTCAAAGAAACGTGAGCAGCAAAACGAAGCAATTGGGTTTACAACAAGACGTGATGAGACTTCAACATTAATTCCCGAGGCATCTGGATTTGTGACTCGTTCTTTAAATGTTTTGAATGGTAATGAGAAGAACAGAGAGCGTCGTTTATTATGTGGTCATTGTGGAAAATCTGGTCACGAGAAAGATTTTTGTTGGCAACTTAATGGCTACCCGGATTGGTGGACGGAGCGTAACAACAAAGCAGGTGGACGAGGTTCTGGACGTGGTGGAAGTCGTAGCTCATTGATAGGACCAACTGGCCGTGGACGTGGTTACGCCACTGTTGCTCACGCAACAAGTCCTCATGCCACAGCTTTTCCATCTCTCACTCCAGAACAATGGAGAGTTATTGGACAAATAGCTCAAGAGAAGACAATTCACAGCTCCGACAAACTTTCCGGTAAGATAAATGGAGACGTGATTCTTGATAGCGGAGCTTCCCATCATATGACAGGGAATCTCACGTTGCTAAATAACGTCACGTCCATACCTCCATGTTCAGTGGGATTCGCAGATGGCATTCACACTTTGTCATTAAGCATGGGAGTTTTTCATATATCAGATCATATTATTCTTGATAATGTGTTATTTGTTCCGGACCTCAACTGCTCTCTTATATCAGTTTCCAATTTACTTAAGCAGATAAAATGTGTGGCGTTATTCACTGATGCTTTATGCGTTTTACAGGACCGTTTTTCGAGGACTCTGATTGGAGCCGGTGAAGAGCGTGATGGGGTCTACTATCTAACGAACTTAGCAAACGTACATGTCAACAGAGTTACAACACAATCTGATTCGACTTTGTGGCATCGCAGGCTTGGTCATCCTAGTTTTTCTGTTCTTTCCGATTTTTCTAAGAGTTTTGGTGTTTCGCATTTGGCTAGTCCTAGTCCTTGTGACATTTGTTTTAGGGCTAAGCAGACAAGAGAAACGTTTTATGATAGTTCTAATAAAGCGTTGGATTGTTTTGCATTGATTCATGTGGATGTTTGGGGGCCATATCGTATTCCTGCGTCATGTGGGGCTGTGTATTTTCTGACTATTGTTGACGATTTTTCCCGCGCTGTGTGGACGTACCTTTTACTTGAAAAATCTGAGGGCAAGCAGGTAATTCAAAATTTTTGTGTTTATGCCGAAAAACAGTTTGATAAATCTGTTCGTATGGTGGGAAGTGATAACGCTAGTGAGTTTATGTGTCTCTCATCATATTTTCGAAGTAATGGGATTATACATCAAACTTCATGTGTCAATACACCGCAACAAAATGGACGCGTAGAAAGGAAACATCGACACATCTTGAACATTGCACGTTCACTTCTCTTCCAAGCCAATCTGCCGATTAAATTCTGGGGAGAAGCAATTATGACAGCAGCTTATCTCATCAACAGGACGCCAACCAAAATTTTGAAAGGAAAAACACCATACGAACTGCTCTATGGTTTGGCACCCTCGTATGAACAACTCAAAGTTTTTGGTTCCTCCTGTTTCACTCATAAACAATCTCGAGACAAGGATAAGTTTGGTTCTAGAAGTCGTCATTGTGTGTTTATGGGATATCCGTTTGGTAAGAAAGGATGGAGAGTATATGACATTGAAACTGAGGAGTTTTTGATTTCTCGTGATGTTATTTTTCATGAGGATGAGTTTCCATTCCAAACAGTTGAACAAGTCTGTTTTGATGAAAGAGTTTCAATTCATGAGCATGTTGTGGATGATGATTGGATATTTCGGCCATCACCTACTTCAGACGTAAGGGGGAGTGAAGATATTGGTGTTGAATCTGAAATTCAAGATACGGTACCTGATATTGTACCTGAGCCAGAGTCGTTGTTACCTGAACAATCACCTGTGCCTTCTCTTCCTACTGTGACAAATCTCAATGAAACACTAGCTGAGACAAGTGTGGTGCCAGTACCTGTTATAGAGGAACTTGGTCAAGGAAAGCGTGAAAAATTTCCATCGGTTCGTTTACAAGACTATGTCACGTACTCTGTTCGTTGTGATCAAGACCCTCATCATGCTTCATCCGACTTCTTTCCAGATTCTTCGTCATCGGTCCTAGGTAATACAACTTACCCTCTTATGAATTATATATCTGATGATAATTTTTCACCTGCTCATCGAGCATTTTTAGCTGCTATGATTGCTGCTGTTGAACCGACCACTTATAAGGAAGCTATGGCTGATCCTAAATGGAATAATGCTATGGGATTGGAAATTGGGGCACTAGAAGAAAACCACACTTGGAGCATTGTTGATTTGCCACCAGGTAAAGAAGCCATCAACAATTTATGGGTTTTTAAGATCAAGTTTAAGGCTGATGGTTCTGTGGAACGTTATAAGGCTCGTTTAGTGGCATGTGGAAATCGACAAGTTGAAGGTAAAGATTACACAAAGACTTTTGCTCCAGTTGTGAAAATGTCTACGGTCCGAACCTTATTGAAAATTGTTGTTGCTAAGAATTGGGAGGCACATCAAATGGATATACATAATGCTTTTTTACATGGTGACTTAAAAGAAGAAGTCTACATGAAGTTACCAGCTGGGTTTCGACATTCCAATCCAAATAAGGTGTGTCGCTTACACAAATCTATTTATGGCCTTAAACAAGCTTCTCGATGTTGGTTTTCCAAGCTCTCTTCAGCCTTGTGGCAATTTGGTTTCATACAGTCTCATGCTGAATACTCATTGTTCATCTTATCGTGGGCTGATGTTGAACTTCGAGTTCTTGTTTATGTCGATGACTTATTGATTTGTGGGAATAACTCTCGTATGCTTCAGAGTTTTAAAGATTATTTGGGCAGATGCTTCTATATGAAAGATTTGGGTAAGGCTAAATATTTTCTTGGTGTTGAAATCGCTAGAAGTAATGAGGGTATGTACCTTTCTCAGCGAAAATATGTTTTAGACATTATCACGGAAGCTGGACTGCTAGGTTGCAAGCCGTCTTTGACTCCCATGGAACAAAATCATCGATTGAGTTTGAGTGAGAGTCCGTTGTTATCTGATCCTGCACCTTACAGAAGACTGGTTGGTCGTCTGATTTATTTACTCACCACCAGACCGGAATTATCCTATTCAGTTCATGTGCTTTCTCAATTCATGACGACTCCACGCATCGATCATTGGGAGGCAGCAATGCGTATCATTACCTATCTCAAAGGTTCTCCAGGGCGTGGTATTCTCTTAAACTCCACTTCTGATATTTCTCTCACAGCTTATTGTGATTCTGATTGGAATGGATGCCCTACTACTCGTCATTCTTTGAGTGGCTATGTCATGTTTTTGGGTGGTTCTCCTATTTCTTGGAAAACTAAAAAGCAAAAGACGGTATCTCATTCCTCTGCAGAAGCTGAGTACCGCTCCATGCGTAAAGCCTTAAATGAAATTTCTTGGGTTCGACAACTTTTAACTGACTTGGGGTTCCCACAAACAGAGTCTACTCGATTGTTTTGTGACAGTCAAGCTGCGATTCATATTTCTTCTAATCCGGTATTTCATGAACGCACTAAACATATAGAATCCGACTGCCACGCTGTTCGAGATGCAGTTCAAGCTGGTGTTCTTACAATGATTCATGTGCGTACAAATGAACAATTGGCTGATTTGCTTACAAAAGCTTTGGGTCGAGTCCAGTTTGTTAATTTATCATCTAAGTCGGGCATTTGTGATCTGCATGCTCCAACTTGAGGGGGAGTATTGGGCTGTGTCGTATAATTTGTTATGTTCATATATTTCTTGGGGCTTAAGTTGTTTTGTCCTAATACTCTGCTTGTATAAATACTCTGTTTTTGACACATAATGGAGAGCGAGAGACTTTCGTAACCTAGCAGTCAATTTGTTAACAAGTTACGGTGCAGACTCACAAGGTCCTGACTCGGTCTGAGCTTGGTGAGGAAGAGGTGGTGAAACTAGAGAAGGAGTCTCAATAGTTTGCAAAGGAAAACATAAGTTTCATTAATTACTAAAAGTCTGTCCTTGCACAGCTGAGTTAATGCCTTTATATAGGCTTACAAGACTTAATAAAAATAGCCCTAACAGATGGGCAAAACCTCTTGGGCCTAACACTTAAAAACATAATACTCACAAAATAACAAGAAAAGCAAATGGTTTAATACAACTTAAAACTACTAAAGATAGATATCTCATCACTTGTCTAACTAATTCTATCATTGACAATTCTAGGTTAGTTAGACAATGGAAAAGTGATGAGATGCACTAAACTCCATGCCTCATTAAAAAACCCCTCGGTAAACCCTATGAGAAAAACCCGAGATGGGGGAAAAGAGTGCACTTTGTTTAGCGACTTGGGCGTGTCTTCACCTAGGTGAAATGGTGAAGACACTCAGCTCTAACCTTCCAAGGTTAGTAGATCCTTCCTGAGTGTCCTTGATCCCACAGTCTTCTTGCTCCAAAGTTCCTTGCACATAGGTGTTGAACTTCTCCCTATATGCTCTTGCTGTCTTCCTCTTAATAGGAACTCTAGGCATGGCTGGTGCTGCAAGCTCCCCTTGTCCTCGTGGACCTTGTGAGGTGCTGCTGGAGTCATGTCCTCATCATCCCTTCTCTCCTCAAAAGGATTTGTACTCAAATCTTCTTGGCAACCTGGATCATAAGGAGCTAAATCAGCAACATTGAAGGCAGGTGATACATTATACTTACCTGGGAGATCTAGGCGATATGCATTGTCATTGGTCTTCTCTACTAGCTTGAAAGGGCCGTCTCCTCTAGGTGCCAATTTGTTCTTCCTGTGGTGAGGGAACCTCTCAGGCCTAAGGTGTAGCCACACCTAATCTCCTTGTTGGAAGTTCACTTGCTTCCGCCCTTTGTTAGCTTGTTTCATATAGTACTCGGTCTTCTTTTCAATGTTGGCTCTCACTTGTTGGTGTAACTGCTTCACATTTTCTGCCTTAGTAATTCCATCTTGACTCTCTTGCTGTTCAGGTGGGAGTGGTAAAAGATCTAGGAGAGTAAGTGGCTTGAATCCGTAAGCAATCTCAAAGGGTGACAGCTTGGTGGCTGAATGGATTAACTGATTGTAAGCAAACTCAACAAATGGTAAGCACTCCAGCCAGATCTTCATATTTCTACCAATTGTAGCTCTAAGCAAAGTAGACAAAGTCCTGTTGACTACCTCAGTTTGCCCATCAGTTTGAGGATGACAAGTAGTGGAGTATAATAGTTTAGTACCCATCTTCTTCCAAAGCGTCCTCCAGAAGTGATTTAGGAATTTAGTATCCCTATAAGAGACAATACTCCTAGGCAGGCCATGTAACCTTACTACCTCTCTGAAGAATAGAGATGCTGTTTGAGATGCATCATTGGTCTTAACACATGGAATGAAATGCGCCATCTTGGAAAACCGGTCAACTACTACAAAGATGGAATCCTTATGCTGGATCTTGGGCAGTCCTAATACGAAGTCCATAGAAATATCAACCCAAGGAGCGGTGGGGATGGGTAAAGGAAGATATAAGCCATGGGGCTGCACTCTGGACTTGGCTCTATTGCAAGTTAAACACAAAGAACAGAACCTCTCAACCATACTCTTCATCTTAGGCCAATAGAAATGTTCCCTAAGCACAGCCAAAGTCTTATCAACACCAAAATGTCCCATCAAGCCTCCTCCATGTGCTTCATTCAACAATAAATCTCTAATGGAACCATGAGGAATGCACAACCGCTTTTCCTTGAACAGAAAGCCCTCATGAATGTAGAACTTGTGATACATCCCTTTGCCATGCTCTTTGTAGCAGTCTCCTAATCCCTGATTAGATTCATAAAAAGTCTTAATCCCCTCAAACCCAAGTATCTTGGCGTCCATAGTAGTGATTAAGGCATGTCTCCTAGATAGAGCATCTGCTACTACATTTTCTTTTCCTTTCTTGTACTTGATAACATAAGGGAAAGATTCTATGAACTCCAACCACTTGGCGTGTCGCTTCTTGAGGTTAGTCTGTCCCCTTAGGTGTTTCAGCGTCTCATGATCAGTGTGTATAACACATTCTCTAGCCATCAGATAATGCTGCCATGTCTCCATTGCTCTAACAAGCGCATACAGCTCTTTGTCATACGTAGGATAATTCAAAGATGCACCACTAAGCTTCTCACTAAAATAAGCAACTGGTCTTCTCCCTTGTGTAAGTACTGCACCAATTCCAATGCCTGATGCATCACATTCCACCTCAAAAGTCTTGGTAAAATCTGGTAGAACAAGTAAGGGAGCATGTGTTAATCTGAACTTCAGTTCTTGGAAAGCCTTCTCCTGAGCTGCCCCCCAAATAAATCCCACACTCTTCTTGATCAAGGCTGTAAGAGGTGAAGCAATAGTGCTGAAGTCTTTAACAAATCTCCTGTAAAAACTAGCTAACCCATGGAAACTCCTCACTTGACTAATGCTGGTAGGTGTTGGCCACTCCTCTATCGCTCTAATCTTCTCCTCATCAACCTTAAGACCCTGAGAACTCACAATAAAACCTAGGAACAGAAGTTCCTCTAAAGCAAACACACACTTCTCGAGGTTAGCATATAACTTCTCTTCTCTAAGCTTACCCATAACCTGACTCAAATGCTCAAGATGGTCCTCCAAACAGATTCTATAAACCAGAATATCATCAAAATACACCACCATAAACTGATTGATGAAAGGTCTCAGCACGTGATTCATAAGTCGCATAAACATGGATGGGGCATTGGAGAGTCCAAATGGCATGACTAACCACTCATATAAATCCCTGCTAGTCTTGAAAGCAGTCTTCCACTCATCTCCTTCTTTCATCCGGACCTGGTGGTACCCACTACGGAGATCTATCTTGGAGAAAACAACTGAACCACTCAACTCATCTAGTATATCATCAAGCCTTGGAATAGGATGTCTATACTTGATAGTAATATTGTTAACTGCCCTGCAATCAACACACATACGCCAAGTGCCATCCTTCTTGGGCACAAGCAAAACTGGCACCGCACAAGGACTAAGGCTCTCTCTCACATAGCTTTTACCCATCAAATCTATAATCTGCTTCTCAAGCTCTTGAGCCTCTTCTGGATTGACCCTATATGTTGGCCTGTTAGGAAGTTGGGCCCCTGGAATAAAGTCAATCTGGTGCTCTATTCCGCGTAATGGTGGGAGTCCCTGTGGAATCTCCTCGGGAAAAACATCACCAAACTTGGCTAATAGCTTCCGAATCTCTTTGGACATGTCGCTCTCCAAGGTACCTACACTCAAAACTTCTTTATAGATCATTAGCAACACATCACAGGATCGATCATGTAGGGATTTTCTAACGACATTCGAATTGATAAGGAAATTAGCCTTAGTACTAGTGTTCTTTGATAACCTAGCTTGCAATTCATTAACCTGTGATGGAGTGAGAGGTGCTAAACTAATTTTCTTTCCTAGATGCATGAATGAGTACTGATTAGTTCTACCATTATGTGTAGTTTCCTTATCAAACTGCCACGGACGTCCAAGGAGGATGTGGCTAGCCTGCATGGGGACTACATCACACAAAACCTCATCTTGATATTGGCCTATGCTAAAAGGAATCACAACCTGTTCATTAACACTAATAACTGTCTTATCATTCAACCATTTTAGCTTATAGGGTCTAGGATGCTTAGTTGTGGAGAGGGAGAGTTTGGACACCATATAGGAGCTTGCTACATTGGTACACGAACCCTCATCTATGATGAGTCCACAAACCTTTTCCTTTACCGTACAGCGGGTGTGGAATATGTTGTCCCGTTGAGTGAGATCCTCTGGTAGCTGTGTGGTGCTTAGATTCCTCCTAATAACAAGGAGCTCACCCACATCTGGATACTCAACCTGTTCTTCTAACTCCTCTTCTTTCTCTAGAATATCCTCATCCTCTTCAGACTCATACTCGCCCGTGGGAGTTATGATCATTGTTCTTTGGTTAGGACACTCCCTAGCATAGTGACCATGTCCCTCACATTTGTAACACACTATATCTCTGCTCCTAGTAGGATAAGCCTCCTTTCTTGGCTCTGGCCTACTCTCTTTAGGCTGTTCCTATCTAGGTTTAAATCTTGATTCCACTACGGAAGCCTTGCCCTTATCAATTGTCCTTGTGGCCGGACTAGATGAGGAGGTAGCGTGGGGAGTCCAGCTGGAAGTGGTTTGAGCTCTGCTTCTACTTATACTAGCAGCCTTCCTTTTGACTTGCTGCTCTACCTAGATAGCAAGATGAAGTAGCTCCTCAAATCCTTCATAAGACTGTCTCTCTACCTTGCGTACAATCCTGTCTTGTAACCCATCCAAGAATTGTGCCATAAGAGTTTCTTCAGCCTCATCTAACTGCAACCGATTCTTCAAATGTTCAAATTCCTCATAATATTCCTTAACAGATTTAGAACCTTGATTCAGCTTTCTAAACTTCCTTTGAAGTTCCCTATGATATAGTGGTGGAACATATCTCCTCCTCATCATAAACTTCATGACTTCCCATGTCTGTACTGGTCTCTCTCTGTTCCTTCTTCGCTCTGCCATATCTCTATCCCACCAAATGAGGGCATGGTCCGTGAAATGGGCAGCAGCATAAGCTATTTTTCTATCCTCATTGTACTCATAACAAGCGAATATGTGATCCATCCTTCTCTCCCAATCCAGATACGCTTCTGGATCAACTTTACCCGCAAATGTGGGAGCAGTAAGTTTGAGATCCGGAATTGGTGGTCTTGGAGCTCTATCCTCAAGCCCATCTTCAGGTAACCCCACTCTTCTTCTACCTCTCAGCCTCCTAGGTGGTGGAGGATCACTCCGGGTCTATCATCCTCTTCTGGATCATGGAGTTGTTGTGGAGCTATAGGATCTAGAGTATTTGGGTTTACAAAAATCACAAAGATACTAAATGGGCAAGCGGTCAACTATGGATGCTTAAGCATGAATTTTAAGAGGTTTTAAAAATAAAAACAGCCCAGAACTCGCATGCTAACAAAAGAAACTGATTTTTGCATTTAAAACTTGACAAAGACGTTTTTTTGGTTTTTCTTAAAATAAAAATCGAAACTAATGCAAATTGGGACCCTAAGACTCAAAAAAGAAACTCTTTTTATGGTTTTTATGAAAAGAAATGCACTGAAAATGGATTAGAAAAAGAAGGAGATGCAAAAACTAAAAGAGGCAAAAACCAGCAAAAATAGGAACAACACAACCTGGTGGAGATGGATCTTCAGCTCTGATACCAGAAATGATACACGCCTAAGCTCTCCAAATCTTCATCTTCAGGTAGTAAGTTGTTGGATGGTTGAGGATACAAGAGAGAAGCTCGATCTTGTTCTTCAAAGTGGATGGAAAGATAGAAGCGGTTTCAAGGGATAAGAGGAACTCGATTAGAACTTGAAAAGGGAAATGATGGGTGGATTGAAACACGACACTCAAGAGGTGGAAAACTTGAGTTACAGTGCAGACTCACAAGGTCCAGACCCGGTCTGAGCTTGGTGAGGAAGAGGTGGTGAAACTAGAGAAGGAGTCTCAATAGTTTGCAAAGGAAAACATAAGTTTCATTAATTACTAAAAGTCTGCCCTTGCACAGCAGAGTTAATGCCTTTATATAGGCTTACAAGACTTAATAAAAATAGCCCTAACAGATGGGCAAAACCTCTTGGGCCTAACACTTAAAGACATAATACTCACAAAATAACAAGAAAAGCAAATGGTTTAATACAACTTAAAACTACTAAAGATAGATATCTCATCACTTGTCTAACTAATTCTATCATTGACAATTCTAGGTTAGTTAGACAATGGAAAAGTGATGAGATGCACTTAACTCCATGCCTCATTAAAAACCCCCTCGGTAAACCCTATGGGAAAAACCCGAGGTGGGGAAAAAGAGTGCACTTTGTTTAGCGACTTGGGCGTGTCTTCACCTAGGTGAAATGGTGAAGACACTCAGCTCTAACCTTCCAAGGTTAGTAGATCCTTCCTGAGTGTCCTTGATCCCACAGTCTTCTTGCTCCAAAGTTCCTTGCACATAGGTGTTGAACTTCTCCCTATATGCTCTTGCTGTCTTCCTCTTAATAGGAACTCTAGGCATGGCTGGTGCTGCAAGCTCCCCCTTGTCCTCGTGGACCTTGTGAGGTGCTGCTGGAGTCATGTCCTCATCAGCACCACTTTTGGCGGCTTTCTCATCTCTGAAGGCACTATGATCTCTCCCGGATCCGCAGGGTAATTTCGTCATTATTTTTCATTTTAGCTTTTCATTTTTTAAGACCAAGAGTAAAAAATAATAGCATCTTTTAACTATTGTACCAGTACCACGAATACTTTTTTCTCTGTCGTCAACTCTGAATTGACGTCAAGTGTACTATTAAATTATATTGAAAACTAATATGGATCAAGCTATAGGTTTATCTATTTTGATGTCTGGAAATAATCAGATTTATATCCTCCATCTAATTCTAGTTTTAGCTAAAATATAGTGTTAATATACTAGAATGATACTAATTTTTAAGTTAATTGCTACAATAACATTCTCAAAATGGTTTTACTAGAATAATACTAATTTTTAAGTAAAAAGACTAAAAGCCCATATCAATATTTAATCAATTTAAAATTTTAGTGTTAAAAAATAAAAACTAAATTGAAAATTAAAAAAATATTAATTCATATCATATAAAAATAAATGATTTTTTTAAACCCTAACATCGTAATACTCGAAGAACATCTCTATGACATTCGCTTGAGCCATCATCGTCGTTGGAAACACTACTGCTGCTGATTGAATCACCACCACATATATTCCTCATCTTCATCAACAATATCCTTTCTCCTCAATCAGTTGCTCAATTCCACCTCTAACGCTAGATTTGCCTCCCCCAATCTGAATAAATCTCCTTCTCCTCCCATGTGTTCCTCTCCTACAATGATGCTTTCTGAAAGAATTTTCTGATTGCGTCTCCCAAGGATCCATGGAAAAGGATCGAGATGTAATCATATGTCTTTTACGCCGCTTGTACCTTTGGTGGAATTCTCAGAAGTGGTAGAAAGTTCAGTGATATGTTCAGGATTTAGAAATTGGTGGTAACAATTATCTTTTGAGCTATATTGAGAATATAAATGTTTTTTATTTTATTTTGATATTGTCTTCCTGTGTGAAATCTGGGTTCTTTATTTGCTGGCTAAAAGAACATTCGACAAAAAGTCATACAGTGGCTGTGAAAAACTTGAGTAGTAATTGCAGCTTATGGTGGGTGAAGTTAAATCTCTAAAGCAAATGAAGAAAATGGAGAACAAATAAAACTCTCTGAGTACAAAACTTCTTCAGTTCACATGATTGAATCATTCTTGTGTCTGGAAGACTAACATGAGCTTGCTTGTAACAGGTTGTTGTTGGTGCAGGAGAAGAAATCCAGGTTTAAATGAATAACATAGAAGCGTTTCTTCAACATATCTCAATCAGTCTTTTTTTTGTTTGAATTATTTTGTTCAAGATACATAGGTGAAACACTTCAGCCGCTTTGCCATTTGTTTACAAAAGTTTGGTTTGAAAGACAAAACAAATATTTTATTTGTTTGTTTTGTAGTTATAGTGTGTTTCATTTCCAAATATATTTAGCATAAGAATTTGATTCTGGAACTCAGAAGTCTTAGGAATACAACCATTCAATCTCCAATTATTCATGAAGAAATAAGTCACTACAACAACTGAATTATATTTATACATAGCTCTGCTCCACTGTCTCTTTTACTTTCATGTGGTATTCTCGTTTCTTCTCACTGAACAACCTTGCAGCCTCCGCGTTGGCTGGTGAATCAGTGTTTGAGTCACAAAGCAGAGACTATAACAATGAAAGGTCTTGGTTAGTTCATGCATAACCTCACAATGCAAAAGGTGAATTCAGAAGTCAAAACCTGAATTGATGTGAGTAATGCATAAACGTCATATATGCGGCTCCGTTGGTTTTGTAAGATATTCAAGCAGATGCTTCCAACGTCGGCCATGTTCGTTTACCTGTCGCTAGCGACAGCGACCAGCGACAGCGACTAGCGACAGCGACCAGCGACATGTATTGTTGTTTGTTTAGTAGTCGCTAGCGACTAGCGATTGATCGCTGCGATTCAAAAGCAATCGCTCGATTTTTTAGCGACTGGAAAATCTAGTCGCTGGTCGCTGCGATCAGTCGCTGGACATAGCGACAACGAAACGAACAGTCGCTGGTCGCTGTCGCCTGGTCATTAACGACAGGTAATCAAACATGCCCATCATAAACTGCAACAAAGTTCAAACATAAAAGTCAATATTCGTATAACTATATTAATGCATTACAAACCGAACTACAAGAGATTTTTTTCGGTAATCCTCAGTGAACTGGAGATCAACTTGAAAGTACCTATGAATTCAATATCGATTAGTCTAGCTATTTGTAAGACATTTATGTTAAGTTCTATGGACTTTCAACTCAAAACTAATTGACAATAAGTGGATTGACGTATATCCTTTATATATTACTCCAGATCCCTTCTAGCATCTGATGTGGGACATTTATTCCTAATACGCCCCCTCGAGATGATGGTTCTTTTAGACCAGAGATCTCGGTAGTTTGGACAAGGATCAATGGACCAACTATTGGGTCGGATCGCTTATGGATCGGGCTGGACATGTGTGGATCAAGCTCTGATACAATGTTAAGTTCTTTGGGCTTCCAACTCAAAACCAATTGGCAATGAGTGGATTGGCCCATATCCTTTATATATTACTCCAAATCCCTTCCAGAATCCGATGTGAGACATTTATCCCTAATAATTTATCTATGGTAACAATGATAATTAAAACTCCGGTAACTAATATTTTTTCCAAAATATATAAATCTTCGGTAACATGAGTAAAATCGGCGGTAACTATGATATCAATCTAGCAATTAATTTTTGCAATGAAAATCTAAGGTCATTAGTATTAAATCTACCATGAAAAATACTCTGCGATAACTTAAAAATAAAATCTACCATAAAAATAAATCTACAATGTAAATCTATGATAAAATAATAAATCTATGGAATTTTTTTTTTACATTTAGGAAATTTAAAAATCTGCTGCTTTTATGAAAAAACTTATAAAAAGTCTATGAAAGTTTAACAAATCTGCCGCGAATTAAATAATCTGTAATAACTAAGACAAATAAATCTACGGTTAAAATAAATATACAGACGTAATCTGCAACAAAATTTAAAATCTGTCATTCAAACAGATCTATGATAACATCGGCCCGTAGATTTGTTTCGGAGATTTTTTCTTCTGTAGTGGCAATGTCATAAATAAAAGTTTTTTTTTTTAAAACCGAAAATAAATCTAATGTGTCATTTTCATAATGGCAGTCTTGTAATTTTTTTTTTACCCAAATTTTTTTAAGGGTACTTTAGTTATTTAAATTATACATTTAACACTAATCTTTTCTATGTTAAACTAGCAATTAAAGTACTTTATAATATTATTCTAGTAATTTTTCCAAATATAAAATCTATAAAACTCTTATCATCATTATTATTATTAAAATGTAAAAACTAACCCATATAGAATAAGAAAAAAACTGTGATTAGAATTCAAAATATTTGGAAATATGGATAAGATAAAACCAACTCTTATCATTATGATTGTTCAATTATAATCATTTAATAAAAATTAGGGCCTTTACAAGGTTAGAAATTCTACATCTGAACTTGAAAAATATCTAATTGAAAGACATTAACCACTCTATCGACTGTCAATGAATTGGTTCTCAGTTGAAAAACCATGACACTTAATTAACCTAAACAACAACTACAAGTGATTTATATATGGTGACTAAAAGTACAAAAATAAGTTTAGCAAACTTCACTTAAAAGTTAAAAAGAATATGAAAACGTGTGTTTTTGAGTTTCTTTGTGTTATCATTATTAGTGACAGGACCCACCAATAACTGAGTGGTGTGATAAAAATCTATAATGGAGAGGCTTAATCTCAGCCACATTTAGAGAAAAAGGCAAAAAAAAAATCATTATAAATATGGACAAATTAAAACAAAATTTCGTTAACAACTCTTAAAATATCGTACAAGAAGTTGCAACTAGTGTACTAAATGTAACTAATATAAATAAAGTTTTACAGGTTCCCACATGTGCCTGGAATCTATTCAGAAGAACAAGTAGAAGCATGGAAGAAAGTTATGGAAGCAGTTCATGCTAGAGGAGGTTTCATCTTCTGTCAACTATGGCATGTTGGGCGAGCTTCTCATTCATGTATATACATCTCAATCTCCTTATATACTCACTACATTTGCAAAACTAATTATAAAATTAACATTTTTGTGGATTAAAACAGTGTATCAACCTAATGGAGGATCACCAATATCATCAACAAACATACCCATTTCAAAAAGGTGGCGAGTTCTATTACCCGATGGATCACATGTAACATACCCGAAACCTCGAGCTTTAGAAGCATCCGAGATACCTCAAGTTGTAGAAGACTATTGCAACTCTGCTTTGAATGCAATCAGAGCTGGTTTCGATGGGATCGAGATCCACGGGGCGCATGGTTACCTTATTGATCAGTTTTTAAAGAATGGGATTAATGACCGTACTGACCAATATGGTGGGTCTATTACAAACCGTTGTAGGTTCTTACATCAAGTAGTGGAAGGTGTGGTTTCAGCTATAGGAGCTAGTAAAGTTGGTGTGAGGAGATCTCCAACAATAGACCACTTAGACGCGACTGATTCTGACCCATTGTCACTCGGGTTAACCGTGGTTGGTTTGATCAATAAGTTACAAGATGTTAATGGCTCGAAGCTCGCTTATCTTCATGTAACACAGCCTCGATACCACACATACGGGCAAACTGAGTCTGGAAGACAAGGAAGTGATGAGGAAGAAGATAAGCTTATGAGAAGCTTGCGGATGGCTTATAATGGAACCTTTATGTCTAGTGGAAGGTTTGATAAGGAACTTGGTATGCAAGCAATTCAACAAGGTGATGCTGATTTGGTCTCATATGGCAGATTGTTTATTGCAAATCCGGATATGGTTTCGCTGTTTAGGGTTGATAGAAAGTTAAATAAATATGATCGGAAGACGTTTTATACTCAAGATCCAGTCGTTGGGTATACTGATTATCCTTTTATGGCTCCTTTCTCTCGACTTTGAGTTTGAGAAACATGGGGAAGATATATTTATCTGCAAGACTGTATTGATTTTGTGAACAATAAAAATAAACGTCCCTTCAAAGACATCCAATGAAATTGGAATGAAACAAATAATATTAGCATGGCAGCAAACACAATTTTTTCCAGATGGATCCAAAACTCTTAAAGCCTAGATTTCAGTAGATGTAAAATGGCAATGGTAATGTTAACCATTTAATGATAAATAAATAAATAAAACTCATATATGATTGGGTTTAGCCTTAATTTATGCAACCTAAAATATTTTCTCCAAACTTTGTGTATCTTCATTGTACTACACAAACTAACAATATAAGGATCAAATGCCAAACTGACCTTATTGAAATAAAAGGGAGCTGCATGACATCTATGTGATCTGCATAACCTTCATTTAACCCAGAAATGTGATATTCCCATTTTAACCTTGAATCAAATATGTCGATGTCATCGGGTCCATGTCATCGTTGTTCTCGTCGTCGTCTTCTTCTTCCAAGAAAATCATCTCTGATTCCTGCATCTTCTCCGACGATTCTCCTCTGTCGCCGGCGATCTCCTTTCCTATTCTCCGGTCATTCAGCTCCGAAACTCATTCCTCTTTTTTGAAATCCTCAAACTTCTTCCCCCATTGTCAAAAAGGTGAGATTTCAATCTCTTCAATATGTTGACTATGAGTTTTAATCTCTTCAATTAAAGTCTTATATATGAGTAATAGTCTACATTCGAGTTTGGATTAGAGTCATTGTCAAATCTTGGTTTGGAATTGGACGAGTGGATCTAGGTAGAATCGCAGTTACTGTTGGTAAAGTAAGTTTGGAAGTAAAACTCAGATAAACTGAAGTTAAACTATGTATAAGGGTTAAACTAAGTTAAACTAAGTTAAAGAATGTTGCAGGAGTTAAACTAAGTTAAACGGAAGTAAAACTAATTTACTTAAACTATGTTACAGGGTTAAACAAAGTTAAACTATGTTGCAGGAGTTAAACTAAGTAAAACTGAAGGTAAACTAAGTTAGACTATACACATTATACATGGGATAATGATGCTCATTTATTGTTATTTGTTTGCAGGGGACAATGACGCTCATTTATTTTGATTATTGTGGACATTATTCACATAGGGAAGATGTTGTTAAATGGAATCCAAAAAAATTTCAAATATATTCTTTATTTATGTATGGTAGTGGGGAGAACTTAAATTACTCATCATTGGTTGAGAAAATTTGTAGAAAAGTGAATGTAGATGAAGCGACGAGGTTAAAATTAAGTTACATTCATAGAGTATTGCAGAGAGTATCATATATATACGATGACAATGATGTCTTGGGATACATATGGTTATGTGAAAATAAAGAGCAAGTTGTTTTGCATGTGGAGGTAGTGGAAAGTGTTGAACAAACCCGGAAAAGTTCACAAGCTTCAAGACAAGAGATAATGTCTGGTAAATCAAGTAGAGTTATGGGAATTTGTGACGAGGTTAGGAATGATGCTGGAGATAATGTAGATAGAGTTGGTTGTTTCCCAGAAATTGGAGAATCATCATAATGTTTTGCTGCATGGGATATTGTTCCTTGTAATCCAGATATTGGAAACAATAAATTGGGTGTCGATGATTGTGAAGGTAAAGAAGGTGATATGGATGTCGATGAATATCGAGGCATAATTGCTTATCCGGGTGTCGATAACTATCAAGGTCCACCTGTTGTAGAACCAGATGAGGTTGTGGTTGTTGTAGAGGTTGAATGGGATAATGGCATTGATATGAGCGTAAAACAAGAATTTGATAGTAAGCGTGAAGTCCAAGATTTAGTTGATAGAGCTGTACACAAGCATTGCTTTGAGGTCGCTATGATCAAGTCAACACATAAGGTGTTAGTATATAAATGTCAAGGTATTGGTTGCAAATGGTCAGTACGAGTTACGACAGAAAAGGGTTCAGATCGTTGGTCTGTTAGAACATACAACAAGATGCATACATGCTCTCGGCTAACTATGAGTACAAGCAACATAAAAAAAAAAAAGGAACACCGCGATTAGTTGCATCAGTTGTGCATGAGGATTATCCGGATGAATATGAAACTCCAACCCCGAAAATGTTGATTGGTTTAGTGCAAAGGAGGCTAAGTTGTGAGGTCTCATATAGTACCATTTTGAGAGGGAAAAAACTAGCGGTAGTGGACTTGCGCGGTAGCCCAGAAGATTGCTATAAAATGTTGCCTTCGTATTTGCACATGTTAGAGAAGATGAATCACGGTACGTTATCACGGCTGGAATATGGTGAAGGAAACAAGTTTAAGTATGTTTTCTTGGCATTGGGTGCTAGTATAGAAGGATTTCAAGTAATGCGGAAAGTTATCATTGTGGATGGAACTTTTCTTAAGACTGTATATGGTGGAGTTCTTATTGTTGCAACAGCTCAAGATCCAGAGCATCACAATTATCCTCTTGCTTTTGTTGTAGTAGACAGTGAAAACGATGCAAGTTGGAGATGGTTTCTCCAAACGTTGAAAACAGTTGTGCCAGATCACCCTGAGCTTGTCTTCGTTTCTGACAGAAATAAAAGCATCATAAAAACTCTAGGGGAAGTGTATCCCAATGCTAAGCATGGATATTGTTTGTGGCATATGTCTCAAAATGTGAAATCACGTGCTTATGGCGTTAACAAAAAAAGAAGTTGCAGCCCATTTTAGAGAATGTGGTCGGATTTACACAGAGGTTGAGTTCCTCCGAGTTTATCATGAATTTAGGATAAGGCATCGTAAATGTGCTGAGTATCTAGATGAAAGTGTTGACGATTGTAAGTGGGCAAGATGCTATTTTCCAGGAGAAAGATACAACATATGCACCACCAATTCTGTTGAATGTATTAATGGTGTGTTCAAAGATTAAAGAAAATACTCGTTGCTACCATTGTTTTACCCTTAATCACTATGGCAAGAAACCACAAAACAGCCATCTTAAATCTATCCTCTGAAGGACTCATCGAGCACATCTTAGTCTCCACATGTTCCACCCAAGGCTGAGCATCCTTCCCGAAATATTTACCGACAAGTCAGTCCCCCCCCCCGAGAGTTTTATAGTTCTCCGGGTATTGGTGGCAGTCAAATCCGCAGAGAAGTCCATATTCCCTAAGACCGTACCTTATAGGGACTCCGTTTACAACAAACCACATTTGTTGTGGCTTCTTCGTCTTCACGATCCTTTGGATGAAGCTCCAAGCACCCATGACCTTCCGATTGTTCTCCGTATGCATATGGAAAGATGTGCTTAAACTGGGGATGTCTCAGGAACCACTTCAACACATTTCCGTCAAGCGTCCTTATGTATTCGACACACCTATGCGGATAACACCGTGTACCCATCTTCGGAAACTTTACCAATTGGCTAGGCTCAAAGAAGAACCCCAAAGGCTGTACAGGTACCTGCATTCAAAATAGTATAATAAGTATTTGAACTGCACTTTAACAGTTGTTTAACGATAGTTTATCTTGAGTTTAACTAGAGTTTAACTTGATTTAACTAGAATTTAACTAGAGTTTAACTTAAGTTTAACTTGAGTTTAACAACTTCAGTTTAACTTTAGCTCTAGTTTAACCGTTTTGTAACCTTATTTTACAATAAGTTTAACTCTAGTTTAACATTTACAAGTACTACTTACCATTTCTCCCTCAACACCACCACTCGATTCGCCAACTTCACGAGAAAGCTG